>CM060330.1:33032191-33087191 GCA_030674155.1 Stramonita haemastoma
AGTGTAGTGTTATATAATGTGTTATGTAGTGTAGTTCAGTGTAGTGCAGTGTAGTGTAGTTTAGTGTTATGTAGTGTAGTGCAGTTTAGTGTAGTTTGGTGTTATGTAGTGTAGTGTAGTGCAGTGTAGTGTAGTTTGGTGTTATGAAGCGCAGTGTAGTGCTAGTGTAGTGGAGTGTAGTGTAGTGTAGCGCAGTGTAGTGTAGTGTAGTGTAGTGCAGTGTTGTGTAGTTTGGTGTTATGTAGCGCAGTGTAGTGCTAGTGTAGTGTAGTGTAGCGCAGTGTAGTGTAGTGGAGTGGAGTGGAGTGGAGTGGAGTGGAGTGTAGTGCTAGTGTAGTGTAGTGTAGTGTAGTGTAGTGTAGTGTAGTGTAGTGCTAGTGTAGTGTAGTGTAGTGTAGTGTAGTGTATGTAGTGTAGTGGAGTGTAGCGCAGTGTAGTATAGTGTAGTGGTGTGGAGTGGAGTGTAGTGTAGTGGAGTGGAGTGGAATGGAGTGGAGTGGAGTGGAGTGGAGTGTAGTGGAGTGTAGCGCAGTGTAGTGTAGTGTAGTGTAGTGGAGTGAAGTGAGAGACGGGAGACGGGATAGCCTAGTGGTCAGAACATAGCGCTCGCAATTTGACGACCCGAGTTCGATTCCGTTGGAGGGGATTTTTCCCCAGGAGTTAATAATAATAATAATAATACATGGAATTTATATAGCGCTATATCTTGTAAAAACAAATCAAAGCGCTTGCACTCGACCCTCACAACAAACAACCAATGACAATAAATAATTCTAGCAAATACGAAAGCACACACACGCGCGCGCGCGCACGCGCACACGCACACACACGCACACACACGCACACACACACACACACACACACACACACTTATAGAGGTCATACACCCTGACAGGGTGAATGGAATTTCAATTGTTGAAGGCAGGGACAAATAGAAGATGAAAACAGAAGGCAAAAACCCTAGGTTTGAAACAAGTGTGTCTTGAGGTTGGATTTAAAAGTGTCATATGTAGGCTTTTGCCGAAGGGAGAGAGGGAGGTCATTCCAGATTGATGGACCAGAAATAGAGAAAGAGCGGCGGCCAACGGTAGATAGGTTGAATCTCGGAATTTTTAAGGATAAGGTATCTGCAGCCGAGCGGAGGGAACGAGAAGGTGTGTACACGTGAAGACATTCACAGAGGTAGGAGGGTGCTGTTTTGTGGAGACATTTACAACAGAGAGTACTGATCTTGTAGTTAACTCTCTGTGGCACAGGCAGCCAGTGGAGAGATTGCAAGAGAGGAGTAATGTGTTCAGATTTTTTCTTTCTGAGGACCAGTCGAGCTGCAGAGTTTTGTATACGTTGGAGAGAGTGGATAGATGATGCTGGCAGACCAGCCAAAAGAGAATTGCAATAGTCCAGACGTGAAAGAATAAGAGAAGTGACTAGTTTGGATGTTGCATCAGTGGACAGGTACTTTCGAATTGCACTAATACGCCGTAGTTGATAGTAGCATGACTGACAGGTCTGGGTGATGAATTTTTGCATGGAGAGTGTGTTGTCAATAACGACTCCTAGATACTTTACAGCACTGGATAGAGGGACTGACGTATTGCCGAATTCTATTGAAGTTGTTGTGATAAAAGACAGTTTGTGTTTGGTCCCTACAAGCATGGATTCGGTTTTATCTGCGTTTAATTGTAATTTGTTCTGTATCATCCAGTTTTGGATATCTTGAAGGCAGTAGGACATATTTGTCAAGAGAGAAGGCAGGTTTTCAGGTGTATCACTGCTTAGAATCTGAGAGTCGTCTGCATAAAAGTGATGGTTGATCTGATGACGGTTAATAACATGTGATAGGGGAGCAGTATAGAGAGTAAAGAGAACAGGGCCTAGAACAGATCCTTGAGGGACTCCGCATTCTAGTTTGGTTGGTGTGGAATGAATCTTGTTTACTGCCACAGTTAACATCAGTGCTGACTCCACTCTCCCCAAAAGTCTTTCGGATGAAACTGCAAACCGAGGCCCCGTGTACGACAGCACGCAGAACATCTTGCGCACACGTTAAATCCTGTTCCGCTTTTCGTAAGAGTAGGCCATTGTGTGCCGGTGGGAACAGATGACAAGATTTACAAAACTGCATACACACGGGGACTGGATGAAAAAAAACACATGAATGCTTATTCCATTATCTTCGAGAGAGAGAGAGAGAGAGAGAGAGAGAGAGAGAGAGAGAGAGAGAGAGAGAGAGAGAGAGAGAGAGAGAGATACATATACATATATATATATATATATATAAGTATAAATCTAGTGCAGTGCAGTGTGGTGCTAAAAAGCCCCGTCAAGCAAAGAAGGAAGACTGCATGCAGCTGTCCGAGGCTGTGGCACACATGTCTTGGAGCAGCGAAGGTGAGTGTCCCCACAGTCACTGTGGTCACCGTCAGTCCGTGTGGCAGGGATGGTCATTGTCACATCAGCCTGCACAGCCACAACAGTCACCGTCTCAATGTCAAACTGATGGTCACACTGTGACATACATCCATGACCAGTCACACACCCAGTGGACGTCATCAAGACTCGACTGTTTTTATTGCTGTTGCTGTTATTGTTATTGTTGTTATTCTTGCTGCTGTTGTTGTTCTAACAGGCACTGCCCCAACTGTCGACTGGTCCTCACTCTTTGGAAGAGGTCCATAGCCATTCATGACCTAAGAATGCCAACAACAGCTGACTGGGTTTTTATTTTCAATTTTTTATAAATGTTGCTATTTTGTTACTGCTGCTGTCGTTGTCCTTGTTGCTGTTTTTCTAACACGCACTACCCCAGATCTTCACCCTTTTTTGGCAGAGATCCACGGCTACATAACTATCAAAACATATAGAACCAAAAAAAGAACAACTTTGATACTGTTGCTGTTCCTAATGTTTTGGAGTCGTTATTTTTCCATAATATTGATATTTTTTTTCAATGTCACCCGAGGGTCACTATAATTATGGGACCCTACCCGCCTCTTCCCCCCCCCACCCCCACCCGCCACACTCGCTACTGCTCCAGACTGACTCTAAGAGTGTAGGTATGTACCCCAGAGCGTGCTGCTGTCTTTGAACAGTCCAAATGACCCGTGTCCTCGTTTCATGATCGTGGAGCTGTTGACTTGTAGAGGACTTGTGTTCAGGGTTTCATTAACCGAGTTTTTTTTTTTTTAACTACCAGGCCAGTTTTTCAAAATCACTGAATTCCATTGTTCACCTCTCCAGCAGTACTAGTCCTAGCTGTTTGCTTCATGATCAGAAGTATCAGTATCATGTTGTTAACCCATTTTTGTGTGTGTTTTGAATGGTTCGAATGGTGGGGTTTTTTTTTTGGTGTGTGTATTTCTTCTATTTTTATTTTTTTGTTCACGTCTTTCTCCCCTTTTTGTTTGTTTGTTTCATTCATTCATTCATTCATTCATTTATTCATTCATTCATTCATTTTTTTCTTTCTTTCTTTTTTCTTTCTTTCTTTCTAGTTGTTTGTTGCTGCCTCATCTTCTGTGACATTCCTGTCCGGCTGTTACCACGCCGTTCATTCCTGTCTCCCCGCCACAGCCATACACAGATTTGTGATGTCACATCCTCAGGGTCAGAGGTCCATAGAAAGTCCATCAACGTCAAGCTTCCATGGGGCCACCAGCCAGTGGGGCCCTGCACTTCTGCTGGGTCACTTTGATCGTGTTCAGTGGTGCCTGTTCTGAGCTAACATTCGCAGGACACCACCTACTTTGCCCTCTACTAACGACAGTATTAGCTCAGTCGCGGAGCCAGACTGAGTGAGTCGTCCACCCGAGGTGGCGACCACCACAACGTCCCTCCAACGACCCTCCCCCCTGAACCTCCAACCCCAAAGGCTTTGACACAAATTCACCACAGCCACAGAAGTGTATGGGTAAACCGAATCTGAGGTCACCATGAGACCAGAGCAACGGGGGCCACCAAATTAGAGGCAATTTTTATTATTGCATGATGATCAATGGTAATGAGGATGATGTAATGATGCTGTTGTGGAAATGCATGTGCTTTGAGACTTCTTGACAGTGTTGTACTCTACGCTTACTATCATAAGATATCCGGCCAGGCATCAACCCGAGAGCTACAGACACCTGCAGTGTTGGTCTGGTAATTTGAGCAACACTCACAAACTCGCATCCAGAAAGTGGATGATGCTCGACTGTGTGGTCCCAGTCTTCCCATTGATCCCCCAGAACACACACTCTAGGTAAGAGCTGCCCGGAGTCCGAAAAATGCCTCTGTCTGATGGATTCAGAACCCGCGACCCTCCAGTCCGAAATTCAAGGCGCTAACCACTGCGCCATGGCAGCTGGTTCTGTCATTCTTTCTGTCCGTCTTTCTTTTGGGCATGGGCTTGCGCACATGATGTATGTATGTATGTATGTATGTATGTATGTATGTATGTACGTACGTACGTACATACGTACGTACGTACGTACGTATGTATGTATGTATGTATGTATGTATGTGTAGGTGTGTGTGCGCGCGTTTGTAGGCACAAGCGAATGCAAGCAAATACGCATGAATCAACGCTAGCAAGTCCGCGTTTGTGTGTATTCAAACGTTTTACCTCCGCTTTACCGGAGAAGCTGAAACGATCAGTCAATCACCTTCACCGTCACCTATCCCGTAGCCTTATAGGCCTTTGGGGCACGGCTGAAGATTTTGTAACCAGCTTCCTCCACTCCTGGAGATTCTCAGCTTTCTGTAGTAGCCTATGTCGTTCCCTGTAAGGCCCGTCCACTCTCTTATTAGTCACTACATCACATTAAACAACAGAACAAAGAAAACACACACACACAAACCCAACAAAACAAAGCAGATGACAGAGACCTGAGGATGAGTCAGGGAAATGATGCCTGTACCAGTTCAGCTCAGCACATGACCCCGAACGCACGCAGAACATCTTGCGCACACGTTAAGCCCTGTTCTGCTTTTCGTAAGAGTAGGCCATTGTGTGCCGGTGGGAACAGATGGCAAGATTTACAAAACTCATACACACGGGGAACGGATGTAAAAAAAAGCACACGAGTACTTATTCCATTATCCTCGATATAAAAAAAGAATAGATGAAAATAGATAAATAAACAGACATCACCATAGGCTCCTCTTTAGACACTTTATTAATGGGTTTTCTTTGGTGGGGTGAGTGGGTTTTTATTTTAGCTTTTTTTTTTGCAATCAGAAAAAAGGTTCATGTGTTCCACACCCTATGCTGTCGTTAGGGAGCGAGGCATCAGAGACCTCAGGTTCTCTAGGGGCCAGCATAAATTGAGGGCGGCACCCATTTCCTCTCCCTCGCTGCTTTACCTTCCCTGACCCTAATTAGGGCAGGCGCCCATTTTTGCAGAAACACACAGACAAATCTGATGACGACACTTCTCCAAGGTAAGGTTGGGGGCAGGAGGAAAAAAAGGCAGACCACCAACATCTTACATTGCCAACATCACTGAGGTCAGTGGTCTGGGAGGGTTTCATGAGATCGTAGAACTCAGCAGAGACAGAGAGAGAAGGTGAACCCTGGTGGAGTTTTGTGGAGCTCCTACCGACGACAGCAGCGATAGAAATAGTCTAGTTGAGTTGAGTTGGCTTTCTTTGCCCCCCCCCCCAAAAAAAAAAAAAATCGACTCACAACATTTTAAACTATACATGTCCAAGGCATGGGTGAGTGAGTGGTCGATAAAAAGTGTGTTTATCAGTATGTGTAAATATTGCATGTTGAAATATTGATATCCTATAGTTATGTTTCAGGTGTGTGGTTGGCTAGTTTTCTGAGATTATCATCATTTTTAGTTCTCGTTATTGCTGTGATTATTGTCATCGTCATTATTGTTGATTTTTTTTCTTTTTCGCCTTCTTACATACTTTTCTTTTGTAGGTGGCTTGATGAAAAAAAAAGCAAGTGTTTTGCTTACTCAAAATACCATCTAAATAAAAATTTGACTTTGACTTTTGGAAACATTTATATTTTATTCTTTATATCGAGGATAATGGAACACGCACTCATGTGCTTTTTTTTTTTTTTTACATCCCGTCCCCGTTTGTATGCAGTTTTGTAAATCTTGTCATCTGTTCCTACCGGCATATGATGGCCTACTCTTACGAAAAGCGGAACAGGATTTAATGTGTGCGCAAGATGTTATACAAGATGCACACGGGTCCTTGGTTTAGTCTTATCAGAAGGACTTTTAGGGGGCAGTGGAGTCAGTACTGATGTTAACTCCAGAGGAAAAATCCCCTCGAAGGGGAATCAAACCCGGGTCGTCAAATTACGAACGCAATGTTCTGACCACTAAGCTATCCCGATTTTGACTTTGTATGTACACACGCACAAATGCATGCGCGCGCGCGCGCGCGCGCACACACACACACGTGTGTGTGCATGCATCCCTTTTCCTTACCTCTTCAAAGACAGATAGGAAAAGCTGATGCAACCCCACTGCAAGTACAACGACGAAAGCAAACAAACCCAAACACAAACAACGAAAGCAGGATCAAACCACACACACACACACACACACACACACACACACACACACACACACACACACACACACACACGAACACACAAACACACACACACAAACACACACACACACACACACACACACACACACACACACACACACACACACACACACACACACAAAACACACACACACACACACACACAGAAGAACGACACAGATATAAGTTTTGCATTCATACATGCTCAAAATACACACGCAACACACAGTTTTCCTTTTTTAATGTTATCATTATCGGTCGTGAATCTTTTCCGGTTTCGGCCCCCACCACCCACATACACACATACACACGGACACACACACACACACACCCACACACCCACACGCAACACACACGCACACACGCACCCACACACACACACACACACACGAACACACGCACCCACACGCACACACACAAAACACACACACGAACACATCACACACACACACACACACACACGAACACACGCACACACACACACACACACACACACACACACACACACACACACACACCACACACACACACACACGCACACACACACACACATACATAAAAGCGGAATCAGCTTAGCAGACGACCATGATAAAGAATATAAAAGTGACGCAACGGAACAGCAAGAAAGTACAGTAGGAAGACAGCTGTGCCCAACATATTGTCAAACTGAAATGCTTCAAACAACTTTTTTCTTCAAGTGTAGAACGATTATAGACATGTGGAACATTTTGTCTTATGTAACAGACTTTTTTTTTGTTGTAATTGAGGGAATACTCGAGGGGAGAGGAGGGGGGTGGAGAGAGAGAGAGGAGAGAGGGGGAGAGAGGGGGGAGGGAGAGAGAGAGGGGGGGAGAGGAGGGAGGGGAGGGAGAGAGAGAGGGGGGAGAGAGGGAGGGAGGAGAGAGAGGGGGGAGAGAGGAGGGGGAGAGAGAGAGAGGGAGGGGGAGGAGAGAGGGGAGGGAGGGAGGGAGGGAGGGAGAGAGGGGAGGAGGAGGGAGAGGAGAGGAGAGAGAGAGGGGGGAGGGAGGGAGGGAGAGAGAGGGGGGGAGAGAGGGAGGAGAGAGGGGGGGGGAGAGAGGGAGGGAGGAGGGAGGGGAGAGAGAGAGGGGGAGAGAGGGAGGAGAGAGGGAGGGGAGAGAGAGAGAGGGGGGAGAGGGGAGAGAGAGAGAGAGAGAGGGGGGGGGGGGAGAGGAGGAGAGGGGGAGGAGGGAGAGAGAGAGAGAGAGGGGGGGGAGAGAGGGAGAGAGAGGAGGGGGGGGGGGAGAGAGGGAGGACAAGGCAAGGCAAGGCAAGGCAAAATTCTTTTATTCGAGGATAATAGATAAGCACTCATGTGCTTTTTTACATCCAGTCCCCGCCTTTTTCAGGGATAACATCAAGATAAAAAGATACTAAACAGTAAAACTATACGCAGTACCAAACAACATAAAGGAATAAGGACATTATACATAATAAGATAATAAAAATGCACTAATTCAGAAGACGAAAATCAGAAGCCACAATAAAATGATTTTGATTATAGAAGAAAAAGAGAAGCGTTAATAGGAGAGAGGGAGGGAGGGAGAGAGAGGGAGGGGGGAGAGAGAGGGGGAGGGAGAGAGAGAGAGAGGGAGAGAGAGAGAGAGAGAGGGGGGAGGGAGAGAGAGGGAGAGAGAGAGAGAGAGGAGAGAGGAGAGAGAGGAGGGGAGACAGAGAGAGAGAGAGAGAGAAGAGAGAGGAGAGAGAGAGAGAGAGAGAGAGAGAGAGAGAGAGAGAGAGAATATTATGCTGTCATGGAATGATATGATGTAATACTCTGTGATGGACTGTGACGTAAGATGTCTTTATATATGATGTACTGAAGTGATAACGACTTTTGATGTTGTTATGATGGTATTATATGACTGAATGATGTGACGTGATTAGATCATGTATATGAAAATAATGATAATATTATGATGTGATCTCATGTAACGTGAAACAAGGACACGACCTGAATAAAATAATGTGCTGTGATGCATTGCAATATGGTACAAAATGTTTGCAATGTGATCTGATGAAATGAATGATGTGACGTGATGCGATTTAGCTTGATGTAATGAAATATTATGTAGTGAAATATTGTGATATAACAATATGATGTAACATGATTTATTGTGAATAGGATTAAGCGCATACACAGGCAAAAGTTTGCGCGGGTAGCGCGCGCGCGCACTTACACACACACACACACACACACACACACACAAAACACACACACACACACACACACACACACACACACACACACACACACACACTCCTTCAGATCAGACTTAGTCCTTCGGATGAGACTATAAACCGAGGCCCCGTGTGCAAACGCACGCAGAAAAATCTTGCGCACACGTTAAATCCTGTTCCGTAGTAGGCCATCGTGTGCCGGTGGGGACAGATGACAAGATTTACAAAACTGCATACACACGGGGACTGGATATAAACAAAAAGCACATAAGTGCTTATTCCATTATCCTCGGTATGAAAGAATTTATATACAGACAAATGAATAGATAAATAAATAAACACACACACGCGCGCGCGCGCGCGCGCGCGGTATGATGTAACACTGAACACTGCACTGAGAGACACAACACAAACAACATATAAACTGATGCAATACACCCGTAATATGCCTTCCAATACCAGTCTGTCCGGGTTGTATCATGACAACAACTACAAAAGGCATCGAATATCGCTTCCTTTCTTTCTTTTTTTTTTTTTTTTCTAGGTTTTTATAACAATCGATATCACCATAGGTAACATTTCCTTAGCAAGCAGTTTTTTTTATACAATGAATCATGGCCACACACACACACACACACACACACACACACACACACACACACAGAGAGAGAGAGAGAGAGGAGAGAGAGATGAAGAGAGAGAGAGAGAGGAGAGAGGAGAGAGGGAGAGAGAGAGAGAGAGAGAGAGAGAGAGGAGAGCACATGCATGCGTACATATGCCCGCGTGTCTGCACACAGTCTGTTAGTTTCTCTGTTTTTCGCACACACACACACACACACACACACACACACACACACACACACACACACACACACTCTCTCTCTCTCTCTCTCACACACACACACACACACACACACACACACACACACACACACACACTAACACACACACACACACACTAACACACACACACACACACACACACACAAACCACCGTGTACACATGCGCGAGGCTTAGCAAACTGATCTCTCTCTCTCTCTCTGTCTCTCTCTCCCATCAGTTTTTTAGCGTGTATTTGAATCCTCTCTCACATTTATCCAATTCAGCAACAGCTGCAGCCCCGCTATGTCTGTCACAGGTGCTGGCTGTGCAGTGTGATGCAAATACTGATACTGTGCACCGCCTTCCTTTCCTGTCTGCAGCCACGAGGGACTGTTAGCCGACACTAAACCCGTTAAAACACTCCGTCTCTCTCTGTGTCTGTCTGTCTCTATGTGTCTGTCTGTGTGTCTGGCTTTATCGATATCCTCCGTCACACGTCTGTGGATTGGTAATAACAACAGATATCAACTTGCACAACCTCAATTTGTATGATGACCGAACGTCTAAAAATCGTGTTTGCCCCGTATAAACGAATGCAGTAAGTTAACTTTGTGTATTGGTACCGAGTATGAATTATTGTTTAAATAGTTCAACTGGAATAGAAAGTCATGTGGATAACTAAAACAAAAAAATATCACATGAAACAGCACGCACTAGTATTCATTTATTTATTCTTTTATTTTGAGGATAATGGAATAAGCACTTGTGTTTTTATTTTTACATCCAGTCCCCGTGTGATGCAGTTTTTGAAAATCTCGTCATCCGTTCCCACAGGCTCACCATGGCCTACTCTTCCGAAAAGCGAAAGGGGGTTTAACGTGTGCGCAAGATGTTCTGCGTGTGTTCGCACACGGGACTTTGGTTGATAGTCTCATCCGACGGGATAGCATATGTGGTCAGAATATTGCGCTCGCAATTTGACGACCCGAGTTCGATTCCCGTTCGAGGGGATTTTCCCCCTGGAATTAACATCAGTGCTGACTCCACTCTCCCCAAAAGTCTTTTTGATGAGACTGTAAACCGAGACCCCGTGTGCGAACGCACGCAGAACATCTTGCACACACACGTTAAATGCTGTTCCGCTTTTCGTAAGAGTAGGCCATTGTGTGACGGTAGGAACAGATGACAAGATTTACAAAACTGCATACACATGAGGACTGGATGAAAAAAGCGCACGAGTGCTTATTCTATTATCCTCGATATAAAAGAAAAAAAAAAAGGCAACCACACTGTGATAGCAAAGTTGGCTTACAGCTGTGAGATTTGGGGCCATAATCCGATATTGCATCTGTATGGAAGCTGTATGTAGTTTACACATTGATCTTGAAAGGGAGACGGTCTACTCGTTATTTGATGGTTTATGGCGGGGTCGGAAAAATCTAATGTGTTAATGTTACAATAAAAGTAAGGATGTTGTCCTATTGGTACAGACTGTGTATACTTCAAGACTGAAAGAGCTATTCTGTTTATTATTTAAAAAAAAAATATTGCACGAAATGTATAGGCCTATCACATAAAGATCTGATTCAGATTTTCCAAAAAAATAGGAAGGATACATTAAATGGGTTTGAGCACGTTTTCTTCAAATCAAGAAAAGACTGATTGCAATTACTACTTGTTTGAAACTGAAGTCAAATAATGCTTATGTGACACATCTACTCATAAGTGGTACACAGTACTAAATACAAAAGACATTCATATGAATTCTGAATGATTGATTAAAGAAAATTTTGTGCAGAAAAATATGTGCCCTTTGTTTCCATTATTTTTCTATTGGATTTGCACGGTACCGCTGAACCAATAACAATATGCATGTTAATACCCTCCGTCTTTGTGTGTTTAAAAAAAAAAAAAAAGGTCTTTTTTCGTTCCTCGGCAAGGCCTTCGAGGTTCACCAATAGTGAATTTTTGCGTATTGGACCGTTTTAAACCACCGTTAAGATGGCCACATTCCGACTTCCGGAATCTATCCTCTGTTTCGAAGGAATTCAAACAAATAAAAGATTATGCACTACGAAAGATGCTGACAATAAAAAAGGTGCATGATTCTACTGATACACCCAAATGATTTTAGAATACAAATACCAGTTCTTCTGTCCAGGTCAGCCGCCATGGCGCAGTGGTTAGCGCCTTTGCTTTCGGACTGGAAGGTCGCGGGTTCGATTCCCATTAAGAGTCATAGGGATTTTTCGAACTCCAGCCGGCTCCTATCCAGAGTGAATGTGCTGTGGGCTCAGTGGGAAGACTGGGACCAAACAGTCGAGCTTCATCCACTTTACGGATGTGAGTTTGAGAGTGTTGCTTCATATACTTACGATCAGAACAAAGAACGACAAACGAGAATGGAAGGTGTGGAGCCCTTAGCTGTAGAACAACATGTAACAGGCTGTCAGTACTGAAGATGAAGTACAGGTGCCCACGAGTCGCCACCCCCACCACAATGCAGGCACACACACCTACACCCGTCACGCTATGTTGCCTCTGTGACTCCGCTTCTTTATTGTTCAATATATCGATTTTCTGTCGCGTTTTCCTTCTTGCATTTTTAGGATGTCATTTTTGTTTATTGTGCATCTTTATATCACGTTTTCCTACTTGCAATCTTAGGATATCATTTTTTTTTTTATTGTGCATCTTTTTTTTTTTTTTTCGTGTTCTCCTTCTTGTTTTCCGTCACGCTATGCTGCCTCTGTGACTCCGCTTCTTTATTGTTCTATATCTCTATATTCTATCGGTGTTCCTTCTTTGCATTCTTTGGATATCATTGTTTTTTTTATATTTTTTATTGTGCATCTTTCTGTCGTGTTTGCCTTCTTTCATGCTTAGTATATATCATTGTTTTTTGTTTTCTTTTTATTGTGCATCTCTATCGCGTTTTCCTACTTGTTATCTTTGGAAATTATTGTTTTCTTATTGTGCATTTTTCTATCATGTTTTCTTTCTTGTTTTTTGTATCAATTTTTATTGTGCATTTTTCTATCGTGTTTTTTTGCATTCTTTGGATATCATTATTTTCATTGTGCATCTTTATTATTGAAGCCTGTGGCCCCCTATTGTTGTTAAATGTTCAACCCTAGGTCTGTCTTCTTCATTCAGACACATTCTTCCCTCTTTTTCCCTACCGTTTAACTTCATTTCAAGTGGAAAAACGTGAAGAAGAACGTGCGCAAACGCACAAACGCACGCACACACACACACACACACACACACACACACACACACACACACACACACAAACACAACACAATACAAAACAACACAACACACACCACACCACACACACTCTACAATACAGAACACAAAACATTCAACACGACACAATACAACACACACAACACCCCCTCTCACACACACACCCAACACACACAACCCCCCTCCCCCCCCTCTCACACACACACACACCACAGGATAATTATGCAAACACAGCACTCACTGCTGTGAAAATCCCAGCAACTGACTGGGATCGATGCAACATGTTTATAGGATGCTACACTGCCCCCAATACACCACACCACACCACACCACCAACACCTGGGCTCCCCCAACACATGTTGCCATGAGATCCTAACCCTTCACTGACCTCGTTTCATTTCAAAGGAACCACCATGAACGCTATCTGTAGCCGAGTAGTTAAGACCGTTCCACTTCAATCCCACGGGTCGATGAAGTCGTGGGTTCGAATCTCGGCGGCGTCTGGTGAATCAAGTTTGGAGATTTTTTCCCCCTACGATCTCCCAGGTCAACTTCCAAGTATAGACCTGCTATTGTCTTAATTTCCTTCATATATACATAAACACAGGCAGAAGATCAAATTATGCACGTTAAAGATCCTGTCATTCATGTCAGCGTTCAGTGGGTTATGGTAGCCCTAATGTGGCCTCTGTGGTCGGCGCGGCTTTTAACAACATGATTGGATGGGATCGGTGCGTTACGGAAACACGAACACACCTCGCATACATCTAAAAAAAAATGTATTCATTCTTTTATATGTCGAGGATAATGGAATAAGCACTCATGTGCTTTTTACATCCAGTCCCCAAGTGTATGCAGTTCTGTTAATCTTGACATCTCTTCTCACCGGCACACAATGGCCTACTCTTACGAAAAGCGGAACATAATTTAACGCGTGAGCACGATGTTCTTCGTGCGTTCGCACACGGGGCCTTGGTTTGTAGTCTCATCCGAAGGACTTTTGGGGAGAGTAGAGTCAACACTGCTGTTAACTCCAGGGGAAAATTCCCCTCGAACAGGAATCCGGCCGGGGTCGTCGAATTGCGAGCGCAATGTTCTGACCACCAGGCTATCCCGTGCCCCATCCCCGAAGCCGAAATGCGGCTACCTTCCTGGTGGGCAAAAAACTGGTCGCATACGCAAAATCTCACCATTGATGAACCTCGGAGCTGTAGCCGAGGAACAACAAACAAAATCTTCAAAGGAGCCCACTAAAACTGTAGGCCTATGCCACTTTTCAGTTCAGCCTGGTCGTTTACAGGGAGCGAATTAGGGCCGATAATTATAGTTGTTGTTGTTGCTGTCATACAGAGAGAGAGAGAGAGAGAGAGAGAGAGAGAGAGAGAGAGAGAGAGAGAGAGAGGCAGACAGACAGACACACACATACAGACAGACACATACACCTATCTACCCACCCACGCTCACGCGAGCACGCGCGCACACACATACACACACCGAATCCTGGTCGAGGGGATTTTTCTCCTGGAGTTAACATCAGAGCTGACTCCACTCTCCATAAAGTCTTTCGGATGAGACTGTAAACTGAGGCCCCGTGTGCGAACGCACGCAGAACATCTTGCGCACACGTTAAATCTTGTTCCGCTTTTCGTAAGAACAGGCCATTGTGTGCCGGTGGGAACAGATGACAATATTTACACAACTGCATACACACGGGGACTGGATGAAAAAAGGCACATGAGTGCTTATTCCATTATCCTCGATATAAAACACACACACACACACACACACACACACACACGCACGCACAACTCCCCAAGAAAGAGAAGAGGTTGAAGGGAGAATACTCTTCATGTCCCTGACCTCACTCTCTTTCTCCTCTCCCTTCTTCCGCTTCTTCCTCCTCCATTGTTTCTGCTCTGTCTTCGTCAGGGTTTTCTTTGCCCCACTTCTTCTTTGGTTTCTTTGTGCTTCTGCCATTTTCCCCATTTCTACTACTTCGATTTCTTCCGCCTCTATCTACTTCTCCTTTGGTTCTTTTTGCCATTAATTTCTTTCACTGATCTTCTGTGCGTTCCTATTAAATTTTTACAATTCATTTCTTCTGCTTTCTCTTCTGTCATTTCTTCCACTTTTTAAAAACTGTTTCTTCCATTTCTTCTGGTGTTCTTTTTCTTCTTCCTCTGTTTTTCTTTCTGTCTGTTTCTTGCTACACTGTTCTCCCCTTCTTCTTCATGGTTACTTTCATTTTTTTTGCCACTACCTCTTTCTTCACTGTTTCTTCTGCTTTTATTCTTCTTTCCTCCTCCTCCTCCTTTCTCTTATTCTTCTTCCTCCTCCTCCTCCTCTTCCTCTCCCCTCTCCCTTCTCTTTCTATTCAACTTTGTTCTTCTCCTTTTTCAAGTTTGTCTTCTCTTTTGTTAAGTCTTTTTTTCTACAGGTCTTTTGCGCTTAGTTTTTCTTTAAAAGCATTTTCGAGTTTGTTTAATTAGCTGTTTATTCTGAAAGAAACATGTCTTCCATTATGTATATTGATGTTAATTTGATTTTTTATTTGATTTATTCTTTTATATCGAGGATAATGGAATAAGCACTCGTGTGCTTTTTTACATCCAGTCCCTGTGTGTATGCACTTTTGTAAATGTCATCTGTTCCCACCGGCACACGATGGCCCACTCTTACGAAAAGCAGAACAGGATTTAACGTGTGGCAAGATGTTCTGCGTGCGTGCGCATACGGGGCCTCGGTTTAAAGTCTCATCCGAAGGACTTTTGGGGAGAGTGGAGTCGGCACTGATGTTAACTCCAGGAGAAAAATCTCCTCCATCGAATCCGGGTCATCAAATTGCAAGCTCAATGTTCTGTATACTGAAGCAAGTAGTTTATAACGTGCCCAAATACAGAAAACATAAAAACTAAATAGGAATTTGGCAGCTAGAAGGCATGTGATGATATAGAATTAATACAATTTCAACTGTAATCACTTAATGATAATAAATAATTTATAATAATAAATGTAATAACGTTTTATTCACCTTGTTGTTTTATTCATATAGTTGATTTATTCAGCTTGCTGTTTTATTCATATAGTTGATTTATTCAGCTTGCTGTTTTATTCATATAGTTGATTTATTCAGCTTGCTGTTTTATTCATATAGTTGATTTATTCTGATTGTTGTTCATGGTGTTTTTAATCCGATTGTTATTCATGGTGTTTTATTCTGATTGTTGTTCATGTTGTTTTATTCAGATTGTTGTTCATGTTGTCTTAATCCGACTGTTGTTCATATTGTTTTAATCCGACTGTTGTTCATGTTGTTTTATTCTGATTGTTATTCATGGTGTCTTAATCCGACTGATGTTCACGCTGTTTTAATCCGACTGTTGTTCATGTTGTTTTAATCCGACTGATGTTCACGCTGTTTTAATCCGACTGTTGTTCATATTTGTTCAGATTTTTATTTATTTTTAATATTTAGATTGTAGTTCTATCAATCTTTTTCCAGATTATTATTATTTTTATTTATTAAGATCGTTGTTTCATTCAGATTGTCGTTTTATTAAGATTGTTGTTTTATTCAGATAGTCGTTTTATTAAGATTGTTGTGTTATTCAGCTCGTTTCGTTGAGGTTTTTTTTTTTTTAAATTCAGATTGTTGCTTTTATTATGATTGTTTTATTCAGATTGTTGTTTTTACTCCGATTGTTGTTTTATTCAGATTTATTTATTCTTATTTTATACCACTTTATGTCACAGCAGATTTCTCTGCGTGAAATTCGGGCTGCTCTCCCCAGGGGAGTGTACATCGCCACAAGTGCAGGCCTACCCATTTTTTTTCTTTTTCCTGTCTAGTCTGCAACTGTATGCCAAGACAACCCCCCTTGTTGCCGTGGGTTCTTTCACGTGCGCTAAATAATGATGTGTAACAAACGGGTTTATGGTCTCATCCGAAAGACAAGCACCCAGACCACCACTCATGGTCTAATGGATGGGGGAAAAGTTTTGGGCCCAAACGGGATTCGAACCCCCGCACACTCCGACCCAGACTTTGGGCTTTCTAGGCAGGTGTGTTACCAACTAGACCACCGATCCACTTGATAAGATTGTTGTTTTCTTCAGATTGTTGTTTTACTCTGATTGTTGTTTTCTTCATATTGCTGTTTTCTTCAGATTGCTATTTTCTTCAGATTGCTATTTTCTTCAGATTGTTGTTTTATTCAGATTGCTGTTTTATTCAGATTGTTGTTTTATTCAGATTGTTGTTTTATTCAGGATGTTTTATTCAGATTGTTGTTTTATTCAGGATGTTTTATTCAGATTGCCGTTTTATTCAGACTACCTTTTCGTTCAGATTGTTGTTGTATTCAGATTATTTTATTCAGATTGCCGTTTTTTCAGATTGTAGTTTTATTCAGATTTTTGTTTTATTCAGGTTGTTTTATTCAGGTTGTTTTATTCAGATTGCCGTTTTATTCAGATTACCGTTTTGTTCAGATTGTTGTTTTATTCAGATTGTTGTTTTATTCAGATTGCCCTTTTATTCAGATTGCCGTTTTATTCAGTTTGCTGTTTTCTTAAGATTGTTTTATTCAAATTGTTTTTTCCCCATCAGATTGCTGTTTTATTAAAATTGTTGTTTTTGCTATTTTCTTATGATTGTTGTTTTAGTCAGATTGTTTTATTCAGATGATTGTTTTATACAGATTGTTGTTTTATTCAGATTATTGTTTTATACAGATTATTGTTTTATTCAGATTATTGTTTTATACAGATTGTTGTTTTATTCAGATTATTGTTTTATACAGATTGTTGTTTTATTCAGATTATTGTTTTATACAGATTGTTGTTTTATTCAGATTATTGTTTTATACAGATTGTTGATTTGTTCAGATTAATTTTCTCGTTTTATTCAGTATGTTGTTATATTGAGATTATTGTTTTATCATGATTGTTATTCGGATTGTTGTTTACATCAGGTTGTAGTTCTTGTTCTATTCAGATTGAGGATTCATTAGAATATTGTTTTAATCAGATTGTTGTTTTATTTAGACTGCTATTTTGTTTAAATTTTCATTTTATTCATATTGTTTTATTTAGGTAGTCGTTTGTGTTGTTTTTATTGAGATTGTTGTTTTATTGAGATTGTTGTTTTCTTCAGATTGTTGTTTTCTTCAGATTATTTTATTTAGATTGTCATTTTACTTAGATTGTTGCTTAATTCAGATTTTTGTTCTTGTTGCTTTATTCAGATCGTTTTATACAGATTGTTTTATTTACATAATTGTTCTTGTCGTTCGTTTAGATTGTTGTAATATTCAGATCCGGTAGGAGTTGATGACAACATTTAAAAAAAAACAACAGCATGCACACAGGTGTCTGTTTAGACACCATCCCTGAGGAAAAATTGGGGAGTTGGAGTCCCAGGGCGGCTGGGGGCTGTACATGGAAACGTTCTGGTGGCTCCTGCGAGGGTACTGGAACCATTCGTATTGGTCATTGCCTTTCCAATGGATCATTCCAGTGGCGTGGAGAAGGGGGGGGGGGGGGCGGGGATGCGTCTGCTGCATGGGTAACAGCTTGCCCTCCATGCTTACTTACCCAGTTTTTGCCTCTAAAGACTAGCCGCCAACTCCAAAGTACTACTGTTTTATTTAGATTGTTCTCGTCTGATTTTATTGGGATTGTTCTTTTAGTCAGATTGTTTTATTACATTGTTATTATTTGTTTAAATTTTTGTTCCATTTAGATTGTTGTTTTATTTAGATTGTTGATTTGTTAATATTGTGTTTTTTCTTCTGAAAGTTAATTTGATCAGATTGTTCTTTTGTTTATTCCGTGCACGTGCCTGTACAATTTAGTGTTTGTGACATTTTTATTTGAAGCTCCAATCCAATCCAATAATGGTGCTTTGAGCCCCGCCGACCACATAGGCCATATCAGGGCTATCGCCTCGTCACATATTAAAACTCGTATTAAAAGTGTGCAACTATGTACAGTTTAAAACGAGGTATAAAACTATCTCAACCATCCTTGCCTGTATCGACGTCCCGATCGACCATAAGGCTACGGCCATAGTAAACCCGGCCCGTCCCGTTGTTTTGACGGCCGTCTCTTTGACGGGAGAACGGATCCGTCAAAGCGGCCATAGTCAACCCGGCCGTCTCTTTCTGACAATATGGTCACCCCGAGACTGCGAGTGACGCAAAAATGAGGCTGCCGCGGTGACGCAAATCGACAGAAAATAGTTCGACATAAAAATTGTTTTTACCTAAAATCTCCCCCCAAAACTTTTATCAAAACCATTGGAATGTAATCGGGAAAGGTTAATTTACTAGTTTGTGTAGTCAGAATTTTTGAAGCACCATAAATGAGTTTTTCTTGATTATTTTCCTTTCCGTCGACCCGGCAAACGGACGTGTTGCTCGAACGTCAAAACGACGGGTTAAAAAGAACGGGCCGGGCCGGGTCTACTATGGCCACACACAGCCATTTTCAGTGACGCCACAGAGTAATTCAGCCGGGCAGCATTTTTCACCCGGCCCGTCGTTTTGACGGCGTCAAAATGACGGGTTCACTATGGCCGCGGCCTAAGGGTCAGCCCAGGACGGCCCCCGCGTCGTGGGAAAACCCACATCGATCACACTTAAAACGAGATAAAACCAAAACCCGGTTCCTTAAAACAACCTTGTCCTTAGAGACCAACCATACCACTTTCGCTCATATCAGATGAAAAAAGCTGGATTCTCTCAGGAAGTTAAAAATGGTGTCCGGCGGAACATCCCGAAAGAAGATCTTTAGGGAGTCCGCGGTAAAATGCTTGTGCCTAATATCCTGAACATCCCGACACTCCAGGAGCAGATGCCTGACGGTCACCCACACGTCACAAGTCACGCACCACGGGGTTCCCTCGCCTTTCAGCAAGTGAAGCTATCATATAATGTTTGAACAAATATGAATTGCAGCTATCTTGTGTCTTTGATTATGGTTCGTATCAATATGCATGCCAGTATTGTAATTGCCCTTCAGGGATGAATAAAGCGTTTTTGAAATGACTTGACTTGCCTATTAAGATTGTGGGTTTTATTCAGATCGTTATTTTATTCAGATTTTTTTTTAACAGAATGGCGTTCTTGTTTTATTTAGATTGTTTTTTTTTCAGCTTGTTTTTAATCAGATCGTTCTTGTTCTATTCAGATTGTTGTTTTTTGAGATTGTTGTCTTATTCAGATTGTTGCTTTTTTTGATTGTTTTATTCTGATTGTTGTTAATGTTCTTTCATTCAGATTGTTGTTTCCTTTGGATTATTGTTTTATTCATGTAGGTGTTTTATTCAAACTGTTTTTATCAGATTGTTGTTTGTTGTTCTGCTACGGGTTTTCTTCGGACTGTTGTTCTCATCTGATTCGCTTAAATTGTTGTTGTTCTTTAACTAAACTGTTTTTTTGTCCCGTTTTTGTTCTTTTGTTTGGAATGTTGTTCCTATTTTCCCCCCACTTAAAATGTTTTATGGTTTTATTCAGTTTTGTTTATTCAGAATGCAGCTTTTTTGTTTACCAGATTGTCTATCTTGTGTTAAGCAGATTGCTATTCTTGTTGTTTTATTCACAATATTTTAATCAGATTATTGTTGTTTTAATCAAGATTGTTATTCTTGTTGTTTTAATTGGAGTATTGTTCTTGTTTTATCCAGATTGTAGTTTTATTAAGATTTAATTAAATTTTTTTTTAGATTGCCGTCCTTGTTGGGTTTTTTTCAGGTTATTGTTTTATTCAGATTGTTTTTGTTGTTTTATTCAGATTGTTTATTTAGATTGTGGTTGTTGTTTTAATTAATTATTCTTGTTTTATCAGATTGTGGTTCTTGTTGTTTTTATTGGAGTATTGTTCTTGTTTTATTCAGATTTTTTAAAATTAGATTGTTGTTCTTGGGTTTTTTTGTTGTTTTTTTAGATCGTTTTATTCAGATTGTTGTTTTTGTCGTTTCATTCAGATTTCTGTTTTATTTCGATTGCCGTTTTATTCCAGTTTGTTTATTCAGATTGGTTGTTCTTGTTGTTTTGGAGTATTGTTCTTGTTTAATTCAGATTGTTGCTCTTGCTGTTTTAATTAAGAGTATATTTTTGTTTTATTCAGATTGTTGTTTTATTTGGATTGTTGTTCTTGCTGTTTTAATTAGAGTATTGTTTTTGTTTTATTCAGATTGTTGTTTTATTTAGATTGTTTTTTTATATTCAGATTGTTGTTCTTTTTTTTTTTCAGATTATTGTTTTATTCAGATTGTTGTTTTTGCTGTTTTATTCAGATTGTTGTTTTATTCAGATTGTTTATTTAGATCTGTTGCTCTTGCTTTATTCAGATTGTTTAGTCAGATTGTTGTTTATTCAGATTGTTTTATTCAGATTGTTGTTCTTATTTTATTGAGATAGTTTATTAGATTGTTTTTATTCAGATTGTTGTTTTTATCAGTTCGATATTCTTGTTTTATTGAGAGTGTTGTTTTATTTAGATTGTTTTAATAACATTGTGGTTTGATTAGAAAATTGTTTTATTCAGATTTTTTATTTATTTTTTTATTTTTTTTTATTTTTTTTTTTACTCAAGACTGTTTGAATATTATTCAGATTGTTGTTTTTTTGTTCTATTCAGATTGTGGTCTTAGATTGTTGTTTTGTTTAGTTTTTTTATATCTAGATTGTCGCTCTTGTTGGTTTCTTCATTGTTTTGCTCAAATTGTTGTTTTCTTCACATTGCTGTTTTGTTTAGATTGTTGTTTTATTAAATTGTACATGTTTTATTCAGATTGTTGTTTTATTTAGATTGCTGTTCATGTTTTTTTTTCCGAAAGATGTTTTATTCAGATTGCTGTTTTGTTCAGATTGTTGTCTTGTTCAGATTGTTGTCATTTTAAAAAATTTAGATTGTTATTTTATACAGATTGTTGTTTTGGTCATAATGTTATTTCAGTCGGATTGTTTTATTGACGTTGTTTTATGCAGATTGTCGTTTTATTTACAGTGGTGTTTTATTCAGATTCTTGGTTTTGTTGTTTTATTCAGAATGTTGTTTTATTCAAAATATTGTTTATTCAGATGGTTATTTTATCTACATTGTTCATTCAGATTGTTGTTTTATTGAGATTGTTATTTTATTGAGAGAGATTGTTATTTTATTGAGATTATTATTTTATTGATATTGTTATTCTCGTTTTAGGAAGGAAGGTGGCAGGATGGGTAAGTCGTTCACCTGCCAACAAGTAAACCGTGAGGTTCTGGGTTCCTACCCAGCCTCGCCCTTTCTTCCTAGTTTGACTAAAAAAATCGAACTGAATGTCAAAGTCATTCGATGAGACTGTAAACGAGGCCCCTTGTGCGTTCCCAGGCAGAACATTTTGCAGAACATCTTGCAGACACGTTAAAACCCCATTCGGCTTTTGGAAGAGCAGACCATTGTGTGCTGCTAGGAGCATGACAAATTTATTTTTTAAAAAGCCCAGCATGCACACAGGTGTCGTGTTTAGACACCATTCCTAAGGAAAAATCGGGGAGTTGGAGTTCCAGGGTGGCTCGGGGCTGTATATGGCAACGTTCTGGTGGCTCCTGGGAGGGCACTGGAATCATACGTATGGGTCATTGCCTGTCCAATAGATCATTCCAGTGGCGTGGGAGGGGGGGGGGGGGGGGGTCTGCTGCATGGGTAACAGCTTGCCCTCCATACTTACTTACCCAGGCTTTGCCCTCTTAAGACTAGTGGCAACTCCATAGTCTTCCGAGACTGATGGGTGCCTACTACTACTACTGCTACTACTATCACTACTACCACTGTTCTTGTTTTATTCAGATTGTTGTTTTATTCGTCTTGTTGTTTTATTCAGATGGTTATCTTATTTATAGTTTTATTCAGATTTTTTAAAAGTCACATTGTTTTTTATTCAGATTGTTTTATTCAGATTGTTGTTTTATTCGTATTGTTTTTCTTGATGTTTTATTCAGATTGTTACATAATTTAGAATATTGTTCTATTTAGATATATATTGTTACTTAATTTAAAATATTGTTCTATTTAGATATATATTTATATATCTATATATTCATATAGTTCTTTTTCCCCTGACTGTTGTTTTAGATTGCTGTTCTCGTTAAATTTTTTAATTTTTTTGGGTACATATTGTTATTTTATTCAAATCATTGTTTTATTCAGATGGTTGTTTTGTTCAGATTGTTGTTTTATTCAGATTGTTGTTCTTGTTTTATTCAGATTGTTTCTTTATTCAAATTGTTTTATTGAGATTTTTGTCTCATTGGGATTGTTATTTTATTTAACTTGCTGTTTTATTTTTTATTATTTTTTTTTTTACAATTATTTTCAGTTATTGTTTTTCATATTATGGTGCTATTGTTTGTTATTTTTTTTTTTAAAGATTATTTTATTCAGATTGTTGTTCTTTTGTTTTATTAGGTGGTTGTTTTTCAGATTTTTTTAAATTAATTTTTTAAATTTTTATTCTTTTATATGAGGATAATGGGATAAGCACTCATATGCTTCCCCCCCCCTCCAGTCCTGTGTATATGCAGTTGTGTAAATATTATCTGTTCCCACCGGCACACAATGGCCTACTCTTACGAAAAGTGGAACAGGATTTAACATGTGCACAAAACATTTTGCGTGTGTTTGCACACAGCCTTGGTTTACAGTCTCATCAAGGACTTTTGGGGAGAGTGAGTCAGCACTGATGTTAACTCCAGGGGAAAATCCCCTCGAATGGGGGGATCCAACTCAGGTTGTAAAATTGCAGCACAATGTTATTTCATTTATTTATTTATTATTTTATTTTATTTATTCTTTTATATCGAGGATAACAGAATAGCAACATGTGCTTTTTTTTATCCGGTCCCGTGTGTATGCAGTTTTGTAATATTGTCATCTGTTCCCACCGGCACACGATGGCTACTCTTACGAAAAGCGGAACAGGATTTAACGTGTGCGCAGATGTTCTGCGTGCGTTCGCACACGGGCCTCGTTTAAAGTCTCATCGAAGACTTTGGGGAGATGAGTCAGCACATACTTCCAGACGAAATTTCCTCGACCGACTCGACCAGGTGTCTTCAAATTGCCAGCGTAATGTTCTGACCACTAGGCTATCCGCCCCCTGACCACTAGGCGGATTGTTGTTCTATTTGCTTTATTAGATTGTTTATTGAGATTGTTGTTCTATTGAGATTGTCTTATTGATATTTCTGTTATATTCAAATTGTTGCTTTATTCATATATTGTTCTTATTTTACTCGGAGTGTTGTTTTATTTAGATTGTTGTCTTGTTGTATTATTCAGATTGTTTTATTTAATTGCTGTTCTTGTTGTTTGATTCAGATTGATGCTTTATTCAGATTGTTGTTCTAGTCAGATTGTTACTTTGGTTAGCTTGTTCATTTAGATTTTTGTTTTATTTATATAGTGTTTTTTTTCCAACTATGTTTTAGATATTGTTTTTTTCTCTCCCCAGATTGTTTTATCAGATTGTTGTTCAGATTTTTATTCAGATTTTTTCAGATTGTTTATTCAGATTGTTGTTCTTGTTGTTTATTCAGATTGCTGCTTTATTCAAATTGTTTTAATGAGATTTTTGTCTCATTGAGACTGTTGTTTTCTTTAAATTGTTGTTTATTTTAGATTTTTTCAGGTAGTTGTCTAATCAGATTACTGTGCTTGTTTTTTGTTTTATTTAGATTGTTGTTGTTGTTTTTTCAGGTTGTTGTTATTCACATTGCTGTTCATTTGATTGAGATTGTTGTTTATTGAGATTATTTATTGAGATTGTTGTTTATTGAGAGTATTGTCACTGAGATTGCTGTTTTATTCAGAATGCTGCTTTATTTATATTGTTTGCTCTAGATTTATTGAGATTGTTGTTTTATTGAGATTGTTGTTTTGTTCAGATTTATGTTTTATTCAGATGTTATTTTATTTAGATTGTTTTATTGTGATGTTGTTATTGTTGTTTTATTCAGATAGTTGTTTTATTAAGATAGTGTTTTATTCAGATAATTGTCTTATTCATTTGTTGTTTTATTTAGATTATTTTATTTAGATTGATTTTTCTTCAGATTGTTGTTTTATTCAGATGTTGTTTTATTCAGAATGTGCTTTTGTTGTTTTATTCGATTGGTGTTTTCCTCAGAATATTCTTATTTCTTGTTTTAGATTTGTTTTTTTTGAGATTGTTGTTTTACTCAGATTATTGGTTTATTCAGATTGCTCATTTATTCAGTTTTTAAAATTTTTATTTAGATTGTTGTTATTTATTAAGGTTGTTTTTTTAAATTGCAATAGTTGTTTTATTCAGGTGGTGTTCTTGTTTATTTAGATTGCTTTTTATGCAGATAGTTTGGTTTATTGAGATTGTGTTTCATTTCAGAATGCTGTTCCAATCCAATCCAATCATGTTGTTTATAGCCCCACCGACTACAAAGGCCATATCGGGGCTGTCACCTCATAGTTTAAAATTCAAATTAAAACAGTATCTAAATAAAATAAAATAAAATAGTATATACAAATTAAAACAGGGTATAAAACCAACTTTACTGTCCCTACTTGTATAAAGGCCCTAGTCAACCATAAGTGTCGGTCCATGAGGGGCGCCATGTTATTTTATATATATATATATATAATATATATATATATATATATTTTTTTTTTTATAAAATATTTTTTTTAAATTTTATTTTATTTTATATTATTTCATTTCCAGACTATTGTTTTAGATTGTTGCCTCATTGAGATTGTTTTATTTAAATTGTGTTTTTTTTAAGATTTTTTTTCACGTTGTTGTTCAAATTACTGTGCTTGTTGTTGTTGTTCTTTTAGATTGCTTTACTTAGATTGTTGCTCTTTTTGTCTTATTCAGGTTATTATCTTATTCTGATTGTTCTATTCACTTCATTGAAATTGTTACTGAGATTATTTTATTGAGGTAGTCGTTTTATTCAAATTGTTGCTTTATTTATAGTGTTCTTCTTGTTTTATTGAGAGTGTCGTTTTATTGAGAGAGTTGTTTTGTTCAGGCTTATGTTTTATTCGGATTGTTGTTTAATTGGATTGATTTATTTAGACTGCTGTTTTATTCAGATTGTTGTTCTTGTTTTATTGAATTTGTTGCTTTATTCAAATTGCTTTTATTGAGATTTTAGCCTCATTGAGATTTTTATTTAAATTGTTGTTTTAAATATTTTTTTCACGTTGTTCAATCAAATTACTGTGTTTGTTGTTGTTGTATTAGATTGTTTTATTTAGATTGTTGTTCTTGTTTTATTCAGGTTGCAGTTTATTCTGATTGTTGTTCTATTAACTTTATCGAGATTGTTGTTATTGAGATTATTTTATTGAGGTGGTTGTTTTATTGAGATTGCTGTTTTATTGAGATTGCCGTTTTATTCAAATTGTTGCTTTATATGTAGTGTTTTTCTTCTCGTTTTATTGAGTGTTGTTTTATTGAGAATGTTGTTTTGTTCAAATTTATGTTTTATTCAGATTGCTTTATTTCAAATGATTCATTTAGATTGTTGTTTTTGTTGTTTTACTTATATTGTTGCTTATTTACATTGTTGTTTTATTTCCATTGTTGTTATATTCAGATTATTTTATTTAGATTGTTGTTCTATTTAGATTGTTTTATTCAGTTTGTTGTTTTATTAACAAAGCTGTTTTTGTTGTTTTATTCAGATTGTTGTTTTATTCAGATTATTGTGTTATTGAGATTGTTGTTTTATTCAGAAAATTCTTCTTTTTGTTTAATTTAGATTGGTGTTCTATTCACATTCTTGTCTTATTCAGATTGTGTTTTTTTCCGACTGTTTTTATTGAAAATGTTCGTTTTCTTGTTTTATCCAGATTGTTGTTTTACCCAGATTGTTGTTTTGTTCAATTCAGAATGTGATTTTTGTTGTTTTATTCAGATTGGTGTTTTATTAGAAATACTCATTCTTGTTTTATTTATTGTTTTATTGAGATCGTTGTCTTAGATTGTCGTTTTATTTTGATTACTGTTTTACTCAGATTATTGATTTATTCAGATTGTTCATTTATTCAGTTTTTTTTTTATTTAGATGGTTGCTCTTGATTTATTACATTAAAAAAGGACCCTTTTTGCTTTATTTAGGTGGTGGTGGTTGTTGTTTTATTTAGATTGTTTTTTATGCAGATAGTTGGTTTATTCAGATTGTTACTCTTGCTGTTTTATTCCAATCGTCATTGTTTTATTCCGATTTTTGGTTTATTTATTCAGATTGTTGTTTCATTCAGAATGTTGTTCCAAACCAATCCAATCCAGTTGTTTATAGCCCCACCGACTACAAAGGCCATATCGGGGCTGTCCCCTCATAGTTAAAATTTCATATTAAAACTGTGCAATTTTATACATAATGTTGTTCCAATCCAATCCAATCATGTTGCTTATAGCCCCACCGACTACAAAGGCCATATCGGGGCTGTCCCCTCATAGTTAAAATTCAAATTAAAACTGCAATTTTATACATAATGTTGTTCCAATCCAATCCAATCATGTTGTTTATAGCCCCACCGACTACAAAGGCCATATCGGGGCTGTCCCCTCATAGTTAAAATTCAGATTAAAACTGAAATTTTATACAGAATGTTGTTCGAATCCAATCCAATCATGTTGTTTTATAGCCCCACCGACTACAAAGGCCACATCGGGGCTGTCACCTCGTATTTAAAATTCAGATAAAAACTGTGCAACTTTATACAGATTAAAACAGGGTTTAAAACCGACTTCACTGTCCTTGCTTGTATGAACGCCCTCGTCAACCAGAAGGGTCAGCTCAGGACAGTGGGAAAACCTACATTGATCACACGTAAAATGAGATAAACCAAAACTAGATTCCTTAAAACAACCTTGTCCTTAAAGACCAATTAAACCACTCCCACTGGTATTACAGAATGTTGTTCCTGTTGTTTTGTTTAGATTTTTGTTTTATTTAGATTGTTGTTTTATTTGGATTGTTGTTTCGTTTAGATTATTTTATTCAGATTGTCGTTTTGTTCAGATTTTTTAAAATTCAAATTGTTTTTTATTGTTGTGTTGAGATTGTTGTTTGATTGATAATGTTTTATTAAAATTGTTGTTTTATTCAGATTGTTGTTCTTGCTGTTTTGTTAAGATTTTTTCAGATTGCCGTTTTGGTCAGATTGTTGTTTAATTCCGATTGCTGTTTTCTTCAGATCAATGTTTTATCCCATTTGTTGTTTTATTCTGTTTATTGTTTTATTCTGTTTGTAGTTTGGATTGTTGTTTTATACCGATTGAATTTTCTATATACAGGATGTTGTTTTATCCAGATTGTGTTTTATATAGGTTGTTGCTTTATTTAGATTGTTGTTTGTGTTGTTTTATTCAGATAGTTGTTTTACTGAGATTAGAGCTCAGATTAGTGTTTTATTGAGATTGTTGTTTTATTGAGATTGTTGTTTTACTGAGATTGTTGTTGGTGTTTTTTTTTCCAGATTGTGTCATTTAGATTTGTTTTTATTCACATCGTTTTATTCAGATTGCTGTTTTATTGAGATTCCCGTTGTTTTATTCAGATGGAAGTTTTGTTAAGATTAGTGTGTTCTTCATATTGATGTTCTCGTTTTATTCAGATCGTTGTTTTATTAAGATTGTTCTTCTTGTTTTATTCAGATTATTGTGTTCTTCATATTGGTTTTGTTTTATTCAGATTATGGTTTTATTCAGATGAATTTTTATTCAGATTATTGTTCTTCATATTATTGTTCTTGTTTTATTCAGATCGTTGTTTTATTCAGATTGTTGTTCTTGTATTTTAGATGATTGTTTTTGTTGTTTGATTTAGATTGTTGTATTCGGATTATTGTTTTATTCAGATTGTTGTTTTATTCGATTTGTTGTATTATTCAAATTGGTCTTCTTGTTTTATTTAGTTGTTGTTTTTGTAGCAATTCAGATTTTTAAAATTCAGATTGTTTTTTTTTTCAGATTGTTATATTCAGATTGTTGTTTTTGTTGTTTTATTCAGATTGTCGTTTTCTTCACAAAGCTGCTGTTGTTTTATTGCGATTGTTTCTTCACATAGCCGTTGTTGTTTTATTGCGATTGTTTTTTGTTTTTATAGAGATTGCTGATTTATTGAGATTGTTGTTTATCGAGATGTTTTTGTTCCGAGATTGTTGTTTAACTGAGATGTTTTTGCTGAGATTTTTCAAATTGTTGCTTTATTTCGATTGTTTTCTTTAAATTGTTATGTTTAAATCGCTTTTTTAACATTTAACATTAACATAGTTTTCTGTTGATTGTTATTTTATTCAAACTAAATTTTGTTCAGATTGTTTCTTTATTTCGATTGTTTCTTTATACACATTGTTGTATTCAGATTATTTTATTCAGATTGTTGTTTTGAGATTGTCGTTTTTTTCAGATTGTTTTATCAATTTATTTTGTTTTATACAAGTAAACTGTGAGGTTCTGGGTCGATTCCCAGCCTCGCCCTTTCTTCCCAGTTTGACAAAAAAATCAACTGAATGTCAAAACTCATTCAGATGAGACTATAAACCGAGGCCTCGAGTGCGAACTCACGCAGAACATCTTGCGCACACGTTAAAACCCCATTCCACCTTTCGGAAGAGCAGGCCATTGTGCGTAGGAGCTGACAAAATTATTTTTAAAAATCAGCATTCTGACGGCTCCTGTGACAGTACAGGAACCATTTGTATTAGCGACTCTTTCCAATGGACCATTCCAGTGGTGAGGAGAGGGGGGTCTGCTGCATGGGTGACAGCTTGCCCTCCATACCTACCCAGTCTTTGCCTCTAAAGACTAGAGGGCAATTCCATAGTATTCCAAGACTGATGGGTGCCTACTACTACTTTATTCAGATTGTTGTTTTAATCAGATTTTTTAAATTGAGATTGTTATCTTTACTTTGTTGTATTTGAATTGTGTTTTCTTCAGATTGTTATTTCATTCAGATTGTTATTTTATTTAAATTGTTGTTTTCATTCAGGTTGTTTTATTCAATTTTTTTTCAGATGTTTTATTCAGATTGTTGTTTTACTCAGATTGTTGTTCTGGTTTTTTTCAGATTTATGTTTTATTTAGATATGGGTTTTTTGTTTTATTAAGAATGTTCTTTCATTCAGATTGTTGTTCTTGTTTAATTCAGAATGTACCATTCACATTGTTGTTCGAATTAGATCGTTTTATTCAGATGTTTGTTTTTATTAAGATTGTTGTTTTATTCAGATTTTGTTTCGCTGTTTGTGTGTTTCGCTGATGTTCATGTTTTGTTTTCACTGTTGTGTGTTTCGCTGATGGTCTTGTTTTGTTTCGCTGATGGTCTTGTTTTGTTTCGCTGATGGTCTTGTTTTGTTTCGCTGATGGTCTTGTTTTGTTTCGCTGATGTTCTTGTTTTGTTTCGCTGATGTTCTCGTTTTTTTTCGCTGATGTTTTTTGTTTCGCTGTGGAGTCTTGTTTTGTTTCGCTGATGTTTTGTTCCGCTGATGTTCTTGTTTTGATCTTGTTTTGTTGATGTTCTGCTTTGTTTCACTGTTGTTTTGTTTAGCTGATGAGGTTTTGCTGATGTTCTTGTTTTGTTTCGCGGTTCTCTCTTTTGTTTCGCTGGTGTTTTTGTAGCTTTTGTCCATTTTTTCTTGTTGTCTGGATATAGAGCTGCTTTTTTCATGTTCCAACTTTAATCTTGATGCTAAGAGAAGCAGTTTCTTGGTGGTTGTTTTGTTTCGTGTTTGTTGAAACCTTGTTCTTCTTTTGTTCCGCTTGTTTTTTTTTCATGTTAGTTTGGTTTATTTTTCTTGTTTTGTTCCGCTCGTTTTTTTTGTAGATTTTTTTATCTTGTTGTTTTGTTCTTGTTGTTTAGAAGTTTTTTTTCTTGTTGTTTAGATTTTTTTGTTTGTTGTTTAGATGTTTTGTGCTTGTCATTTAGATGTTTTTGGTTTGTTGTTTTGTTACGCTTTTGGTTTTTTTTTGTTTTTGTTCTTTCTCTAATTTTGTTCTTGCTGCTTTGTAGCGGTATTGTTTTGTTGTTTTTCGTTCCATTTTTCTTGTGTTGTTCCACAGTATTGTTGTCGATTTGTTCCTGCTTTGGGTCTTGTTGTTTATTCCTTTTTTTTTCTTGTCTATTTCTATTTTCTTCTTGTTTTGTCTCTTTATTCGTGTTTGTTCCGACTTGGTCTGGCTCGGTTGTTGCCCTGTTCCACCGTTGTTTTCATTTGTTTTGTTCTGTTTTCGTTGTTGTTGTTTAATTCCTTGCTGTCTTGTTTTCTTAGGCTTTTTGGCTTTGCTGCTCTTTTGTTACTCTTTTCTTTCTCTTTTTTTCCCTTGTTGTTACAGGCTTATTGCTTTGTTCAAGTTTTGTTCTTGATTTGCTCCACTTCTATCCTTGCTGTGTTGTTCAGCTTGATTCTTGTTGTTTGTGGGTATGTAGTAGTTTCATTCTTATTTTGTTTTTACCTTGCTGATTTATTTCGATTTCATTTTGTCTTGTTTCGCCTTTGTTCTTGTTTTCTTCCGTTCATTTTCTTGCTTTTTTTCCCCTCATTGTGCTATAGTTGTTTGTTTTTTTTTGTTCTATTTAAATGTTACTTTTCTCGTCATTGATAAGGGTTTTTGTTCCGTTTCACTTGTGTTCTTGTTGCATTAATCTTTTCCTTATTGATTTTTTTCTGGTTCTGTTGTTGTTCTGATTTTGCTTTTTGTGTTTTTTTTTCTCCACTTTTTGACGTTGTTTTGTCCTTTATATATATTATATAATTTTCTTATTTTTGGTTCCAGGTTGTTAGTTTTTGGTTGTATTCTTGATTTAGTTTTGGTTTATTCTTGTTTGTTTTTTTTTCTTGTTCCGCATTTGCTCTTGTTCTGTTCTTGTTTTTGTTTTCTTCTTCTGATTTCGTTTGTTTTTGTTCTTGTTTATTTCTTCTTAGTTCGTTGTTTTTGTTATGTTTTTGTTTGTTTGGTTCTAGTCATTTTTGTTTTTGTTCTTGTTTTGAATTTTTTTAAATTCCTGTTTTCGTTCTTGTGTTTCTTGTTCTTTTTGTTTTGTTGTGCAATTTTATTTTTGTTCTTTCGTCGTTTTTTTTGCTTTTTCCTGGTTCTGTTCTTATTTTTTTTTTTTCTTGTTTTTTTGTGTTCTTGATGTTTTTGCTGGTTTTCTTCTTGTTTTTTGTTTGTTGCTTTCTATTTTTTTTGTTTCGTTTGGTCTTCTGTTCTTTTTTGTTCGTTTGTATCTAGTTTTTTCTTATCCTTTTTTCAAACAATTTTTCTTTTTTTTTGTTTTTGTTTTGTTTTTTGTTGTTTTATTCTTTTTGGCCCTTTTAAAAAAAAAAGGTTTTGTTCTTGTTTTGTTCTTGATGTTTTCTTGCTTATATTTTATTTGTGCTATTTTTTGTTTTTTTTTCTTGTTCTGATTTGTTTTCTTTTTGGTTTGCTCTTGTTATTCTTGTTTTGTTCTTTTGTTGTTTTTTGTTCTGGTTTTGTTCTTGTTCCCTTTTCTGGTTTCGTTCTTGTTTTTTTCTTGCTTTGTTTTTCTCATTTTGTTTTCTTAATTTCTTTTTTGTTTTGTTCTTGATTTCTGGTTTTTGTGATTGTTTTTATTCGTTTTATGCTTATTTAATTCTTGTTTTTTTGTTCTTATCCGGTTCTTGTATGGCTCTTAATTTGACTTTTTTTTTGTCATTAGTTTTGTTTTGTTTTGTTTAATTTTTCCTGATTTTGTTATTTGCTTGTTTTGTTCTTGTTTATTTTTGGTTTTGTCCTTGTTTTTACCGTGTCGTTCCTGTTTATATATTGTTTTTTCTTACCTCTGTTTTTGTTTTGTTCTTATTTTGTTTTTGTCGTTTTCATTTTCTTGTGTTTGTTCTTGGATTCTGATCGTTGTTTTTGTTGTTCTTTTCATCTTGTGTTAACTTTTCTTGTTTTCTTCATTTATTTTGGTCTTGTTTTTGTTCTTTTTTTCCCTCTTGTTTTTGTTCTTGTTCTTTGTTTTGTGTGCTTTTGTTCTTATTCTTGGTTTTGTTTCTTTTCTTGTTTTGTTTTTGGTCTTGGCTTGATTTTTTTCTTTCTTTTTGTTTTCTTCTTGTTTTTTCTTCTTGTTTTGCTCTTTTCTTGGTTTTTTTTCTTCTAATTTTCTTTTGTTCCGTTTCTTTCTTTGTTTTTTTTCCTTGTTTTGTTCTTTTTGCTTTTGTTTTGTTTGCTCCCTTTTTATTTTTTTGTTCTTGTTTAGATGGTTTTGTTTTTGTTCTAGATTCTTTTTCTTTGCTCTTTGTTCTTGTTTTGTTCTTTATTTTGTTGTTATTTTTCTAGTTTGGTTACTGTTTTTCATCTTTTTTTTCTTCTCATTTTGGTTATTGTCTTTTGTTTTTGTTTTGTTCTTGTTTTGCTGTTTTCTTGTTTTGCTTTGTTTTATTCTTTGTTCTTTTTGGTTTTTCGTCATTTTTGTTCAAGTTTCATTCTTTTTTTTTGTTCGCATTTTTGTTCTTCTTTTGTTATCGATTTTGTTCTTGCTTTGTTCTTGTTATGATTTTGTTTTGTTTTTGTTCTTGTTGTTTTGTTTTTGTTTTGTCTAGCGGTTTTGTTCTTGGTTTTGTTTTGTTCTTGCTTTGTTGTCGTTTTTCATCTTGGTTTTGTACCTTTGTTATTTTTCTTGTTCCTTTCTTGGTTTTGGTCTTGGTTTTTTTTTGTGACTTTCCCCCTTTTTATTTTGATTTTGTTCATGTTTTGCTATTTTTGGTTCTTGTTTTGTCATGAATTTGTTGTTTTTCTTTCTTTTTTTGTTTTCTCATTATATTTTTGCTTTTCTGTTATTTTTGGTTTTGTTCTTTCGTTTTCCTATTTTTTTTGCTATTGTTAGTGTCCTTGTTTTGTTCTGTTATTCTTGTTTGAGTTCTTGTTTTTGCTTTTTTTCTCTCCGTTTAGTTCTTTTCTTTTTTGTTCTTGTTTTTTTTGGGTTTTTTTTTGTTCTTTTGCTGTTCTGTTGTTTTCTTGTTTTGTTCTTTTTTGTTCCTGGTTTTGCTGCTTTTTATTCTTGTTTTGTTTTTGTTATGTTTTTATTGTTCTGTTCTTTTGTTTTTGTTTTCTTTTTCCCTGTTTTTGTTCTTTTTTCTTTTCTGTTCTTCTTTAACTTTTCATTTTATTGTTTTTGTTCTTGGTTCCTTGTGTTTGTCCTTGTTTCGTTCCTTTTGATCTTGGTTTTTTGCTTTGTTCTTGTTTTGCTCTTATCTTCATCTTGTATTTATTTTTGTTTTGTGTTTCTTTTGTTTTCTTGTTTTCTTTTTGTTGTTTTTGTTCTTGTTCTGTTCTTTATTTGTCTCTTATCCTTTGGTTATGTTTTCTTTTTGTTCTTGTTCTCTTGTTTTGCTCTTGTTTTTGTTCATGCTTTGTATTTTGTTCTTGTTTTTGTTTTCATTAGTTTTACTCTTGTTTTCTGGTTTTTATTCTTGTCTTGTTGGTTTTTTTTTTTGTTCTTGGATTTTTCTTCTTTTTTTTTAGTTCTTATATTGATTAAAAAAATTTTTTCCCTTGTTTTTGTTCTTACTTTATTTTGTTCTCGTTTTGTTCTTTGTTTCTTGCTTTTGTTCTGCTCATTTTTCTGTTTTGGTTGTGTTCTTGGCTTTGTTTTTATTTCCTTTTCTACCTTGTGTTTGTTTTTGTTTAGGTTTTGTTTTCATTTATTCTTGGCTTTCTTCTTTTAGTTTTGTTCTTGAGTTTCTTCTTGTTTTGCTTTTGTTTGTAGTTTTCAATTTTGTTCTTGTTTGGTTGTTTTGCTCTTGGTTTTACTATCTTGTTTTTCTTGCTTTGTTCTTTTTTGTTCTTGTTTTTTTTTCTTGATTGTTCTTCTTTTGTTCTTTATTTTGATATTTTATTGTATTGCTCTTGTTTTGTTCTTGTTTCTTCCAGTTTTGATCTTGTTTCTTCTTGCTTTGGTCTTCTTCTTTCTTAATTTATTGTTTTGTTCTTGTTTTTTTCTGGTTTAGTTAAGCTCTTGTTTGTTTTTATTCGTTTTCTTTTCTTCGTGTTTTTTTTCTTGCTTTGTTCTTTTTTTGTTTTATTCTTTTGTTCTTGTTTCTTCCCTTTTTGTTCTTGTTTCCTCTTGCTTTGCTCGTTTTTTTTTCTTGTTTAGTTAAGTTATTTAATCTTATTCGTTTGTTTTGTTTTGTTTTCTTCGTGTTTTGTTCTTTTTTTGTTTTCTTCTTTTATTCTTGTTTTGTTCTTGTCATAGGTTTTTAATTTAAATTTTCTTATGCTTGTTTTGTTTGTTTTTTCTTGTTTTGTTCTTTGTGTTGTTTCTGTTTTCTTCATGTTTTTTTGGTGTTCTATTTTTGTTTTGTTCTGTTTTTTTTAAAAGTTTTTCTTTTGTTTTGTTTTTTAAAAAAATGTTTTAATCTTGTTTTGCTCTTGTTTTTTCGAGTTTTGTTTTTTCTGGTTTTGTTTTTGTTTTGCACTTTGTTTTTCTAGTTTATTTTTCTCTGATTTTTTAAAATTATTTTTTACTCTTGTTTTTGTTTCTAGTTTTTTTTTCTGGTGTAGGTTGTGTTTTTTCTAGTTATGTTTTTTGTTTCTTATTTTTTGTCTCTTTTTTGTTCTTGGTTTTCTGATCGTGTTTTGTTCTTTGTTTTGTTCTTGTTTCTGAGTTTTCTTGTTTTTTTTTCTTGTTCTTTTTTTCTTTTATTCTCGTTTTGCTCTTGTTTTGTTCTTTTGTTTTCGTTCTCGTTTTTCTTTTGATCTTGTTTTGTTTTTTGTGTTATCCTTGTTTTTGTTTTTTCTTGAATTGTTCTTGTTTTTTTGTTTGGTGTTGTTTTGTTATTTTTTCTGCTTGTTCTGTTCTATTTTCTGTTTCTTTTTTGTTCTTGTTTTTTTGTATCTTGTTTTCTTCTTTGTTTTATGTTTGTTTCTGTGTTTTGTTGTATGTTTTTTCTGGTCTTATTCTTGTTTTTTTCTTTTTTTGGTCTCTTTTTTCTATTTTGTTTTTGTGTTTTCTTGTTTTTTGTTTTCGTTTTTTTGATTTTTTTTATTCTTGTTTTTTTTCCTCGTTTTTGTCTTTTGTTTTATTTTTTGTTTGCTCTTGTTTTGTTCTTGTTTTCTTTTTGGCTTTGTTCTTTTTTGTTTTTGTTTTTCTTTCTTTGCTCATGTGTATATTTTTTGGATCTTTTTCTCTTGATCTGTTCTTGTTTTTTATGTTTTGTTCTGTTTTTCTTGTTTTGTTTTTTCTTACTCTGTTTAATTCATGTTATTGTTTACTTCCTGTTTTTGTTCTTGCTGGCTTATAAGCCATTTAAAAATTCCATGCTTGTTGTTGTTGCTTGGCTGTGCTCCTTTTTTCTACTTTTGTATACGTTGTTTTGTGACAGAGAATTATTGATTTCCTCCACTTTGGTTATTGTTGTTATCTTTTTCTTTGTTATCTTGTCCATTTCTGCCTTTTTTTTCTCCCTTTCTTCGTGTTTGTACTGTTTTGTTTTTTTCTGTTGTTTTGTACCACTTTCGCTTTCATTTGTTTTGTTCTGCTCTCGTTGGTTTTGGTTTGTTCTTTGTTTTCTTTTGTAGTGGTTTTGTTGTTGATTTTTTTAGGCTTTTGTTGTTCTGTTCAACTTTCATTCCTCTTTTGATCTTGTTTTGCTGTTCTGTTCTTGTTGTTTTGTTCTTGTTAGTTGAAATACTGTTCTGGTTTTGTTCCCCTTTTCTTCTTGGTTGTTGAAATATTGAGGTTTTTTTTTGTTCCACTTTTGTTCTTGTTAGTTGAAATATTGTTGTGTTTATTCCGCTTTTGTTGGTGTTTTTTGAAATATTGTTCATGCTTTGTGAAGTATTGCTCTGGTTTTGCTTTTGTTTGGTGAAATATTGTTGTGGGTTTGTTAGTTTTGATTAGTTACTGTTCTTGTTATTTTGTTCTCGTTTTGGTTCCTTTTGTTGCGCTTTTATTTGTAGTTTTTTTGCACTACTATTAGTATTGCATTGTCTGACATTATTGTTGCTTTATCCTGCTTTTGTTTTGTGCTTTGTTTCAATTTGTTTTTTTTTCTTTGTTTTTTTAAAACTTATTTTGCTTGGCTCTTTCTCGCCGTTTTGTTTTTCTCCTGCTGATAATGATTTGTTTGGCCTTTTGTTCTTGTTTTGTTTCTGTGGGTTCTAAGGGTTTTTTGCTGTTTTTTTTCTGTTCTTCTCATAGCTTCAGTCCATTTTTTTTTCGTGTTTTGTACTTGTGGCTTTTTCACTTTTGTTCTATGTGTTTAGTTCATTATTTATTTTTGTTGTTTATTCTGGTTTGTTCTTTTTGCTTTCTTTTGGTTTTTATTTTATTATTAATATTTTCTTGCTCTGGTATTTTCTGATTTTGTTTCTCTTTTGTTCTTAGTGTTTTGTTCGGCATCGGCTTGTGTTGTTTGCTCTGATTTTGCTCTTGTAATTTTTGTTGTTCAGTTTTCTAGTTTGTGTTCTGTTATTTTCTGGTTATTCTACGTTGTTTTGTTCTGCTTTTGGTCTTGGTGCTTTGTTCCGTTCTTGTTATTTTGTTCCACTTTTTGTTGTTGGTGTATTGTGTTCTTTTGTTCAGTTCTTATTTGATTTCCTTTTGTTGTTTATGTTTTGTCCCGTTTTTGTTCTATTGTCTTGTCAACTTTGGTCTCTTTTTCTTGTTTTGTTCAGATTATTTTCTTGTTCTCGTTGTTTTCGTCTCCCCCCTCCCCCTCCCCGCTTTGTTTTTATTTTGTTGTCTTTTTTGACCTTTGCTTTTGTTGCTTTGAAATTTCATAGAGTTGTTTTGTTCTGCTTATGCTCTTATTGGTTTTTCTCGTTTTGTTTCAGTTTCTTTGGGTGTTTTGTGGTGCTTTGGTTCTTCTTGTTTTGTTAAGTTTTACTGTTTGTTCTACTTTTGTTGTTTAGTTCTGCTGTTTACTTTTTCTTCTGCAATTCTTTTATTTTGTTTTCTGCTTTTTGTTTTCATTTGTTCTTGTGATCCGCTTTTGTCCTTGTTTTTGTCTTGTTTCGGTCATTTTAATTCACAGCTATTTTACTTTTTTGTTTCAGCTGTTTTGAATCACTTTTGTTTCGGCTGGTTAATTTACTTTTGTTTCAGCTGTTTTAATTCAATTTTGTTTCGGCTGTTTTAATTCACAGCTATTTTAGTTCACTTTTCTTTCGGCTGTTGTAAATCCCTTTTGCTTCAACTGTTGTAAACCACGGCTGTTTTACCCTGCTTTTGTTTCGACTGTTTCATCCACTTTTTTTTCGGCTGTTTTAAATCCATTTTCTTTCGCTGTTTTACAACACTTTTGGGTTGTTTTAACTTACTTTTGTTTCGGCTGCTTTAAATCACTGTTGTTTTACTCCAGTTTTGTTCCGGCTGTTTTAATGCACAGCTGTTTAAATTCACTTTTGTTTCGACTGTTTGAATTAAAAATTGTTTTGGCTGTTTTAATCCACTGTTGTTTCAGCTGCTTTAATTCACGGCTGCTTTCAATTACTTTTGACTGTTATTTACCATTGTTTGAAACCACTTTTATGTCTTTTTAGCTAATTAAAAATCCCTGAATTAAAAGAATTTGAAGTAAACTTTTTTTTTTACAGTTTCTAAAAAAGAAAAAAAATGATTAAAAAAAATTCCTCCTCTTTTGTTTAACAACACCGTGATTTACTCAAGCAGGATCTAGGCAGATAAATTTCAACATTTTTTTCATTTCCAAATCAACTCTGGAAAATGATGACGATGTTCTCCCTGACATTTTTTTTCTTGAAAAGGAAATAAATGAAATTTTGCTGCCAACTTCTGAAGTTGATGATGTTGTTCTTAACCTGGGTATGAATAAAGCAGTAGGATTAGATTTAGTTCACAATAAACTCAAAATTGTCCCTACCGTCAATTCTGAATCCCTTAACAAATATCTTTAATGGAAGTCTAACAATGCAGGTTCCCAAAACTTTGGAAAACAGCTTTGATTAATCATTTACATAAAAAACATAAGAAGAACTATGTAATAATTATAGACCAATTTCATTATCAAGTTGTGTTGGGAAGGCTTTAGAAAAATGTATTCATTCCAAAGTTTATCACTTCCTATCATAAAATCTCATTCTTTCTCCATTCCAATCAGGTTTTACTCCTAGAGACTCTACTGTCAACCAGTTACTTTATATATATATACTTTCGCTATGTGTTTTACTTATTATATATATATATATATATATATATATATATATATATATATATATATATATATATATATAAAGTCTTTGTTCCTTATATAATAGTGGAATCACAACACAGGCAGTATATTTTGATATATCGAAAGTGTTGGATCGTTTCTGGCACAAGGAACTCCTGCACAAGATGAAAGCATATGGCATACGGGGTTAATTATTAGATTGGCTTACTATCTTTCAAATTGTACCCAAGCAGTAGTTATTAAAGGAAATAAATCAGACTTTAAAACAATATGTGCTGGCGTCCATCAGGGATCAGTTTTAGGTCCACTTTTATTTCTATTTTACATAAATGACATTGTGAACAGTATAAAATCCGATATAAGACTATTCGCAGATGAAACTAGCATGTTTTTAGCATTAAACGATTCAAACATTCGCGCCGAAATACTTAATTCATATTTTAAAAAAAGAAGAGATTCTTGGGGCCAAGTGCTGGAAACACTTTAATGCAGACAGAACTATTAAATTTTTCTCATAACAATAACACGATCTTGCCTCTCTCATTGGACTCAACCCATCTTCAAAATAAAAGTATGCATAAACACCCAGGTATCATTCTTCAGGACAATTGTAAATGGGATGAGCATATCAAAAGCACTTTTATTTCGGCTGTTTTATTTCAAGTCTGTTTCAGCTGTTCTAATTCAATTTTGTTTCGGCTGATTTAATTCACGGCTGTTTTAATACTTTTGTTTTAGATGTTTTCATTAAAAGCTGTATTACTGAAGTTTTAATTGGATGTTTTAATTCATTGCTTATTTACTCCACTTTTGTTTCAGCTGTTCTGATCGAATTTTATTTCAGCTGTGTTAATTCATGGCGGTTTTTAGTCCACTGTTGCTTTGGCTGTTTTAATTCCCGGCTGTCTGATTTACTCTTGTTTCAGCTGTTTTACTCTTGTTTCAGCTGTTTTACTCCTTTTTCTTTTTTATTTCAATTTAGTTTCGGCTGTTTAATTCACAGCACTGTTGTTTAATCCATATTTGTTTCAGCTGTTTTAATCCACTTTGGTTTCAGCTGTTTTAATCCACTTTGGTTTCGGCTGTTTTAATCCACTTTGGTTTGGGTTGTTAAAATCCACTTTTATTTCAGCTGTTTTAATTTACGGCTGTTTCAATTCGCGTTTTGTTTCAGCTGTTCTAATTCACCGTTGTTACAATTCACTTTTGTTTTGGCAGTTTTAATTCACTTTTGTTCCGGCTGTTTTAATTTACTTTTGTTTCAGCTGTTTTATTCCACTTTTGTTTCGGCTGTTTTAATTCACGACTGTTTCAATTCACTTTTGCTTAGGTTGTTTTAATTCACTTTTGTATTAGCTGTTAATTCACGGCTATTTAACTCCATTTTTGTTTCGGCTGTTTTAATACACTTTTGCTTTGGCTGTTTTACTCCACTTTTAGCTTTTTTAACTCACGGGATTTTTTAAAACTCTATTTCAGCTGTTTTGATCACATTTTTGTTTCCGCCGTTTTAATTTATGGCTGTTTTAATCCAATTTTCTTTTGGCAGTTTTATTTCCTGGCTGTTTTGATTTACTTTAGTTTCGGCTGTTTTAATTTACTGTAGTTTAGGCAGTTTTACTTCTGTTTCGGCTGTTTTACTTCTTTTGTTTCAGCTGTTTTACTCCATTTTTGTTTCGGCTTTTTTAATACACTGCTGTTTTTTGTGTGTGTTTTTTTTTATACACTTTTGTTTCGGCTTTTACTTCCGTTGCTTTGACTCACGGCTGCTTTACTACATCCACCCCCTTACCCCCTATTTTAATTCAAGTTTGTTTTCCGCTCGTTTCAATCTCCCAACCACAGCCATACCCAGATTCGTCATGTCTCATTCTACAGGTGGGAAGTCCACTAGGAGCTCATCAATATTAGGCCGTCGCGAAGCCACCGGCCAGAGGGGCCCTGCACTGCTGCTGGGTCACTTTGGTGGTGTTCAGTGGTGCCAGTATTGAGCTAACATACGCAGGACACCACCTATCCCTACTAGCGACAGTATTAGCTCAGTGGCGGAGCTAGACTGAGACACCCACCCGAGGTGGCGACCACCACAACGTCCCTCCAACGACCGACACCCTCCCCCTTAACCTCCAAACCCAAAGGTTTTGACACAAACTCACCACAGGCACAGAAGTGTATGGGGAAACTGAATCCGAGGTCACCATGAAGCCAGAGCACGATTGATGAGAGGATGATGTAATGCTGCTGCAATGGAAATGCATGGAGACTTCTTGACAGGGTTGTACTCTACACTTTTTTTATATATTTTTTTAGTTTTTCATAAAAAGTGATTTTTTTTATTTCTGTGGATGCCTTTTTTTTTTTATTGATAGTAATAACAATTTCAAAGCCCACCATAATGAATATAAAAGAAAACGAAACACTTCCTTATTTTCCTCGCTATGTATGCAGTTTTCATTCAGTCCTTCCAGCCATCCATCCAGATTGTATGATGTGCCTTTGTCGTCTCTAGTTCATGGACAATAAATGCATTCTTTAATATTCATTGATTGTTACATTCGTCTGTGTTTTTGGTTGCTCTAGTGTCTGGTGTACTGACTCATTCAGTCATTTCATACCCCACAGTCATACATTTCTCCATACAAGTTTTCTCAATTTTGTTTTGTTTCCATGTTATGTAATATTTTAAACAAATACTTTATTCGCATATCTTTTTAGTTTCTTCTTTATTAATTGATACGGTGGAGAGAGAGAGAGAGAGAGAGAGAGAGAGAGAGAGAGAGAGAGAGAGAGAGAGAGAGAGAGAGGGGGGGGGAATAAAGAGTGTGGATGAGGTCGAGGGTGAGATTGGGGAGAGAGGAGGGAGGGATAGAGAGAGGGGGGGAGAGTGAGAGAGAGAGGGAGAGAGACAAAGAGAGATAGAGAGGGGCGATAGAAAGAGAAGGGGGAGGAGAGAGAGAGAGAGAGAGAGAGAGAGAGAGAGAGAGAGAGAGAGAGAGAGAGAGAGAGAGAGAACTTCCATGGAGTAGTAATTAACATGAAAGACTTCTTATTAACAGGAAAGACTTCTCATCTCCATTTCCCTGTTAAGAATATAGTCCAGGGGAAGTGCCGATTTCGTCTTTTTGTAGATGCTAATGCACATTTTACCGATTAGTATTAGTTGGTTAATAAAGGCGTGATGCTTCTTCAGCTCTGTCGATCTTTCAATACCAAATAATTTGTCTGTCGTTGAAAGTTTATACGAAACATTTGTTTCTGATAGAATTATTTGTTCGATTTGTTTCCATAGTTCCTGTACGACTGGACAGTCACTGAAAAAATGTTCAATGAAATCGGTGGTGTTTATACAGTATGAGCATTTATTGGTGTCTGTTACTTTCATTTTACTTAATAGTATGTTAGTAGGGTAAATGTTGTGTAATATTTTCCAGTGCAACACTCCAAGTCTAGTTTCCGTTGTAACTGCTGCTGCTCTGTTCCATGCTGATTTATCTAGATGGATTCCGAATTTTCTGAGCCAAAAAAAATATGCAGACGGATAAACTTTTTCTTTATCTCTAGCTAGTATTTGTCTAATTTGTTTCGGTTTAGTGTTATACATAACAGCTGGACAGGTTTCAGACTTTATTTCGATTTCACCCTGTAGAATCCACTGTTTAGTACTCTACACTTACTATCATAATATATCCCAGCGTCAACCAGGCCCCGAGAGCTACAGACACCTGCAGTGTTGGTCAGGTAATTTGAGCAACACTCTTAAACTCGCATCTGTAAAGTGGATGCAGCTCAACTTTGTAGTCCCAATCACCCCACTGAGCCCACAGCACACTCAGGGTAGAGGCCTGCGGGTCCGAAAAATCCCCATGACTCTTATGGGAATCGAACCCGCGACCTTCCAGTCTGGAATCCAAGGCCCTAACCACTGCGCCATGGCGGATGATGTTTCGACTGTTTTAATTCACAGCTGTTTTAATTCAGGGCTGCTTTACTCCATTACCCCCCCCCCCCATGTTTTCATCCATTTTTGTATGGCCGTTTTGATTCACGGCTGATTTAATTCAGTTTTGTTTCGACTGTTTCAATTCACGGCTGTTTAACTCCATTTTTGCTTTGGTTGTTTAAATTCGCTTTTGTTTCGAGTGTTTTAATTCATGGTAGTTTTCTACTTTTGTTTTCGGGTGTTTTAATTCACGGTACTTTTACTCCACTTTTGTTTCGGCTGTTTAAAATCACGGTACTTTTACTCCACTTTTGCGCCACTTTTGTTCGGTTGTTTTAATTCACGGTATTTTACTCCACTTTTATTTCGGGTGTTTTAATTCACGGTACTTTTACTCCACTTTTATTTCGGGTGTTTTAATTCACGGTACCTTTACTCCACTTTTGTTTCGGGTGTTTTAATTCACGGTACTTTTACTCCACCTTTGTTCCGGCTGTTTTAACTCACGGTACTTTTACTTCACTTTTGTTTTGGCTGTTTTAATTCACCATACTTTCACTCCACTTTTGTTTCGGCTGTTTTAGTTCACTGTACTTTTACTTCACTTTTGTTGCGGCTGTTTTAATTCACGGTACTTTTACTTCACTTTTGTTTCGATTGTTTAAATTCACGGTACTTTTGCGCCACTTTTGTTCGGTTGTTTTAATTCACCGTACTTTTACTCCACTTTTGTTTCGGCTATTTCAATTCACGGTACTTTTACTCCACTTTTGCGCCACTTTTGTTCGGCTGTTTTAATTCACGGTACTTTTACTCCACTTTTGTTTCGGTTGTTTTAATTCACGGTACTTTTACTCCACTTTTGTTTCGGCTGTTTTAATTCACGGTACTTTTACTCCACCTTTGTTTCGGCTGTTTTAATTCACGGTAATTTTACTCCACTTTTGTTTCGGCTGTTTTAATTCACGTTACTTTTACTCCACTTTTGTTTCGGCTGTTTTAATTCACGGTACTTTTACTCCACCTTTGTTTCGGCTGTTTTAATTCACGGTACTCACTCCACTTTTGTTTCGGTACTTTTACTCCACTTTTGTTTTCGACTGTTTAAATTCACGGTACTTTTACTCCACTTTTGATTCGGTTGTTTTAATTCACGGTACTTTTACTCCACTTTTGTTTCGGCTGTTTCAATTCAAGGTACTTTGACTCCACTTTTGCACCACTTTTGTTTCGGTTGTTTTAATTCACGGTACTTTTACTCCACCTTTGTTTCGGCTGTTTTAATTCACGGTATTTTTACTCCACTTTTGTTTCGGCTGTTTAAATTCACGTTACTTTTACTCCACCTTTGTTTCGGCTGTTTTAATTCACGGTACTCACTCCACTTTTGTTTCGGCTGTTTTAATTCACGGTACTTTTACTCCACCTTTGTTTCGGCTGTTTTAATTCACGGTACTCACTCCACTTTTGTTTCGGCTGTTTTAATTCACGTTACTTTTACTCCACCTTTGTTTCGGCTGTTTTAATTCACGGTACTCACTCCACTTTTGTTTCCGCCGTTTTAATTCACGGTACTTTTGCTCCACCTTTTGTTTCGGCTGTTTTAATTCACGATACTTTTACTTCACTTTTGTTTCGGCTGTTTAAATTCACGGTACTCACTCCACTTTTGTTTCCCCCGTTTTAATCCACTTTTTTTTGGCTGTAGTTTTGTTCCGCTTCTATTCTTGTGTGCTTTTCTGTGATTATTCCTGTAGTGCATGTTCATTTCTGCTATAGGTAAGTTTTGTATTTGTTATTTCTGTTTTGTTCCCCCCTTTTGTTGTTGCTATTTGACTCAAGTTTATCTACATGTCGGAGGGATCAGTGGTCTAGAAGTAACGCGCCTGCCTAGAGAGCAAAAAACCCGGGTCAGAGTAAGCAGTGGTTCGAATCCCGTTTGGGTTCTAAATTTTTCCCCCATCTATAAGACTTCAAGTGGTGGTCTGGGTACTAGTCATTCGGTTGAGACAATAAACCGAGGTCCCGTGTGTTAAACTTCATCATTTAGCGCACATAAAAGAACCCACGGCAACAAGAGGGTTGTCCCTGGCAAAATTCTGAAAAAAGCCACACTAATAGAGACACAAATAGAGTTGCAGACAGGAAAAAGAAAAGAAAAAATAATGGGTGGGGCTGCACTAGTGGCGACGCGCCCTCCCCGGGAAGAGCAGCCCGAATTTAACGCAGAGAAAATTGCTGTGACATAAAGGGGTATAAAATAAAAAAAAGTAAAATAAAATAAAATGTGGGTTGATGTGCTGCTTGCCTCCTGAGTTGGAGGACTTACCTTTTCCTCTTGCAAAGTTTTCAATGCCGCAGTGTATAGGATGTTCTTAACTATGGAAAAATGGTCCCTTGTGAAAAGAGGGGGACAGGCGGGGGTGATGCTTGTTATGTTATGTCACAACCTGTGACAATGTCTGATATAGCATGTGGAATCTGAGAGAGAGAGAGGAGAGAGAGAGAGAGAGAGAGAGAGAGAGAAGAGAGAGAGAGAGAGAGAGAGGGAGAGAGAGAGAGGGAGAGAGAGAGAGAGAGAGAGAGAGAGAGAGAGAGAGAGAGAGAGAGAGAGAGAGAGAGAGAGAGAGAGAACCACACACCACACACACACACGTGAGCGTTCTCGTTCACCACACACACACACACACACACACACACACACAACACACACACACACACACACACCCTGCGCGCTCACTCTATCTCTCACACACACAAACACACGCTCACACATACACACGCTCACACACACACACACACACACACACACACACACACACACACACACACACACACACACACACGCGCGCGCGCGCGCGCGCGCACGCACGCACGCACGCACACAGACACAGACACAAAATCCTCTCGGTAAGTACATTTCCCACTTAACGGCACCTTTTTATATTCAAATAAATATCTGTTTTGCTTAAAACATTAATCCTCCTGTCTTACACTCCCCCCCCCTCCCGAAAGAAAACAACAAAAAACAAAACAAAAAAACCAACCCCCCAAAACATGTTTGCCCATTCCTATTCTTGCTCTCACACTCACTCACACAGATGACCTAGCCTTAACTTCTCCTATGCCCGTTCCCACATACAGCTATTCATTCCGCCCCTGCTCTCTAACATCTTTTTCCTCTAAACTCCCCCCCCCAATACTCATGAACACCGAAAAGTGCAAGAAATAAAAAGAATTTGTTTCTGTGCCAAAGTCTTGTTCGTAATATCCATCTGCGTTTTGTGTCCACATGTGGGGCCAGGTTAAGAAATAAAGGTTAGTGTAAAGGTTAGTAATTAACATTAGTAACTGGGAAAGGGCTGTCGGTCAGCTGGCTTGTCTGCCTGTAAGCATGCATGCATGTGGACACAATGGCACATAGACACAATGGTACCTAGCTTTTGACACAATGGTTTGGAAGTTTCTTCAAATCACAAATCACCCGTCCTATCAACAAGCCATGGTAGCTTCTGTTGCTTCACTGATTGGATTTTTTCTGACAATTTTCCAGTTTGGAATCAGCTCAGTGGTTTCCAGCAGCCTCCTTTGTTTTCAAACAGGTGTAGGTGTTTCCAAAAGAACCAAATTCAAGTAGATGTCGAAAGAACTGGGTTATTTCTTGTATTTCCCGATTGTTTAATCACAATTTTCCAGCTCTGAAATCAGTTTCGGGCCTACTGTATTTAAAACAAATTGCATCTGTTTCCAAAAGAACCGAAGTTGCATTGATGAACGAAGATGGTTATTAACTTCGAATAAAACCACGTGAGAAAAACCTGCCTTTTATATGCTAGCCTTTTTTCTATTCCCAGTTATCTAGCCAACATATCTACCCTTTTCTCCCAATTAACGAAAGAGCGTAGTGAATAAACTAAGGAATTAGCTATAATATGCAAAAAAAAGCCCGCTCTTTTATTTGCCGAACTTTTAATTCTATTTCCAATAACCAAACCACACATAACCTGCCCCCTCCTTCCAATTATCAGTTTTCTTTAGTATCTCTTCTACAAAACTATGATTCCACTTCTCTTTCTCGCCCACCCCCACCCCAAAATATACAAGCATATGCTCACACACACAAACACACACACAAACACACACACATACGCGCGCACAAACACACACATACACACACACACACACGAGACATGCATTCAAAGAGAGAGAGAGAGAGCGTGAGAGAGAGAGAGAGAGAGAGAGAGAGAGAGAGAGAGGAGAGAGAGAGAGAGAGAGAGAGAGAGACAGACAGACAGACAGACCACATTACAGACAAGTTCCACAAACAGACGACCAGACCAGAAAAAGACAGACAGAGACAGAAGAAAGAAGACAGACAGCACAAAACGCGCAGACGACAAACACACACATACAGACAACAGAGAAGACAGAGAGAGAGAGAGAGAGAGAGAGAGAGAGAGAGAGAGAGAGAGAAGAGACAGAGACAGAGACAGACAGACAGACAGACAGACAGACAGACAGACAGACAGAGCAGACAGAGCAGAGACAGAGGACAGAGACAGAGACAGAGACAAAGAGCAGAGAGCAGAGAGAGAGACAAAGAGAAAAACACAGAGAGAAACAATCAGACAGGCAGGTAGAGACAGAACGACAGAGACAGAAGGAGTGACCGAAGAGACACAAAAAGTGAAAGACAGACAGACCGACAGAGACAGAGAGTGCTACAGAAGCAGACCTAGGCCCGTTGACAATGCTTACCTGGTCCCACAGCCATCATTTTCTCTGAAGACAACTCCTCCTCTCCTGGACTACAACACTAAGCTCTGGAACTGTTCTCCAAACCATTCTGCCTGCCTGCCTGCCTGCCTGCCTGCCTGCGCTTTCCACCTGCCTGACATTGCCTGCGCTGCCTAGCTGCTGACATGTCTGTAACCAGTCACTGCAGACATAAAGATAAAGGAGACACTAGAATAGCTGAGTGAGGGGTAGACACAAGAGCGTATGGGTAGCAAAGAGGAGACTGAAAGAAGAGAGAGAGAGAGAGAGAGAGAGAGAGAGAGAGAGAGAGAGAGAGAGAGAGAGAGAGAGAGAGGAGAGAGAGAGTTCCGCTTTTCGTAAGAGTAGGCCATTTCGTGCTGGTAGAAATACATAACAAAATCTTCAACAACAAAAAACCCACCAAAAACCACATGCACACAGAATGTCGTGCATAGACACTATCCCGAAATCGAAATGCAGCTAGCCTTTATAGTAAGCAAATAAAAACGGTCACAACGCGTAATCTCACCACTGGTAAACCTCAAAGTCAAGGAACAAAAAGGAACAAAAAAGTAAGGTGGGTCAGTATACTGATTGAATACCCCTGAAAGACACAGTGAAACTTCTTGTGGTAACTCGCACTTTGATTCAAGCGTATTTTACTACCGTTCCTGGCACAGAATCACAAGACATCACAACGACAACTAACCCATACTAGCGCTAGATTCACAACACAGACACTGCTGTCCCACACATGGAGTTGTGGTGACAAACTGCACAGCAAACTGATTCCCGTTCGAGAGGATTTTTCCCCCTGGTGTTAACATCAGTGCTGACTCCACTCTCCCTAAAAGTCCTTCAGATAAGACTATAAACCGAGGCCCGTGTGCGAACCCACGCAGAACATCTTGTTGCACATGTTAAATCCTGTTCCACTTTTCGTAAGAGTGGGTCATTGTGTGCCGGTGGGAACAGATGACAAGATTTACAAAACTTCGTAATTTATCCTCTGGGACTGAATGTAAAAAAGCACATGAGTGCTTATTTAATTTTCCTCGATAGAAAAGAATAAATAAATAAATATTAAATTAAAAAAAAATGAATAGAACAGCACAGTGAAACGTGTCACGATGGCGACAATCAGAAATCTAGGCCAACTCACCTCCTCTACATTGTTAAGTTCACGATTCAGCCTCTCTCCCATACACGAAGGGAAAGTTTCTCCGTATTCACAAAAAAAGACATCTACTTCCATACAGTAAAACATCTACATTGAACCTACATATTCCTACAATTTTTCTCGTTGTTATTTCACACAGCGGAACACGAAATAAAGACTGGGATATGACAAAAAATACTGAAGAATCTCCCAGTGATTTGCCACCACTGTCCGCCATTTGCAAACCACGTCCTTTCTCGCTCATGTGTGTTTCCCGCATGCACGTGTGTCTCGGTTAGTGTTGATGGTATGTTGAAGAAGAATGTGGGACAATGGGGTCCCGTGGTTAGAGTCACTTTCACGTGATCTGAAGTGTACGGGTTCGTGTAGCGGTTCAGTCAGTCATTGGGTTGACCATAATCTTTGTTTGAATAAATGTGTCTACTCGATGTAGGTCCCATTGAGCACACAAAAAATCTCCACACTCGCATAATAATTATGTCATTTTGTGTGTGTGTGTGTGTGTGTGTGTGGGGGGGGGGAGTTGAATTGATAAAAGTGGACAAACAGATGAACACATATATTTATTTATTTAGTCTTTTATATCGAGGATAATTGAATAAGTACTCGTGTGCTTTTTTACATCCAGTCCCCGTGTGTATGCAGTTTTGTAAATATCTGTTCCCACCGGCACACAATGACCTACTCTTACGAAATGCGGAACAGGATTTAACGTGTGCGCAAGATGTTCTGGGTGCGTTCGCACAGGGGGCCTCGGTTTATAGTCTCATCCAAAGGACTTTTTGGGTAGAGTGGAGTCAGCACTGATGTTAACTCCAGGAGAAAAATTCCCTCGTACGGGAATCAAACCCGGGTCGTCAAATTGCGAGCGCATTGTTCTGACCACAAGGCTATCCCATACATGAACACAACACAAAACACACACATACATACAATGATGCACGCACGCGCGCATGAGCGTATTTTTGAAGTTTTATTTCGTTTGACAGCTGATTAAACCCACCCAAAATCTGTTTTTTAATTTTTATCATTGAACTTTAAGGGCTTTTTTTTCATTCCTAGCCTAACACCTCCGAGGTTCATCAATAGTGAGAACTTTTTTCTTTCGCAAAAGTTTTTTTTAACCCACTATTAATGAAGGTAGCCATATTCCGACTTCGGGGATGGTGTCTAAGCACGACACTGGTGTGCATGTGTGTTTGAAGTCTTTTTTGTCATCCGTTAGAGAGAAGAATCCAAGCATTCGAGAACAAGTGCCACAGAAGACTCCTCAAAATATCATACAAAGAACACAAGACCAATAACTATGTGAAAGAAGAAATCAAAAAGCGTGTGGGCCCCCAAGAGCCTTTGCTCTCCACCATAAAGAGGAGAGAGCTGATGTGGTTTGGTCACACCACAAGACACAACACCCTAGCAAAAACCATCTTGCAAGGAACAGTCGAGGGCAAGAGAAGAAGAGGCCGCCAAAAGAAATCATGGGTTGACAACATCAAAGACTGGACTGCCCAACCCCTGCAACACTTCCTACTAGCCACACAGGATCGTGAAGCATGGAAAAAGATCTCCGTTGCGTCTTCTCTCATGTCCCCCCTACGTCCTTTGGGACATGGGACTGAGTGAGTGAGTGAGTGAGTGAAAAGCCAGCACTTTTAAAAGGCAGACCAGGTTGTAACGTGTGCAGAATATGTTCTGCGTACGTTTCTACATTATAGTTCATCCAAAGGACTTTCAGGGAGGTGCCACGAGTCTGTAGGGTACTGATGCTGCTAACTCCGGGGGAAAATCCCCCTGAACGGACGTTTCGCTGGTGGCTAGAACCTGGGACCTTCAAATCCCCAGCTCAATGTTCTAAGCACTAGGCTACACCCCCTCCCCCCCACGCCCCATCTCACAGGATGCTTTGTGCCCTCCATAGCACTGGCCATAGCCGGCCTTCTAACTGACTAAAGGGGAAACACATTTTTATTTACTTATCTATTTATTCTGTTATGTGCAGACAAGGGAATAAGCACTCATGTGCTTTTTTACATCCACTCCGCGTGTGTATGCAGTTTTGTAAATCTGATCTGTTCCCACAGGCACACAATGGCCTACTCTTACAAAAAGCGGAACAGGATTTAACGTGTGCGCAAGATGTTCTGCGTGCGTTCACACACGGGGCCTCGGTTTATAGTCTGTAAGATACTGATGCATGGCCTGGTTCATGGTATTGTCTGTAGAGTTGGACCCCCCACCCTCTCCACACCTACCCCGCTCCCTAAACAGACACTGTACACGCGCAGCATAGACCACAAACCTGTGTCTTCAAGTTACTGACAGATCGGCAAGTTCAACACTCGAAAACTTCAAAGCCAAGCTGGCCCCCCCCCCTTCCCCAATCCCCCCTCTTCTCATCCCTATGTCACTGAAAGTTGGGGCAATGCTCCAATAATTCTTTCCGACACCAGCTGACCCTGTTGGCAGTGATGTCAGTGCTATTAGCGTCAGTGTCAAACACAGCGGTGACAGGCAGGAAACTCGTGACATATTGTGCAGTGCTTCCAGCAGGTGTTTTTTGTTTTTCTTTTCTTGGGGCGGTTGTTTTGTTTTGGTTTCTTGGTTGGAGGTTTCCCTGTTCACCATTGGGGATTTTTTTTTTCGTATTTAACCGGTTTTTTTTCCCCACCATGAAGGTAGCCGCATTCCGACTTCGGATAAAGATGCGCTTTGATTTGTTTTTATATCTATAGCGCTATATGACTACCAACATTATTACTTCTAATATTACTATTACCATTATTGTTATATCATCATCATCATCATCATCATCATTATTATTATACTGTTATTATTATCATTATCATTATTATTGTCATAATAATAATAATAATAATAATAATAATAATAATAATACATGGAATTTATATAGCGCTATATCTTGCAAAAACAAATCAAAGCGCTTGCATTCAACCTACACGACGCACAATCAGCAACTATTTACAGTTTTGACAAATTCGAATGTACACACACACACACACACACACACACGCACGCACGCACGCACGCACGCAGCACGCGCGCGCACGCACACACACCCACAAACGTTATGCACTTTGGCAGGTGGATGTTGAAGGCAGGGACAGGTAAGAGATGGAAGCGGAAGGAGAAAAACTTAGGTTTGAAATAAGTGTGTCTTGAGGTTGGATTTAAAAGTGTCATAAGTAGGCTTTTGTCGGAGGGAGAGAGGAAGGTCGTTCCACATCGATGGACCGGAAACAGAGAAAGAGCAGAGCGGCGGCCAACGGTAGATAGGTTGAATCTGGGTGTTCTTAGGGACAAAGTATCTGCCGACGAGCGGAGGGAGCGAGAAGGTGTGTACAAGTGAAGACATTCACAGAGGTAGGAGGGTGCAGTATTGTGGAGACATTTGTAACAGAGGGTATTGATCTTGTAGTTTACTCTCTGTGGTACGGGCAGCCAATGAAGAGATTGCAAGAGAGGGGTAATGTGCTCAGATTTTTTCTTTCTGAGGACCAGACGAGCTCCAGAGTTTTGTATGCGTTGAAGGGAGTGGATGGATGATGCTGGCAGACCAGCCAAAAGAGAATTGCAATAGTCCAGACGTGAGAGAATAAGAGAAGTGACAAGTTTGGAAGTTGCATCAGTGGACAGGTACTTTCGAATTGCGCTAATGCGCCGTAGTTGATAGTAGCATGACTGACAGGTTTGGGTAATGAATTTTTGCATGGAGAGAGTGTTATCGACAACGACTCCTAGATACTTCACAGAAGTGGATAGCGGAACTGATGTATTGCCGAATTCTATTGAAGTTATTGGAATGGAGGAGAGTTTGTGTTTGGTGCCTACAAGCATGGCTTCGGTTTTATCTGCATTTAGTTGTAATTTGTTTTGTATCATCCAGTGTTGGATGTCTTGAAGGCAGCTGGTCATATTTGTCAAGAGAGAAGGAAGATTTTCAGGTGTGTCACTGCTTTGAATCTGCGAGTCATCAGCATAAAAGTGATAATTGATATGATGACGGTCTATTATATGTGACAGTGGAGCAGTATAGAGGGTAAAAAGAAGAGGGCCCAGAACTGATCCCTGAGGGACACCACATTCCAGTTTGGCAGGTGCTGATTGAATCTTGTTTACTGCAACTGTATGGACTCGGTCTGCGAGGTATGAGGTGAACCAAGTGAGGGCTGTGCCTTTAACGCCAAACATGTTCTGGAGACGGGAGAGGAGAATTGAATGGTCTATAGTGTCGAAGGCAGCAGATAAGTCGAGAAGAGTAAGAAGGGAGATTTTCCCTGAGTCAGAAGCATGGAGAAGCATGTTTAGAGTATGAACCAGGGTGGTTTCAGTGCTGTGGTTGACGCGATAGGCAGACTGAAAAGGGGGAAAGAGATTATTGGAAAGAAGATGGCTATTGAGTTGTTTCAGAACAACATCATTATCAAGATGCCCAAGCACGAAACCGGTGTGCACACGGTTTTTTAAAAATATCAAAAAATATTTGTATAAATTTTGTCAATACCAACAAACAATGGTCTATTCTTTCAAAATGGAAGAACGCATTTTAATCTGTGCTCCTCTCTGAGTGGGAATGCAACAACCTTCATGGTGGGCAAAAATGGTCACAAACACACACACACACACACACACACACACACACACACACACACACACACACACATACTGGCAATCATGAAACTTGTTCATACCTTACAAAGACTGCCCAATGTCCACTGCAGGGCCTGTACTGCATTCAGCTACAGGAGACAAAGCACTAGCTCAGGGCTCTCTGCACGTCTGAAAGAATGGTCCAGTCTACACCCTAAGGTGACCCTGGCTATGAAAAGATTCAATCAAAATGCTACACAACTCCTACTGCGATAGCTCACCAAGAAAAAAAACATACGTAAATGAGGGAAAAAGACCTTGACCATGTAGAATATTACACCCCTAATACAGCAGTCATACATGTTCTTACCGGAAAGGTTATACGTTGAGCATGCGCAGACACAGAGAGCTGGACAGTATCCACCAATCAGCTGCTGCTTTACGTCCTCTTATGAAGTCAGACCATTGTATTCCACACACACACATAACCTAGACACTATGATTGGTCTATACTGAGTTAACAAAGAAAGAAAGAAAGAAAGGCCCCATGTCTGTACCCTGGGGATAATGTGAACACATTCAGAACGTGTACCTGGACGCTACTGTGAAGTGGATTGAGCGTGTGACTGCTACCCAAATACGGCTACTTTATCATTATTATCTCAACAAACAGAAGAATTAATGTTGGTTTCGAGCCATATGTAAGAACAAGAAACTGAAAATATGGATCACAGACAGTAATAGAATTCAACCTTGAAAAGTCCACACACACACACACACACACACACACACACACACACACACATGGCTTGATGAAAAAAAAGCAATTGCACTGCTTATTCAATGTATCATCTGGAAATAAAAGTTTGACTTGATTTCTCTCACACACACACACACACACACAACCACACTCCCATCACCCCCCATCCCCCTCCCCCTACTCCACACACAGAGGGGGTCAGTAAACTCTTAGATTCAAACTTCAGAAACCACGGGCTGGTGAATTAAGTAAGGACAGTGGGGTTTATGCTATCCCAGATCACTTTAAAAGAGCAGACCTGACAGTGCCTTACCTCTCTTCATGTGTATGAGCACGCAGGATTCTTGCAGTTCATGTCAGCATTGGGGTTATGGAAGCAAAAATACCCAGCATGCACCCGATACTTGGAGAGGAATGGACTCCGCCATGATCAAGTTTAGAGGTCATAATTGTGTGTGTGTGTGTGTGTGTGTGTGTGTGTGTGTGTGTGTTTTGTGTGTGTGTGTGTGTGTGTTTGAAAGTCCGAGTCAAAGTCAAATGTTTATTTCCATATGGTATTTTTTATTATTTTATTATTTGTTTTGTTTTATTCTTTCATATCGGGAATAATGGGTCAAAGGGGAAAAACTCATTGTTAGACAGCGTCGATTGCCGATCAGCAGGATGTGTCTCCCTTGAAAGGCTCTGAACTTTGGTGATATTGCTGGTGCCTTGTCATTGAGTTACACACACACACACACACAT
>CM060330.1:33099691-33109691 GCA_030674155.1 Stramonita haemastoma
ATACATCACTATTACCATAATCTTCACAATTACATCACCGTCAACATCATCTTCAGCATTTACATCACCATATTTTCAGCATTTACATCACCATCACCATCTATTCAGCATTTACATCACCATCACCATCTATTCAGCATTTACATCACCATCAACATCATCTTCAGCATTTACATCACCATCCGCTTCAACTTTTACTATCACCATCAACATCATCATCATTCAAGCATTTACATCACCATCACCTTCAGCATTTACATCACCATCATCTTCAGCATTTAATCACCATCACCATCATCTTCAGCATTTACATCACCATCACCATCATTTTAAGCATTTACATCACCATCACCATCATTTTAAGCATTTACATCACTAACATCTTCGACATTTACATCACCTCATCTTCAACGTTTACATCACCTTCATCTTCAGCATTTACATCACCATCATCATCAGCATAGAGAGAGAGAGAGAGGGGGGGGGGACAGGACACAGAGAGAATGACAGACAGACGAAGGGAGACGAAGGAAGAGAGAGATAGAGATAGAGAGAGACAGAGACAGACAGTGACAAACAGAGACAGAGACGGAGAGACAGAGAGACAGAGAGAAAACAGAGAAATAAAGAAATCAATGAACAAATTAACAAAATTTAATTGTTGTTGCCCTAAAAGCCGATTCGCTATTTGAGACAGCAACGCAACAAGACTGACAATGTTACGCGTGACGTGAAGACATTGACAGACTAATACTATCTTGGTGATACTGAGTCATTTCCGAGGCACCCATTTTATTGAATTTTTCTCCTGGAGTTATTTATTTATTTATTTTTATTCTGAGAATAACGGATAAGCACTCTTGTGCTTTAATTTTTCTTTTAACATCCAGTCACGTGTGTCTGCAGCTTTGTACATTTTGTCATTCGTCTCTCCCACCGGCACACAAGAATGAAATGATGAGTGTGTTCGAATCCAGCTGATCCGGTGCTTTAGAAACTTTTCCCTCAAAAGAAAAAAAATAATTGGGCAGCAGACGTCAGCGTTCTAACCATTTTCTTGCAATGTCACTGACTTCAACCTGTCTTTGAGCAAATCACTCCTTTAACAATCAATGAAACATACAAAAAGAAACAGACACACAGCTATAAAAGACGTACTTTAAATAAACAACTCGATCTGTCTATCTGGGTAAAGTTGTCCAGAGTACCTGAATTGGCCAGTGGCTTTCATTTTTTCTTCGGTTAGGTTTTCCAACATTGTAATGTCACCATCCAGCAATGATCTGCCCTGACACCTCTGACGTTTGTACTTTTAATCTGTTTTAACGAGATGTTTATGACAACGAATGAGGACAGGATAGCTCAGTGGTCAGAGCACTCGCTTTCCCCAAGCTAAGGTTAAGCAGTATCGAGCGTGGTTACCAAAAGGATGGGTGACCTTAGCTTCGGCACAGTCCCTCAATTCACCCAGCTGTAAATGGGTACCTGCCCTCTTTAGGGTCAGGGAAAGTAAAGCAGCGAGGGAGAGGAGATGGGTGCCGCCCTCAACATGCTGGCCCCAAGAGAAGCTGAGGTCTCTGACGCCTCGGCGCCCCTTTCGACCATAAAGGATATGGGACACCTGTATGACAACGCCGACTGTTGTGAAGTTGGCTGATTTGAAGTTTGCAAACGCAACATAATATTTTTTAGCTCCCTATTTATTTATTATTGTATTATTATTATTTTATTTTTTATTTATTCTTTTATGTCGAGGATAACAGAATAAGCGATCATGTGCTTTTTTTTATCCGGTCCCCTGTGTATGCAGTTTTGTAAATATTGTTATCTGTTCCCACCGGCACACGATGGCCTTCTCTTACGAAAAGCGGAACAGGATTTAACGTGTGCGCAAGATGTTCTGCGTGCGTTCGCACACGGGGCCTCGGTTTAAGTCTCATCCGCGTTGTTAGAACCCTTTGGAATACATTGAGATGATATATATTTTCCTCCATTTTGCACTTGGCTTCCTTTTTCTTCATTATTTTTGTTCCTTGGCTAGAACCTCGAGGTTCACAATAGTGGGAATTTTGTGTATGTGACCGTTTTTGCAAACCATTAAGGTGGCTGCATTCTGATTTCGGGAATGCTCATCACTAGGCTAGCACACCCCAAAACTATTGATAAAACTGCCAACTGGTGTGAACTGAATTGATTTAAGGTTGACAAAATCGATATGGTTTTTTTAGTATCTTGTCATGTTCCAAGGTCCCCTTTGAGCACATTCCATTGAGGTATATTTTTTGTTCCTTTTCGCATTTGGTATTACTACATTTCGTTTTCATGAAAGATATTTTAAATTCAAGGAATAAAATAAATGCAAACCACTTCAGCCCCGAAATACCACATTGTGTTCTAACTCAATGGGCTGCACACATGATTTTCTTCGCATTCTTCAATTTTCCATGCTGGTCAATAAAGTTTCTGCATGGATGATAAGTTTCTGCTCAGTGTAGAGACAGACTTTACTTCTCCACTCTGACCTGAGGGCAGTGCACAGTGAGGACATGAACACAGCCCTGTACAATCCCTGCCTGTCCTCCTGCCTTCATCTTCTCCTTTCTGTCTTTCTGTATTCTTTCTTTTTCTTTTATTCTTTTAAATCGAGGATTATGGAATAAGCACTCATGTGCTTTTTTTTCACCCAGTCTCCGTATGTATGCAGTTTTGTAAATATTGTATCTGTTCCCACCGGCACATAATGGCCTACTCTTACGAAAAGCGGAACAGGATTTAACGTGTGCACAAGATGTTTTGCATGCGTTGGCACACGGGGCCTCGGTTTACAGTCTCATCCGAAAGACTCTTGGGGAGACTGTCTGCTGCTGCAAGCCCGCCCTCCACACACACCATGCCACTTCATTCCTGCATGGGCTAAAATGCATGTTCATTATCAACATATTTCTCTCGCTGCTATCTTCAGTAGTGTGAAATGTGAATCATGAGCATAATAGTGAGCTGAATATACCAGGATTACTGAGGTCAGTTTCAAGTGGATTCGGGACTTTAACTATGCTGCTTACGTCATGGTGACAATTGGCCAATCAGAGCATTGGCCTGAAGTATCGATCAGGACTTTACTAAGGTGTAACTGATTTCTTCTGTATGGGTAGAGCTAAAAATAGGGTGACTTTGAAAATGGATTGAGGAAAGTTGGAACCAATAAAAAACCCCCTGTTATAATGATCTGACAGATAGGGGACGAGATAGCCTGGTTGGTTTGAGTGCTGCATATTGCGTTCTTGATCTGATGACCCGGGTTCAAATTCCGTTCAAGGGGATATTTTTTGCTGGAGTTAACATCTGTGCCGAGTCCCACTCCCCCTTTAAAGTCTTTCGGATGAGACTATAAACCGAATTCCCATGTGCGTACGCACGCAGAACATCTTGCACACACGTTAAACCGGATCCGCTTTTCGGAAGAGTTGGCAAATTTGTGACAGGTGGAAATAGATATCAAAAATGACAAAACTGTATGTACACGGGGATTGGATGTAAAAAATCACACGAGTGCTTATTCCATTATTCTCGAAATAAAAGAATAAATAAAGAAAGAACATAAGTAAACTATCTTCCAAAGACCACACCATCTTACAGACACTGTTAGTGAAGGAGGCGGACAGAGACAGACATGGACAAAGAAGGCAGAGCATAGACAAAGAGGAGGTGACAAGAAGAACAGGAACAAGGCAGAAACAAAGAGAGGGATAGAGAAGAGGGAAATCTTAGCACAGAATTTCCCGAAGGTGGGGATGCTATTTATACTGACAGTCCCCAGCATCCTTACAAGGGAAAAACCCCTTTTATGAACTTCACAATTTCTAACTTATTTCTTTTAGATCAAAACACATACAAAGCATTCCCATCTCTCTCTCTCTCTGTCTCTGTCTCTCTCTGTCTGTTGTCTCCCTCTATCTCTGTGTCTCTCTCTGTGTCTCTATGTCTGTCTGTCTGTCTGTCTCTCTTCTCTCTCTGTATCTCTGTATCTCTTTCTCTCTCTCTCACCTCCTCCCCACACTTCCTCCCTTTCATTCCCCCCTCCCTCACACCCCTTTCCACCACAACACACCTCACTTCAACACCCACCTCCACCACCTCCACCTCCAAGAAAACATGGCCATGCAAATTTACATTTATCAGTGCCAAGATCAAGACCCATCACTCTCTGTCCAGTTGTTCCCCCTTGTTTTTGTCAATTTTAATGAAATACAGCAGCTGCCTAGGATCCTTTGGAGTTTTTAAATTTTTTTTTCTTGTTTCTGACCATGCATTCTGTTTGTGTTTTTATTTGTTTCAGAAACGCGCCAGCCTATCTGTCATCGCCACATTGAAAAGGTTCGCGAAAGCAAGAAGTTCTGATTAAATGACCATACAGCCTCAGTGGTCAGAGCGCTCGCTTTCCCCAAGTCGAGTTAAGCATGGGTCGTAGCGTGGTTACCAGTTGGATGGGTGACCATTTTTCGCGCCTTGGCTTCAGTTAGTTCCTTCAGTTCACTCAGCTGTAAATGGGTACCTGCCCTCTTTAGGGTCAGGAAGGTAAAGCTAGCATCGAGGAGAGGAGATGGGCACCGCCCTCAATATGATGGCCCCTAGAGAAGCTGGGGTCTCTGGTGCCTCGCTTCCCTACGACCACCTGGTTATGGTGTCACCTTTTTGCCTTTTTACACTTACAAACCAGCTAGCCCCAAGAGAAGCTGAGGTCTCAAAGCCTCGCTCGCTCCCCTACAACCACACAGGTTATGGGACACTCTTACCTCTACCTTTTTACACCAACAAACAAGCTCTTGAAAGTAGGTAAGAAACACTAGTTGAGAACATAAAATGCTCCTCACCAATAGATCTTCAAATTAGTTGCTGCCGTAGAAGCAGTGTCCCCTGTCCTCCCTCCCTCCCTATCCCCTTAGATTGAGACGATTGTCCTTTGTAAAGGTCCAGAGAGAGAGAGAGAGAGAGAGAGAGAGAGAGAGAGGAGAGAGAGAGAGAGACAGACAGACAGACAGACAGACAGACAGACACACACACACACACACACAACACACACACACACAGACAGAGAGACAGAAAGAGGGAGACTGTGAAGTTGCACATTGTAAACAGATGTATCACTAACACGAACACAATCAGAAACTCAAGCACACCTTTAAAAAAGATGGATGAAAATGGGGCCCAGATAGAGAGAAAAAAAAGAGAAAAGAAATGGGAAAGAAATGACTGTGGTGATTCAAAAGTGGTCAAATCCTTGGAGATTTCCATGGTCCTCTGTTCCAGTTAGCGTTTCAATCTTCACAGCGCAGACTTCTTCACAGACCCTGGAGGGTCAATTTCTGTGCTTGAAACTTTTTTGATAGTCTGTGTATATATTGTTGTATTGTATTGTGTTGTGTTGTATTGTATTCTATTATATTGCATTGTAATGTAAATCTTCTATCACTTGTAAAGAAGCGTAAACTTAAAATAATGGTACGGGCATGTCACAAGATCAAAAGGACTTGCAAAAAACAATACTACAAGGCATTGTCCAGGGAGGAAGAAAAAGAGGCAGACCAAGGAAGAGATGGGAGGACAATATCAGCCAATGGACAGGCCTAGAACTCAACTAAATTTTGAGAATGGTTAGAACAGAGAGAGGAATGGAGGGAACTGGTTGTCAAGTCTTCAGGGGTGCCCCCACGGTCGCCAGCGTGCGTGCGTGCGTGTGTGCGTGTGTGTGTGTGTGTGTATAAGAGACTCAACTCAACTTAACAACTCAGTGAAACTTATTGTAAGGTCTGTATACAAAGTGAAACACACGGAAACAAATAAGCAAAACAAAACAAAAGAAAACAAAACAAAACAAAACAAAACAAAAAAGTATGAAAAATAATGGAACACAATGCAAAGAACAAAAGCCAACCCCTCCACCCCCCAAAAAAGAAATTTGCCTACTACGAAAATATGATTTATGTTTATATCTATGCTGTAACTGTTAGTATACATTGTTCTGTCTGTGAGTATAGCACAAAAATAAACATAGCGACATCTCTAGTAATCATACAACTATCACTTCGTAACACTGATGGTAAATAATAGTTTAAGGCTATTTTGCGTACGCCTAGACAACATTCTCTGTCTTCAATCTCTACAAACTTGGAGAAAAAAAACGTCTTTCTATTCACAGCTTTGTGTTAACAAGAGGGTTGGGGAGAAATTGCAGGCGTCAACCTCAGCAGTGCGAAAGTTTTATTTCTTTTTCCTGTCAATGTTGAAGGTAGACACCATTGTTGCTTGAGGAAGAGAGTTCAACATACTTTCCAAAGTGAACGGAATCACCTAAACTGCCATAAAGGATTTAAAAAAACCACGGAGAACTGAAACGGCTGCTAAGTTGTGCGTTTTTGTTTGGAGCCAGACAAAAAAGAGCAACCAATACAGAGACGCAGAGACAGAGAACGGCAGAGACAGAGACATACACACATACAGGCAGACAGACAGACACACAGAGAGGGTAAGGGAGGTGGTTGGAAGAAACCATGAAAGAAAAAAAAAGGAAATTGAAAAAGCAAAGAGTATGAAATGGGACGTGAAAGTCGAGAACAAGGCGACGGAGACTGGAGAAGAAAAAAAAAAAAGAAATACAGTGAGACAAAACAAGCAGACTACCAGCCAGAAAGGTATAGTCCTCTATGCCTTTGTCACTACCAAACAAAGGAGGGAAGATAAAGGAATACAGTGAAACAGAAACAAGCGACAGCTAGCTACAAAGAGCTATAGCCTTCTTTGCCGTTGTCGTTTTTTCAAACAAAGGCATATCCTCGTCATTCTTTGATGTCATTTATATTCACAAGGTACAGCATAGCAGCACAAGAAAACTGCTACTTTACACATAATATTTTTTTGTGCGTTGTTTGCCAAACTGAAAACATTGTCAGATGTCTACGTGATTCTTTGCGTCATTTATTTTTCACAAGGCACAGCAGCACATCAAAGCATGCCGTTTTACACGTATACTTTGCTTTGTCAAACGGAGAAGAATTGTCAGAGGACTGCTCTCTCGAATCTAGTGTTAAAACTCTCTCCTTTCAACCTGCATTTGGATCATTCCCTATAAAATATTATGTTCCTTGCTACAGTGAGAGAGAGAGAGAGAGAGAGAGAGAGAGAGAGAGAGAGAGAGAGGAGAGAGAGAGAGAGAGAGAAGAGAGAGAGAGAGAGAGAGAGAGAGATTATTTTCAGAAGGTGAAGGAATAAGCTGACAATTGCATTTTTTTTGCATCCAGCCTTCTATAACAGTACAAACTAGTAAAAGCAACTAATAACATAGGAAATTAAAAAAAAATCCACAAGCATAGTTCTGTTTGTAACAAGAGAGAGAGAGAGAGAGAGAGAGAGAGAGAGAGAGAGAGAGAGAGAGAGAGAGAGAGAGAGAGAGTGGAGAAGAGAGAGAGGAGAGAAGAAGAGAGAGAAGAGAGGAGGAGAGAAGAGAAGAGAAGAGAAAGAAGAGAGTGATGAGAGAGAGAGTAGAATAGATAGAAGAGAGAGAGAGAGAGAGAGAGAGAGAGAGGAGAAGAGAGAGAGAGAGAGGAGAGAGAGAGAGAGAGAGAGAGGGAGAGAGAGAGAGAGAGAGAGAGAGAGAGAGAGAGAGAGGAGGAGGAGGGAGAGAGAGAGAGAGAGAGAGAGAGAAGAAGAGAGAGGAGAGAGAGAGAGAGAAGAGGAGAGAGAGAGAGAGAGAGAGGAGAGAGAGAGAGAGAGAGAGAGGAGAGGAGAGAGAGAGAGAGAAAGACAGAGACAGAGACAGAGGACAGACAGAGAACAGACAGAGACAGGACAAGACAGTCAGACATACAGACAGAGACAGAGACACAGACAGAGCACAGAGACAGACAGCTAGTTACGTCAGGGAACCAGCCACACAACATGACAAGGCACTCCAGTCAGCAGTGACTGAGCTATGTGCCACAGTGTTAGGCAGTGGCGCTTTGAACAACTCCCCTCCTTCACCTACAGACACACTGGGATAGATCTCTGCCTTCTGGGGATTTCTTCTGAGGGGATTAAGTGCAGAGGGATCCTGCCTGTCCCTTCTCTTCCCTCCGTTGAGGAAGACTGTAGGAGTGGAGGGTGGTGAGGGAAGGAGGGAGAGAGCAGACACGACAACACAGACAACACACAGACAGACACACAGACAGACACACAGACACACAGACAGACAACAGACAGACACACACAGACAAACAACAGACAAAACACACAGCACAGACAGACACACAGACAGACAGACAGAACAGACACAGGACAGCACGCGTGTGACAATAAGGAGGAGGTCACTGCTGTTTGACTTGGGGACAAATTGTGGGCTGCTGGGATTGGAAGAGGTCAGTTTTGTCTGTAAATGTGTTTTCGTTTTTTCCCTCCATTTTCTTTTTCTTTCTTATACATAAATTTATCTATCCTCCTCCTCCTCTCTCTCTGCGTCTATTTCACACACACACACAACACACACCACACACACACACACACACACACACACACACACACACACACACAACACACACACACACCACACAACACACACACACACACGCGCGCGCGCGCGCATACACACACACTACACACAACACACTCTCTCTCTCTTAATTAAGCCTACACACAGACACACACACACACATACACAACACACACACACACACACACACACACACACACACACCCCCTACCCCCCACACCCTGACCCCCCTCCCCCCCACACAACACCACGTGTGCCCAGAAATAACATTTTTGACATCTGAACATCCAGCTAATCCAATACATTACAGAATTAGATTTTTTTTCCTCTGCTACCCAGAAGTGGACAGCAAAACGTCAACCTGCTTTCTGTCCACACTCTGTAGCCATTTTCCCAGACTTCATGCTTTCATCAGGACACAGGTCACTCCCCAGTCCTACTGGTCAACGAAGTTTGGGCATATGCTAAAAGGTTTGCTCTGTGGAGCCACAATTCATGCTGACGTACCTGTTGGCTGTCTGTCCACTCTGGAGGAAATGAAGCTCTTTCTCAGTTCTTGCATAGCGTGCCATCTTTTCTGCATGCACACACATACACACACAAACGCGCGGGCGCACACACAGACACACATACACACACATACACAAACACACACACACACACACACGCACACACACAAACGCCCTAAACCTACACACACACATACGCACCCTAAACGTAACACACACACAACACACACCACACACACACACACACACACACACACACACACACACACACACACACACACACACACACACACACACACACAGGGACTGTAAACCGGGTGAGAACTGTAAACGGGCCCTGTGCGCGAACGCATGCAGAACATCTTGTGCACACGTTAAATCCTGTTCCGCTTTTCGTAAGAGTAGGACCATTGTGTGCCGGTGGGAACAGGGGACATATTTACACAACTGCATACAAAACAGGGACTGGATGAAAAAAAGCACATGAGTGCTTATCCATTATCCTCGATATAAAAGAATGAATGAAAAAATAAAAAAAACACACACACACTAAACCTACCCACCCTTAAACCTACACACATTCTCTCTCTCCTCTCTCACTCTCTCCTACCTCATCTCTCTCTCTCTCTCTCTCTCTCTCCTCTCTCTCTCTCTCTCTCTCCTCTCTCTCTCTCTCTCTCTCTCTCTCTCTCTTCTTACTGTCCACAATTCTACTTCATTGCAAGATTTGCTGAATGCTCATTTTCAATATCAGGATTTTTCTTGGTTCTATCTCAGAAGTAAATAGTGTAAAGAGAAAGTCGTCAGCATATTAAAAGGTAGCTGACTAGAAAGATTACAGAGGTCAACTTTAAAGCGACCTTGGGGCTTCAATTATGATATTATCAATTCATTCTGGCAATTGGCCAATGAGAGCATTCAGGTCATGTATTGACCTTGACCTCCGATTGAAGTGGGTTTCTGATTGGAC
>CM060330.1:33114691-33119691 GCA_030674155.1 Stramonita haemastoma
ATTGATGCTGTGCTGACTCGTCTTGGGCGGCTTTGTTTAACGCCGAGGGTGATGCAAATGATATAAAGTGAAGGTGAGGGAAGGGAAGGGAAGGAAAGGGAAAGGAAAGGAAAGGAAAAGAAAGGGAAGGGAAGCTGCACGAAGGGAAGGGAAAGGAAGGGAAGGGAAGGGAAGGGGGGAGACAGGAAGGGAAGGAAAGGAAATGGAAGGGAAGGAAAGGAAATGGAAGGGAAGGAAAGGAGAGGTGAGGGAAAAGAAAGAGAAGGGAGGGAGAGGAAGGGAAGGGGAGAGACAGGAAGGGAAGGAAAGGAAGGGAAGGGAAGGAAAGGAAATGGAAGGGAAGGAAAGGAGAGGTGAGGGAAAAGAAGAGAAGGGAAGGGAGAGGAAGGGAAGGGGAGAGACAGGAAGGGAAGGAAAGGAAGGGAAGGGAAGGGAGAGGAAGGGAAGGGGAGAGACAGGAAGGGAAGGAAAGGAAGGGAAGGGAAGGGAGAGGAAGGGAAGGGAAGGGAAGGGGAGAGACAGGAAGGGAAGGAAAGGAAGGGAAGGGAAGGGAGAGGAAGGGAAGGGGAGAGACAGGAAGGGAAGGAAAGGAAGGAAGGGAAGGGAGAGGAAGGGAAGGGAAGAAGGAAGGGAAGGGAAGGAGAAGGGGAGAGACAGGAAGGGAAGGAAAGGAAGGGAAGGGAAGGGAGGAAGGAAGGGAAGGGGAGAGATAGGAAGGGAAGGAAAGGAAGGGAAGGGAAGGGAAGGGAAGGAGAGGTGAGGGAAAAGAAGAGAAGGGAAAGGAACTAAAGGGGAGGGAAAGGAAAAGAAAGGGAATGGAAGGGAGGGGAAAGGAAGGACAAGGAAAGGAAAAGGATGGAAGGGAAAAGAAAGGAAGGGGAGAACAGAGAAGGGAAGGGGAGGGGAGAGAAGGGTAAGAAGGGAAGGGAAAAGAAGGAAATGGAAGGGAAATGAAGGGAAGGGAAGATAAGAGAAAGGAAAGGGAAGGAAAGGGAAAGGAAGGAATGAAGGAAGGAAAGGGAAAGGAAGGAATGAAGGGAAGGAAAGGGAAAGGAAGGAATGAAGGGAAGGAAAGGGAAAGGAAGGAATGAAGGGAAGGAAAGGGAAAGGAAGGAATGAAGGGAAGGAAAGGGAAAGGAAGGAATGAAGGGAAGGAAAGGGAAAGGAAGGAATGAAGGGAAGGAAAGGGAAAGGAAGGAATGAAGGGAAGGGAAGGGAAGGAAAGGGAAAGGAAGGAATGAAGGGAAGGGAAGGAAAGGAAGGAATGAAGGGAAGGAAAGGGAAAGGAAGGGAAGGCAAGGGAAGAGAAAGGAAGAGAAAGAAAAGAAAGGGAAGGGAAAGGACAGGAAGGGAAGAGAAAACTGCATACTATTTGAAAGTACTTTCGGGGCATGCTTTGAATCTTTACAATGTTCTTATCACTAAAATATGCAAGCGTAGATGTGTCCCGACTTTTCAAAAAACCTTGAGGACCAAACAAAGAGGGGGCTGGGGGGGGGGGGGGGGGAGGAGTCGGGGGGGGGGGGGGGGGGGAGGTGGAAGAACAGAGGGTGTGAGAGAAAGTTCCAGACAGAGAACTACCTCCCTCTTTTCCTTCTTTTTCTAGTCAGTCTCTGTTTCTGCTGCCTTTGTCTTTTTTACTCTGCTATTTGTTGTTCTGCTGAGCGAAATGTCTCCAGCGGCATAAAACGTCAAGCAATGTTCCTTTACTTGTAAAACAACCATGAAGTCTATGTGTTAAGAGCAGACTCCGCTAAGGTGAACCATCTTCTCCTGTTTGTATACCGCTTTCTGTCACAACCGATTTCTTTGCATGAAATTCGAGAGGCTCTCTCTCTCTCTCTGAGGGAGAGTACATTGCCACAAGAGCAGTGCCACCTATTATTTGGTGGTATACTTCTTGTCACACACACGCACACACACACACACACACACACACGCACACACACACACACACACACACACACAACACACAAACACACACACACACACACACACACACACACACACACACAACACACACACACACACACAACACACACACAACACACGAAACACACACACACACACCACACGCACACACACACACAAACACACAAACACACAAACACACGCACACACACACACACACACACACACACACACACACACACACACACACACACACACATACACACACACACGCACAATACTTATAAAGGTATCCAATAACTACACTCAGACTAAAGGCCGCAGTTCATAGCTAACCTAACCTTTCTCTCTCTTGCCATAAATCAAGGGGTAACAACTAGTAACCTGGTCCGAAGGTGACATTCATGGGTCTGGGTGGAGGTGGAGGGGGGAGGGGGAGGGAAGGGGGAGGAGCAGGGGTTAGTGACATGTCTGAAACTGCTTTATAGGCCTCTTGTGGATGCTGTCCAAGTTCCGGTTTATTGCAAGAGTGGTTCTATTCGGGATTGTTAATACCTTTGGGACCTAAGGGCGGGTGGGGGAAGGGGAGGGGGGTGGTGGAGTGAGAGAAGGTTCATGACATCAACAATTATACGGTTCTCTTTCCTGCCGCCATGGCACATTGGTTAGTGTATTGAGGTCCTGGCTGGAAGGTAATGGTTCCAATCCCGTCAGTCATAGGGTTTCTTTCAGACTCCGACTGGCTTCTACCCAGAGTGAGTTTGCTACGGGCTTATTGCGACTCGGAAACACACAGTCCAGCTTCAACCACTTTACTGATGCGATTTTTTAGACTGTTGTTTGAATTACCTGACCATCACTGTAAGTGTCTGTATCTCTCCGGGCCGGTTGATACGGAGACATGCTGTGACAGGAAGTGTAGAGTGCACCTCTGTCAAATAGTCTCAAAGCAGGTGCAGTTCTCTAGCAAATTTTACATCATCCTCATCATCATTAATCATCATGCAATCAAAGAAAATTGTCTCTGATTCCGTATTCCTGGTTACTTTGGTTTCATGGTGACTTTGATTTTGATTTTCCATACACTACTGTGCCCCATGCCTGGGTTGGGGTTGGAGGTTCGCGGGAAGAGGGTCGTTGGAGGAACGTTGTGGTGGTTTATCAAACAATCACACTAGCAGCTTTCTTCTGGCGCGAATTCCATAGTCGACACCGACTGACGGAGGCCTACTTCTACTAGCAGCCCACAGATCAAACTTATGGACAAAGAAACAGGACAACATGAACTACTTATACACGGAATTCTGTAGTCTTTTGCAGTATTCCTTGATCAAGGGAAATGTTGTCTACAAGTGGTGTAAAAACAGTTTGACTACATGCTGACACAGACACACACACACATCTTTTTTCAGATTGGACATGAAAGAAGAGAGAAGAAGAGTAGAGAGGGAGGGAGGGGGCTGACCACATAAGTCCAGTTCCCAAGTTCCCAAGAGATCACAGCTGACTCTGGCATATGCTAGACAACAGTCAGCTAATCCTGCTGAAAGAAAATATACAGAAAACGATGTGCTTCATACAGTCACACTAACCTCTCTTCTTTCTTACTCTCTCTGTAATTTCTTCTTTTTAAATCATAAAAGTTTTAACCTTACTTTGGTGTTGCTGTGTCTTGTGTGTAATTCTTCTCGTTCTTCTTTTTGTTGTTGTTGTTCTTCTTCCTCATACGTTCAGACAGCAGCTACTGTTGTCTGTCATATGAGCAATATTGCGTTGCCTCAGCGCAACCGATTTGGGCGTGGGAGAGAATTGTTATCTTTTAAGGATTTCTAGGGAAAAAAAGGCAGAAGAATGGACGAAGAAGGCAGAAAATAGACAAGATTGAGATAACAGGAAGAAAAGGAACAAGGCAGGAACAAAAAGAGGGATAGAAAAGAGGGAACTGCAGGCACAGAAATTCCAGAAGATGGGGACACTATTTCTATGGACAGGTTTCCGGCATCCCCAAGGGAAAATAAAATATTTCTTCAGCAGTTGTGGTCTGTGTGAGGGTTCAATATATTGCCCAAGTGCACGAAAGGCCTTTTCAGAGCCAAACACAACAAAAATGAATGAACGTAGTGAATCCCCACAAACCTGCATACAAGCAGCACAAAACAATCAGCCATTAGTTTTTAAAAAAAGAGTTACGCGCGCCGAAATTTGATGCACTGGGCCTGATTTATCAAGCGCCTAACGGCAGAACAACGTAGTTTCCCTCATATGACAGACAACGATAGCTGCTGTCTGAGCATTCGATGAAGAAAAAAGAATAATCATTGAACAGAGAATAATACATATATAATGTGAAAACAAAACCCATCAAGAGCGCTGTAAACACAAGTGTAAATCTTATTTTGTACTGAAAAAAAACACACCTTCAGAACGAACACTTATGGCTGTAACAGTTGTCGTTGCATTGAAATTTACAATTATGCTTGGCAATGTTGATGTTTTTGGTCTGTCGATGGGATCAGTTCGTTGTTCCAGTTGCTTTGCTGTATTTTTAGAATAGGTGCAAACATGCAAAGTGTACAGGTTTTTTGGTGTACTCTTACACACACATGCGTGCGTGCACACACACACACACACACACACACACACACACACACACACACACACACACACACACACACACACACACACACACACACACACACACACACGCACCCACCCAGTCACCTCTACGTCCCCCCCCCGCCACCCCCTCCACACGTACACACAAGATTCAAGATTTAATGAGCATTTTGAACCCTCTTGGGGCATGGAGGATATAAGGAAACAACCCCCCCCCCAACTGCAACATATATAATTTGCATTACCAAAAACATTTACAACACTGCATGTGACAGAAATAAAACAAAATTATGTAGTCAACCTTTTCTTCAACGTCATGCAACTTTACTCTTGGTTATAAATTTGATCATTTTATTTAACAACATCTTATATCTCAGAGGAGAACAGATGACAACATATGAACATAAGATCCTGGATACAGACATTCAGGAGGCTGGATATTCTTCTGAAGCTGATAACATTGCAGGGTATGC
>CM060330.1:33129691-33132191 GCA_030674155.1 Stramonita haemastoma
TGTCATATTTGACAAGATGCATTTGGAATAGTTTTATGTTTGGCCTCGTCCATTTCTAAGACTGTTAGATCACACCTCATGCATTTGTGACAGTTCTAACATTGTCCAATCCATTTCCAAGCCTTCTAAGTTTCCAGTTCTGTCCAATCAGAAATCACTTCACCCTTAAGGTCAGGGTCGATACATAAATCGAATGCTGTGATTGGCCAATTGTCACGATGATGTAACATGGCGAAATCCCCACGCAAAGTTAAACTTGACATAAAACAATCTTGGTAATGGGCTACAACTATGGTAATGACACTTTTCTAACTTACCTCGAAAAAAAGAAGCAAGAGGAATGCTGGTAATCCAAATGCATTGTTCAGCAAATACTGCAATGAAGCGGCAATGTAGAGGACGGGGAGAGGGGGGGGGGGCAGTAGACAGAGCGGGAAAGATGGAGGCCGGGGGGGGGGGGGGGGGGCAGGGAGGAAGTGCACAGGCCTGTGTTTATTTCCTCACAGTGCACTGCCCTTGGTCGAGGTAGTGCAGTGGTCAGAGCACTCGCTTTCCACCAGCATCGAGCGTGGCTACTAGTTGGATGGGTGACCGTTTGCGCGCCTTGGCTTCAATACAGTCCCCTCTTTTCGCCCAGATGTAAATGGGTACCTGCCCTCTTTAGGGTCAGGAAAGGTAAAGCAGCGAGGGAGAGGAGATGGGCGCCGCCCTCAACATGCTGGCCCCTTGAGAAGCTGAGGTCTCTGATGCCTCGCTCCCCTACGGCCGCCTAGGTTATGGAGCACCATTACCGTTTACCTTTACCTTAGGAACAGATGACAAAATAACGTCCCCCCAGCCCAACAATATGCAAACAAAAACGTGTGCATGTAGGTGTCGTTTTAGACACCATCCCCGAAGTTGAAATGCAGCTACCTTAATGGTGGGCAAACAGTCGCATACTCACAATCTCACCATTGGTGAACCTCGAAGCTCTAGCTGAGGAACGGAAACAAATTTGTGCAATGATGATGATGATGATGGTGATGATGATGATGATGATGATGATGATGATGATGATGGTGATGATCATGATGATGATGATGATGGTGATGGTGATGATCGACGACGACTGGATGATGGTGGTGAGCGATGATGGTATGATGACGGTGATGATGGTGATGATGGTGGTGATGATGGGGGATATGACGACGGTGATGATGGTGATTGATGATGATGACGACGACGACGATAATGATGATGACTATCATTATCATGCTTGCTGTTATTGTTGTTGATCTTGATCTTGTTGTTGCTGCACTGCTATCGTCAGTGGCGGTAATGCTAGCGCAGTCATTGTGATCGTCGTTGTTATTATTTTTATTTTCCTTATGGACAACACAACGCTCTGGAAATCCACGAAGCGTGGGTGCGTGAATGAGTTGTAAAGAGGCAAGCAGAGAAAGGGCCATAAAACAAACAGCAATGAAAACAGCAAACATCCGATTGTGTGACTGCATGAAGCAGAACTATAGGGGGACGGGATAGCCTACTGGTTAGAACATTGCGCTCGCAATCTGACAACCCGGGTTCAAGTTTCCGTTCAAGGGGATATTTTAGTGCTGACTTCACTGTCCCCAAAACTTCTTGGGATGAGACTATAAACCGAGGCCCTGTATGCGAACGCATGCAGAACATCTTGCGCACACGTTAAAACCTGTTGCGCTTTTCGTAAGAGTAGGCCATTACGTGCCGGTGGGAACGGATGACAAAATTGACAAAACCACATACACAAGGGGACTGGGTGTAAAAAAACACCGCATGAGTGCTTATTCTATTATCCTCGAAACAACAAAAAAACCCCTCACTCACAGCAATGACACTGCTCTGTGTTATTGGTGTTTAAAACAAGACAACAGGCACAGGGGTAGTGTTACTGACTGAGGCATAACCGCTCACAGCAATTACTCTGCCCCCTGTTAATGGTGTGCAGGTTTATCGTCCCCTGCACTTCATATCAAGGCAATGGGGGAATTAGGGATTCAGGGATTCGGGGAAGTATTATCATTCATTTAATGAATGAATGAATGAATGAATGAATGAATGAATGAATTTATTTATTTATCATTCATTTATCTATTTTTCTTTCTTTCTTTCTTTCTTTCTTTCTTTCTTTCTTTCTTTCTTTCTTTCTTTCTTTCTTTATATCAAGGATAATAGAATAAGCACTCATGTGCGTGCTTTTTGTCTTACATCCAATCCCCGTGCGTATGCAGTTTTGTAAATCTTGTCATCTGTTCCAACCGACACACAATGGCCTACTCTTATAGAAAGCGGAACATGATTTAACGCATGCACAAGATGTTCTGCATGCGTTCCTGAAAAATTGTACTAATCCGTTCCATCCTTTGTGGTTGTTTTAGTGTTCCAATTTCTACCAAAGATATGTCTGTCAAAGTCATAAAAAAGATTTCTAAAAAAGCTACAAATAATGTGTAGTTGTGTCACACTGATCGAAAGA
>CM060330.1:33144691-33147191 GCA_030674155.1 Stramonita haemastoma
GTGTAACGTTTTATGCAGTACACAATGGTTCTTTTCAAAATAACTTTCATGGTTATAGGTAGGTAAGGGGGACGGGATAGCGTGGTGGTTAAACTATGATGAATGGCACACGTGATTTGATGGCCCGTGTTTGAGCCCAGGTTTGAACCACCACCGAGATGCCCCTTCAGGAGATTTCCCCCTGGAGTTAACATCAGTGCCGACTCCACTAATTGACACTCCATCAGATGAAACAATTTAAGCTGAGGCGCCGTGTATGCATACACATACGCAGAACATCTTGGAACATGTTAAAACCTGTTCCGCCTGTCGAAGGGTAGGCCATTTGAGCCTGCGGGAAAGGATAAAAACAATTACAAAACCGCATTCCCCACAAAACTAGAGTAAAAAAAAAAAAAACCCAACCCACAGGAGTGCTTAATCTGTCATCCTCGAAATAAAAGAATAGAGACAAAAAGAATAGGTACTGTATTCGAAAAAGACAACAAAATCAAAGCATTATTTCTTTTTAAAAAGTTCACTGTAGGCTATAACTAGATTTCTTTTTTTTTTTTTCCCCCAGCAGGGTAATAAATTTGCTTTACTCCATTCATTTTTCATTGCCAGGATTATGTCACGTCTTTGGTTTTCTTTTTTGTGCACAGGCACATGAAATAAAAACCAAACTGTTAGCCTTTGAGCCTGACATGGCGGCCTCTGCTCCAATCAGGGGACAGCACTATAAAAACCTGGCGGAATTGGTGCACCTTGTTATGTCCCCCTTTCAAAGGCTTTCACGTGAGAGCAGTGGAAACAGGAATGTCAGGTGGTTGTGAAAGAGAAGCTGGCTTCGTGCTTTGTTGTCCAACCACAGGACTGGGCTGATGGCACGTGCATCCCTCTTCCCTTCACCCCTTTCTATGGGCAGCGATGACAGTGATGAAGTCCTCTCTGACACCTGCCCCTCTGCCTGCTAGAAACACTTTTCTTTTTGCTGTATTTTTGGTATTAAAATTTTATTGTTGTCCTTTTCCTCCCCCCCCTTTAAAACGTTTTCTTCTTGGGAAGGTTTGGGTTTTTTGTTTGCTTCAGTGCATCAATTTTAAGAAAACATTTCTGTCTTAAAAAAAAGTAAATCAAGGACTTTTTCAAAATTCTTTTTTCCCCATGAAATGCTTAATCATTGATACATTACTCTGGTTCAAACTGACTGGAAATACCTGATGGTGGAAATGTTATATAAATGGTGTGAAGGAATGACCCACCACACTGTGATGGAAAGGTGTAATGGGACTTATAAAGTCAGTGCTCTACGCATTTATGATCACTTCTCCTTCTTCTTCGTGAAATGCTCAAACACTAACTATTGTTTTTTTTTGTGTTTTTTTTTGTTTTTTTTTTTGCTGCCTCGTCTTCTGTGACGTTCCCGTACTTCTGTTCCCACGCCGCTCATCTCAATCTCCCGCCACAGCCATACCCAGATTCGTTGTGTCTCACCCCCGGGGTCGGGAGTCCACAGGGAGCTCATCAATATTAGGCCGCCGCGGGGCCACCAGCCAGAGGGGCCCTGCACTTCTGCTGGGTCACTTTGGTGGTGTTCAGTGGTGCCTGTTCTGAGCTAACATACGCAGGACACCACCTACTAAGCCCCCTACTAACGACAGTATTAGCTCAGTCGCGGAGCCAGACTGAGTGAGTCACCCACCCAAGGTGGCGACCACCACAACGTCCCTCCAACGACCGCCTCCCCACGAACCCCCAACCCCAAAGGCTTTGACACAAATTCACCACAGGCACAGAAGCGTATGGGGAAACCGAATCTGAGGTCACCATGAGACCAGAGCAACGGAGGCCACCGAATCAGAGGCAATTTTTATTATTGCATGATGATCAATGATGATGAGGATGATGTAATGATGCTGCTGTGGAGGTGCATCCGCTTTGAGACTACTTGACAGGGTTGTTCTCTACGCTTACTGTCATAATATATCCCGGCGTCAACCAGGCCCGAGAGATACAGACACCTGCAGTGTTGGTCAGGTAATTTGAGCAACACTCTCAAATTCGCATCCGTAAAGTGGATGAAGCTCGACTGTGTGGTCCCAGTCTCCCCACTGAGCCCACAGCACACTCACTCTGGGTAGGAGCCGGCCGGAGCCCGAAAAAATCCCTATGACTTATGGGATTCGAACCCGCGACCTTCCAGTCCGGAATCCACGGCGCTAACCACTGCGCCATGGCGGCTGGTAACACTAACTATTGTTAGTATTAACTGTTGTTATTTATTGTTATTACATGAGCAAAAATGCGCCGCGCTGCCGTTAAGTGCCTGATAAATCAGACCCAGCACATCAGACTTTGGCATAGGAGAGAATTGTTCTCTTTAAAGTCCTTCTGGAAAAAAAACACACGCCAGGAGCATGGATGAAAACAGCTATGAATAGACAAGAAAAAAAGTTGACAGGAAACAAAAAGGAACATGAAAGAGACAAAGAGAAGGATAGAAAAGAGGGAATTTTGA
>CM060330.1:33152191-33162191 GCA_030674155.1 Stramonita haemastoma
CATTTTTAATCTGTTACTACAACAACGGTTCATTTCAAACCCATTAAGCAACAAGTATTTTTTTTTAGATTGATTGTGTGAAATTTACCCCCTCCCCCCCCCCCCCACACGCTCCCCAAATCAGATTTGTGACCAGTCCAAAAATCCTCAAAAACTTGCCATGGGACAAAACATTAGAAATGGAAGATTAAGATTGTTAATCTGTGAAGAGACAGCTGACCACATGCTGTCAGTTCTGTCTAGACATTGCAAGAGTTATCTCCCGCTGCACAAGAGGAAGGAGGCTGGAAGGGGGGGGAGTTAGCTAGAGAAAAGGGGGAGAGAATCAGTGGTGATAGAGGGTAAAGGGATGGAGGTGACAAACCTTATTCATGATTGTGACATTAGATTAAACAAGTCAAATTAAGCAGCGTCGAGCGTGGTTACCAGTTGGATGGGTGACCATTTGCCTTGGCTTCAGTACAGTCCCCCCCAGTTCACCCAGCTGTAATTGGGTACCTACCCTCTTTAGGGTCAGGGAAGGTAAGGCAGCGAGGGAGAGGAGATGGGCACCGCCCTCAATATGCTGCCCCCTAGAGAAGCTGAGGTCTCTGATGCCACGCTCCCCTACGACCGCCTAGGTTAAGGGACACTTTCACTTTTACCTTTTACCTTATTTTGGTAAAAAATGTTTACATTCAGTTCAGACTGCGTCAATCTCGACATTGATATCAAAGGACTTGAAATTAACATTAACTCTTATTTTATATTGGCATGATTATAATAATCAAACCTGGCCAAACTCTACGGATTTCTGGATAAAGTTTGCTAAAATTCTTTACTCCTCTTAGAGAAAATTATTGATGTTCAATCAGAATGGATGTGTACATTCTATGTTTTCTGTGAAAAATAAGGCGGAAAGTTTCAAACTGATAATGGAGGCCTGATGAATCTGTTGTATAAAGAAAGATAGAAACCACATACACCCCACTGTGGTATACCATAGATGGCACATACTTCTGCAGGAAGGACAGATCAACAAAGACCGCAGTCTTCTAGAAATAAAAAAAAGATCCTCTAAAAGAACAAACCCCTCAAGAACTGCATACCCAGTCAACTTATTTCTCTGCACCAGTGTGTGTGTGTGTGTGTGTGTGTGTGTGTGTGTGTGTGTGTGTGTGTGTGTGTGTGTGTGTGTGTGTGTGTGTGTGTGTGTGTGTGTGAAGTGATGAAGACCAGCAGGCATCAGGGCAGAGGTGTCCGTCACTTCATGCTGAAGTGTGTGCACAGAAGTGTCACCACCACCCCACACCTTGCTCCCACCTCACTCCCACCATTGCTCATTATCTGGCCCTTCACAACCTACTTCCCCCTCCCCCTTCTCCACCTCCTCCCTCCCATCCCTCCCTCCCCCTGCTACTGCCCCCAGTCTCCTTTCTATTTTCCCACACTTGTATTGTCTGAGCCTCTGATGAAGAAGACACACTTGTACACACACAGGAGAGCAGGCAGGCGGTCACACAAGCAGGCAGACGTGGGGTTTATCTGGCCACTGACCACGCCTAGTCACGGAGCCTGTTCTGCCAAGGTGTCTGGGGGAGGCTGAGCACATGGGGGATCACAGAATGGAGGAGATGGCTGATTGTTAATGAACATGATGTCTATAAATGAGGACCTTTTACAGCCACTGAGAATCTGAAGGACCTGTGTAGCCAATCAGCGAGAAGATGAAGAACTGTGTAGCCAATCAGTGAGAAGATGAAGAACTGTGCAGCCAATCAGCGAGAAGATGAAGAACTGTGTAGCCAATCAGTGAGAAGATGAAGAACTGTGTAGCCAATCAGCGAGAAGATGAAGAACTGTGTAGCCAATCAGTGAGAAGATGAAGAACTGTGCAGCCAATCAGCGAGAAGATGAAGAACTGTGCAGCCAATCAGTGAGAAGATGAAGAACTGTGCAGCCAGTCAGTGAGAAGATGGAGAACTGTGTAGCCAATCAGTGAGAAGATGAAGGATCTGTGTAGCCAGTCAGTGAGAAGATGAAACCTTTTTGTAGCCAGTCAGTGAGAAGATGACAGGCGTTTGTAGCCAATCAATGAGATGGAAGATTTTTGTAGCCAATCAATGAAAAGATGACTGACGTTTGTAGCCAATCAGTGAGAAGATGACAGACGTTTGAAGCAAAGGGGTACAAAGGGGTACCCAGGCAGCATTCTCCAGAGAAGAAAGCCCCAGTTTAACCATCTGCTCTTCACCTGACCTGCATAATCACTGACATGGGCAGAAGTGAGCACACAACAGACTACACAGTCACAGACAAACCATTACTGCTGAACCATTCCCTGTTTCAGAGCCAGCTGCAGCAGCCACAAGGGAAGCTGGACAGAAAGGCTTGCACTGCATGAACAGCGCTGCAGTGATCTGATTCTATCTGCTTTTAACAAAAACATGGGTTCTGTTTCTTCCGCTTTTTTTTTCTTGAACATTTATCTCATAACCACGAGATCACACAGAAACAAAGAACTTCTACTCGACATTTTTTTTAACCATTAAGAAACATTTGTGTTTAACATTTAAATTTCATCCTATCTTAAAGGAATCTATCATTATTTTTTACTGCTAGCAGTTGTGAATTTACAATAAACCATACATATGCAGGCACACAAATTTATGGACACACTCGTGCGCGCACATAGAACGCGATGATATATACCTATGCACACAAAAACATCTCCAACACACTTGCAGGCTCATATATCTATGCATGAGGGTGTGCACTGACAGAAGATGGAATGGTGTGTGAAAGGAGGCTGCAAACTCATCAACTTTTTACAGTAGACAATCTCTGTATCTCACTGTCTCTCTCTGTCTTTCTGTCTTTCTGTCTGTCTGTCTGTCTGTCTGTCTGTCTGTCTGTCTGTCTCTCTCTCTCTCTCTCTCTCTCTCTCTCTCTCTCTCTCTCTCTCTCTCTCTCTCTCTCTCGGGGCTCTCTGGGTGATCTCCCTTGGATACAGTCAAGAAAACTTTTGCTCTGTGTCAAATTGTAGTAAAATACCAATTTCTGCAGCACCATGCCCGTTGTCGGCCTTCCAACAGCGCTGGAAAACACCTTGTGTGCTCTGCTAGAGGGGAGTCACCTGACCTCCTGGAAAGTGACAGGAGAAGGCGACAATATGACTGTCGTTCTGCGACTGAGAAGTGGCTGTGAACCTGACAGCATGGCGAGTCAACAGGGGCAGCAGTCATCTTCCCAGTATTATCGCAAAAAGCCGCCAAGCCAGCTGAGGAGGGACAGGAGACGACTGGAGAAGAGGAGACAGGCAGCTACGATGCCAGAAGTTGAAGCATCAAGTGAATTTACAACTTATGGGAATTCTGGACAGTTGTTTATGCCAACTCCCCCAGTAACTGGCGCTGTCACTGACACACCCCTGTCACCAGACAACACACCACGGCCTGTCTTGTGCTACGCACGTGAATTTCGCCCTGCATCCCCTGACGTCACCATGCCTACCGACCCAGATACAGCGGCTGATCGGCAGAGCCAAATCGACCTAGTTGACGTGCCTGCCACTGACGCTGCGCTGGAAGAGGATTGTGACCCCTGCTTGGTCAAGGTACGTGACGCTGGATACGGGGTGGAGCTGATACGTGACTATGTGGCTGAACTGACTGACCGATCGCTACAGAAAAGGCTCAGGAACACAAAAAGAAATCAGGACTTTTTCCGTGTTTTCGTTTCCAAAGACAACCCTGAAGCTTTGATCTGTGAAAGTGATGACATGGTTTTCGAGTTCAGTTGGACAGCAGCAGCAAGTGACGAACCATCCGACTTCTATTGGCTGGCTAAGCGAAGCCTACGACACATGACGCAGGATGAACGGACAGTCTACGACAAGCTACGACAGTGGACACCCACCGATCGGAAAAAGTTTAAAGACAAAATCAGTGCTGGAATTCGTGTTATGAATGTGATCATGGACGCTGTGAGATTTTTCCTTGGTTAGCTAAGTTTGTTCATGTGTGTGTGTGTGTGTGTGTGTGTGTGTGTGTGTGTGTGTGTGTGTGTGTGTGTGTTTGTGTGTGTGTGTGTGCGCGTGCGAGTGAGTCTGTGCGTGTGAGAGTGTGTGTGTGTGTGTGTGTGTGTGCGTGTGTGAGTGAGTGTGTGTGTGTATGAGTGAGTGTGTGTGTGTGTGTGTGTGTAGGGTACGCGCGTGGGTGTATGTGTGTGTGTATACATGCATATGTGTGTGTATGTGAGAGAGAGAGGGGAGAGAGAGAGAGAGAGAGAGAGAGAGAGAGAGGAGAGAGAGAGAGAGAGAGAGAGAGAGAGAGAGAGAGAGAGAGACCAAGCGAACTTTCTGCAGGCATACCTGTGACGGAATATCACGAGCCAGTGGGCATAAAGGACAGAGGCAGAGTGACATGGAAACCTTACCACGGACTTCATCGTTTGTGTTGTGCTGTCAATGATTGTATGTGTAGTGTATCTCCACCGTCCCTACTGCCGTCCCTTTGCAATGGGCGAAAGCTTTACGCAATAAATGCTGTGAATCGTGAATTATGAACTGTAAGAAAGATAGCACGAGCCAGTATCTTTGTACCATGATGTGGAAACCATGCCATGAAGATCATTTGGGCTGCAACCATATTTTGTTTCTTGTTTTTGTTCAAAATGGTTATTTGTGTTGTGCCCAATCCCCTTCCCACTGTCCCCTTGTGAATGGGCTGAAAAAAGCTTAATCACAATAAACTATTGTCATTGTCATTGTCATTGTCTCTCTCTCTCTCTCTCTCACTCTCTGTGTCTCTCTCTCTCGTTGTCCACCCATGTTACATACTTGACTAAGTGTGCGGTTGACGTGTATAATGGGATGTTTTTACATTAAAGTTTATCTCCCTTAACAATCAATGTACAAGGAAAACTTCATCTTTGCAATCAGCTTCACAATAGTCTAGTAGTCTATTGGGGCACCACTGAAGATTTTGCAACCAGCTTCCTCCACTCCTCGCGGTTTTTTTTTTTTTTAGCTTTCTGTAGCAATTCGTTCCACTCAAGACCAGTCCACTCTCAGATATTGTTTTCCTATCGTTTTCTCTGTCTGCCTCTTCGTCTCCCTTCTTGTACTGTTCTATGTGGGGCAGTCCTGGCCAGTCTAGATTATTATTTGTATGACGTGCCTGTCAAACCTCAGTTTGTGTGTGTTTTTTTTCCAATGAAATTAAGAAGTTTTCCTATGGACTGATTTTGTTTTCAATTCTTTTTTTTAAATTTCTCGTTAGATATGTAATCTCTGTGCGAGATACCAAGAAGTTTATGAAAGCATCTCACTTTCGTTGCCTGAATCCTTCTTTCAATGTCTGCTGTTACGTTTTATATTTCATATACATACAAAAATACCGACATGATCAGAAAACGCATCAGTCTTATCTTGAAGCTGATGGCGATGTTCTTATTGCAGAAAGCTGATAAAAGTTCATTTGCATAAAAGGTTATTTCGCATTTAACATGCATATGATATATAAGCTAGAAAACTGACATAAAACACGTAAACATATGCATGTGCGTGTGTTTTGTGCGACCACAAGCGTGTGTGTGTATGTGTGTTATGTGTGTGTGTGTGTGTGTGTGTGTGTTTGTGTGTGTGTGTGTGTGTGTGTGTGTGTGTGTGTGTGTGTGTGTGTGTGTGTGTGTGTGTGTGTGTGTGTGTGTGTGTGTGTGTGTGTGTGTTTTGTGCGAGCACAAGCGCGCGTGTGTGATGTGTGGTGTGTTGTATGTAGTATGTATGTATGTATGTATGTATGTATGATATGTATGTATGTATGTATGTATGTATGTATGTATTGTATGTATGTATGTATGTATGTATGTATGTATGGTATGGTATGGTATGGTATGGTATGGTATGGTATGGTATGGTATGGTATGTATGTATGTATGTATGTATGTATGTATGTATGTATGTATGTATGTATGTATTGTATGTATGTATGTATGTATGTATGTATTTATGTATGTATGTATGTATGTATGTATGTATGAATGCAAAACAAAAGCTTGTTGCAGAAAGCGCACGTCTCATTCCTGCCTTTTCCTTTATTTGCTGGAAGGAATCAGACTTCAGTTGATTCCATAAACTTTGTTGACTGCTTGCTCCACACAACACACACAACACACACACACACACACACACACACACACACACACACACACACACACACAAACACAACACACATACACACCAACACACACACACACACACACAACACACACACATACAACACACACACGCATAACACACACACACACACACAACACACGCACATAACAACACACACCATAACACACAACACACACACACACAACAACACACGCACATAACACACACACACACACACACACACACACACACACACACACACACACACACACACACACTCTCTCTCTCTCTCACACACACACACACACTTTCACAGCAGATCTTTTTGAAAAGTCAAAAGTTAATCCCAGAGTAATGAAACAGTCCTCGTTTCATTTATCTCCTAATCCTTCATGGGAACTTCAAAAAGCTTCGTTTGACATTGACCATTCTTCCTGTAAAAAAGAAAAAGGGAGTCACATTCTCAGTAATCAGGTAAAAGAGCACATAACAGTTAATTACCCTTCACATCTTAAAATCTATACTGATGGTTCTCTTCTAAATGGTACTGATGGAGGTGCAGCCTTCATAATTCCCTCCTTAAAGGTTGAAAAACTATACCATATTGGAAAGAATCTTTCTATTTTTACAGCAGAGCTAACTGCCATTCTGATGGCCTTACATTACTTAATTGACTTTCATCGGCCTTTTTAACATTTTTGTTTTACAAGTTTTGTTATGTGTTGATTCAAAATCTGTGTTACAATCTCTTAAAACCTCTGGGTCTAATATTAAACAAGATCTTATAACTGAAATAAATTATCTTATACACTTTCTCATTTTAAGAGGCACTAGTATCACCTTTTGCTGGGTACCATCTCATTGCAATATTTTTTTATAATGAAAAGGTTGACAGCGCAGCTAAAAATGCAGCAGCTCATTCAGACTCTGCTGCTATCTTGAATGTACCAATGTCAGTTCATGAGAATTATAACCTGTTGGAAAGTGCTTGCTGGAAACATGTAAGGAAAAAACAAGAAGATGCGGGGTATTCCTATGGTACCTCTTCTATTTTTGAATTAAAGTTCTTTCTGTCTTCTCGTTACGGGTTAGATATATCCTGCCAAAGGCCAGTCCTAAGTCTTATTAATAGATTGAAGTTAAATGCTTTCCATACAAAATATTCCAGAAATGTGCATTGTGTGTGTGATGAGGCAATCTCAAACTTTCATATTCTTTTGGAATGTCAAGTGTTAAAAATGTACCTTCCCACCATACCTGAGAGATGTTTGCAGAAAGTGTTGAATAATTGTAAATTGTTCTGTGAAATCGCTGTGCTATTGAAAGAGAGTTGTGTTAGTAATTTGTTATAGTGCAAGTAAATATGTTATTTATTGATTTTCAGCAAAGGCATTCTGCCCACCATGGTATAGTTCTCGATATTGTTTTTCTCCACTGTTCTTTTCACATGGAATGTATTATGTATTATATATATATATATATATATATATATATATATATATATATATATATATATAATATATATATATATATATATATATATATATAACATATATATGCCTTTTTAATATGTTGTAGTTACATTAGTTATAAAGTTACTTAATGTGTGAATTCAATTACTTCATTGTATTATGGTTATCGTTGTTAGACAGTTCCTTTTTTCTCTGAATTTTTTGCCTTTTTGTGTCTAATATCACTTATTGTGAATAGACGTTAAATTGAAGAAGAAGAATAACAACACATACACATACACACACACGCACGCACTCACGCACGCACACACACACACACACACACATACACACACAAAGAGAAACAGAGAGACAGATAACAGATGCCCATAATTATGTGAAGGAATATTCACTCATGGTACGTTTGCATGGCCATATTAAGTAGATTTTATTTATTTATGTATTCATTCTTTAACATCGAGGATAATAGAATATGCACTCATATGGTTGTTTTTTTTTTACATCCAGTCCCTGTGTGTATGCAGTTTTTAAAAAAAATCTTGTCATCTGTTCCCACCGCCACACAATGGCCTACTCTTACGAAAAGCGGAACAGGATTTAACGTGTGCTCAATATGTCCTGCGTGAATTCGCACACGGGGCCTCGGTTAATAGTCTCATCCGAAGGACTTTTCAAGGAGAGTGGATGCAACGCTGATGTTAACTCCAGGGGGAAAATCCCCTCGAACGGGAATCGAACCCGGGTTGTCAAACTGCAAGCACAAATGTTCTGACCACTAGGCTATCCCGCCCCACCCACAGAATGTGTAGGACAGTGCTTAGTCTTCTCCTGTGCTTGTATCTGGGCAAGGGGTGTGCCTGCTGGCCTCAGCTGACACATTTCCACTTCAGGGCAGCTGATAGGAAAATTCCTAGGAATCAAATAATGTTCAGATTTGCAGGAAAAAAGGCAGGAGAATGAATGGGCTTGGTAGGTAGGCAGAAAAGAGAGAGAGAGAGAGAGAGAGAGAGAGAGAGAGAGAGAGAGAGAGAGAGAGAGAGAGAGAGAGAGAGAGAGAGAGAGAGAGAGAGAGAGAGAGAGAGAGAGAGAGAGAGAGAGAGAGAGGAAAGTGAGGAGAATGACAGAAACAAAGAGAGAAAGGGAGAGAAATTATAGCACACAATTTCCAGAAGGTGGGGATGCTATTTATACTACAAATTGCCCCTCAGCATTTCCATAGGTGTGTGTGTGTGTGTGTGTGTGTGTGTGTGTGTGTGTGTGTGTGTGTGTGTGTGTGTGTGTGTGTGTGTGTGTTGGGGGGGGGGGGGAGGGGGAGTTTCTTGGCATACACCAAGGGAGATAACGTGTGTGACCCTCTCAATGTGGTCTGCAAACCTCTGTGTCAACCCTCACCCCCACCCTTTCCCCACTCCCATCCCATCCCATCCCCCTTACCCTCCAACCTCTTTACACACACTGGCACATCCCTGTAGTATAGACTCAGACACGTTGGCCCTAGGACACAAAAGGTAGTGTGTGTGTCTGAACACCAAAATCTCTCTGTTTTTATCTTGCCAATAATTATTCTGTCAGGGAATGTTTGTCTTTCCTTCTTCCCCAAACCTGTTTCTTCTTAACAGTGAGCGTGTGTGGTTTGACAGAATACGCAATTTGACGACCTGGGTTCGATTCCCTTTCAAGAGGACTTTTTTCCCTCTGGGGTTAACATCAGTGCTGAATCCACTCTCTCCCTAAAAAGTCCTTCGGGTGAGACTATAAACCGAGGTCCCGTGTGCGAACGCACGCAGAACATCTTTTGCACATGTTATATCGTGTTCCGCTTTTTGTAAGAGTAGGCCATTGTGTGCCGGTGTGGGAACGGCTGACAAGATTTACAAAACTGCATACACATGGGGACTGGATGTGAAAAAGCACATGAGTGCTTATTCCATTATCCTTGATATAAAAGAATAAATAGAGAAAATTTTGGCTGTATTTCAGTTAACAAAGAGTGCACAGTGATGTCCTTTGTGATAGAGAATATTGTCTGTATTTTGATGATGATGATGATGATGATGATGATGATGATGATGATGATGATGATGATGATGATGATGATGATGCTGATGATGCTGCTGATGATGATGAAGATAATAATAACAATAATAACAACACTGTGCTTCACTACACTACACTATGCTATGCTATTCTATAGTACATTGTGCTTCACTACACGACGCGACTCTATGACACTCTATACTGCACTATACTACACTATGTTACTGTATACTACACTATACTACACTATGCCATGCTACTCTATACTGCACTATACTACACTATGTTACTGTATACTACACTATACTACACTATGCTATGCCATTCTATACTCCACTATACAACACTATAC
>CM060330.1:33167191-33180197 GCA_030674155.1 Stramonita haemastoma
TTGTTTTAGCAAATTCGAATGTACACACACACGCACGCGCACACACACGCACGAGCACAGACACAGACACAGACACAGACAGACAGACAGACAGACAGACAGACAGACAGACAGACACACACACACACACACACACACACACACACACACACACACACACACACACACACACACACACACACACACACGAGCACACACACACACACACACACACACACTTATAAAGGTTATAAATATTCTCCGAAAAGTGAGAAGGAAGCAGCGCTGCAGAGCTATATTTACCAGATTCCGTCATTACTGTGGGTTGTGTGCCGGAGCTAGTTCATGATTTGTGTCACCATTTTATCACTGCAGGTCATACCCTAAAATTGTATCTAGTCAAAATAATATATTATCATAGGTTTATATGCTTGCCAAAGGTCATGGTGATAAAATAATTATAACTTTCAGCAGTGACCATTGCTTCTTCTACTATACCCCATTCCTTAATGGGTAGAATGTGTAGTGTCTGGTCTTCTCCTGCGCTTATCACTTTGCAGGAGGGAGGTCTGCCCGCTGGCCTCCGCCAAAACGTTCCGACTTCAGGGCAGCTCATTAAAAAGTTCATCATAAAAAGTTACAGATTGGCTTGAACAAGGTCAGACAGTGGGTTAGGTAGGTAGGCAATAAGCAAGAGAGAGAGAGAGAGAGAGAGAGAGAGAGAGAGAGAGAGAGAGAGAGAGAGAGAGAGAGAGAGAGAGGAGAGAGAGAGAGAGAGAGAGAGGGGACAGACAGACAGACAGACAGACAGACAGACAGACAGACAGACAGACAGACAGACAGACAGACAGACAGAGACAGAGACAGAGAGAGAGAGAGGGGGGGGGGGGGGGAGAAGAGAGAGAGGGAGAGAGAGAGGAGAGACAGAGAGAGGAGAGACAGATAGGTGGGAGGGAGGGTGGGAGAGAGAGAGGGAGAGGGAGGGGGAGGGGGAGAGAAAAAGGGAAGGGGAGAGAGAGAGATGACTATATATATATACTGATGAGGTCCCCTGCTGTCGTTGATGTTGTTGTTGATGGTATGGTTGTTGTTTCTGTTGTGGTTGTTGCTGTTGGGCGTTCGGTCAGAAAGCTCCTCAGTAAACTCAGGATGAGGTGAATGACTGTGTATACTGATGAAGTCTCCAGCTGTCTTAATCTATCTATCTATCTATCTATCTATCTATCTATCTATCTATCTATCTATCTATCTATCTATCTATCTATCTATCTATCTATCTATCTATCTATCTATCTATCTATCTATCTATCTATCTATATCTTCTGTCTGTCTGTCTGTCTGTCTGTCTGTCTGTCTGTCTGTCTGTCTGTCTGTCTGTCTGTCTGTCTGTCTGTCTATCTATCTATCTATCTATCTATCTATCCCTTAGCCTGGTGACCGTGGGGGCACCCCTGAAGACTTGACAACCAGTTTTCTCCATTCCTCTCTCTGTTCAGCCTTTCTGAACATTTTGTTCAGTTCTACGCCTGTCCATTCGCTGATGTTGCCCCCCCCATCTCTTCCTTGGTCTGCCTCTTTTTCTTCCTCCTTTTGGACAGTGCCTTTGCAGTATTGTTTTTGATAGTCCTTTCATCTTGTGACATGCCCGTGCCATTTAAATTTACCCTTCTTTACAATTGATAGAAGATTTTCCCAGGGACCAATGGTTTGCTGGATTCTGCTGTCTTGATGTTGTAGTTATATGCTGTGGTTACTGTTTTTGATGCTGTTGTTGTTTTTGTTGTTGTTGATATTGTTGGTGGTTTTGTCAGAAACCTCCTTGGTGAAACTCTGGACAAGATGAATGACGAAAAAAAAAATTTAAACACGTCATGTTCAATTCGAGGGAAATTACTCTGGTGCTTTCTGAATCAGTGTCCTGTTACACGAGTCCCTTCCCTTTAACTGTTAGTTGCTTTGTGTGTAAGGTTTTGAATTTCATTTTTTTCACTTCGCAATAAGTTGACGATTTTTCATGACAAAAAATGGTGACAAAGAAGAGACATTGTTTCATGAAAAGCCCAAAACAAAGCGTTATTAATGGAAAGTAGGTCCACGACGCAGATATTGCTGTTTTTTGTTATTTTTATTTACAAAAGGATCTGACAATGAGCATGTAACACAAAACACAGAACAGAAAAACAACAGAAGCAACAGGAATAACAACAACAGCAACAACAACAATTACAACAACAGCAACAACAACAAAATCGTGAAACTGTGAAGACATGGTTCCCCTTAGTTCGATCAGCTTTATGATTTTCTCTCTCCCCCTCTCTCCCTCATTCCCTCACACACACAACATTTATATACACACATACAGAAGAGAGAGAGAGAGAGAGAGAGAGAGAGAGAGAGAGAGAGAGAGAGATTTGATTTGATTTATTCCTTTATATCGAGGATAATGAAATAAGCACTCTTGTGCTTTTTTTACATCTAGTCCCCGTGTGTATGCAGTTTTTGTAAATGTCATCTGTCCCCACCGGCATACAATGGCCTACTCATACGAAAAGCGGAACAGGATTTAACGTGTGCGCAAGATGTTCTGCGTGCGTTCGCACAGGGGCCTCGGTTTATAGTCTCATGGGAAGGACTTTTTTGTTGGGAGAGAGAGAGAGAGAGAGAGAGAGAGAGAGAGAGACAGAGACAGAGACAGAGACAGAGAGAGACAGAGAGACAGAGACAAAGAGACAGAGAGAAAACTCGCACAAAACTAACATGTATTAATCATTGTCATGTTTTGTTTTGTTTTGTATTGTATAGTCTTTTGCCAAGACTGGTAATGTCATGTCCCACGCTATTCTGAATTATAATGGGTTGTGGTTATGTAGTGATATAGTAATGATGTAGTCATATAACGCAATGATGTAGTCATATAGCAAGGATGTAGTTCATGTGGTCATACAGCAGAATTCTGACACAGACACTTGCCAGAGGAAGTTGATAGCCATTTTCGTTAATTTTCATACCACTTTAGGTCAGCAAATTTCTCTGTGTGAAATTAGGGCAGCTCTCCCCGGGGAGAGCACGTCGCCACAAGAGCAGCGCCACCCATTCTTTTTTTTTCTTCCTTCTGTCTGAAACTATATTTCTTTCCCTATCAGAGTGACTTTTTTCAACAGAAATTTGTCAAGGACAATTCTCTCGTTGGCGTGGGTTCTTTTACGTGCGTTAAATAATTATGTGTAACACACGGGACCTGGGTTTATTGTCTTATTCGAAAGACTAGCACCCGGACAACCATTCATGGATGGAAGAAGTTTCGAGCCCAAACGGGGGATTGAACCACCGCACTCTTCTGACCCGACTTGAAGCTTTCTAGGCAGGTGCGTTACCTCTCTACCACCCATCCACGCGGCCACCACTGTCAGCAGCTAAAGCCTACCCCTGTACTGCCATGTGGCAGGGTGGAAAAAGTTATTTTCCCGTGCCTCTCTCCCCGCTCTGTGACATGTAGCTAGCTTGTGTCAATGGGGCAGAGCTCGAGTCCCTGCCATATGTTCAATCATCTTGAGGTCGGAGGTTGTGTTGTGACATCATTGGCTATCTCCATAAGCTTTCTTTTGGAGAGAAATGGTGCACCAGTTTTCTTTATGAAAAGTTTGTATACTTGAACCTGATATTTTCACCTGAATAGCGGTCACCTTGTTGTATACCTGCGGAGAAAAAGGGGGATGTTTCTGGTGACGTCATACCTGATCCAACTTCACAAGGATTGAACATATGCTAAATGGTCTCTGATTGGTCAAGTGGGCACGGCAGTGTAGGGAAAGGCACACACACACACACACGCTCTCACACAAACAGGTCATACAGACGAAGGTGACACACAGAGACAGAAACTCATCTTGAAGTTGTGAACTTGGCCCACCCAGCCTAAAGGTAAGTACACAAATTTTAATTTGATGAAATAAAGCTGTTTTTAAATAATCATCAGTCTTAGTCTACCAAATACATATGTCTGGCCTAAAGCTGGTATCTTCATGTAGAAGTTCAAGGTGTCCATTTCTTTCCCTCAACAAGTTTTCATTGAAACAGTGACAGTTAGGTCCTAAGGTTTTATCCGCTGGAAATCCTAGTTCATAAATTACCGTTTTTAAATCGGCTAACGTTTGTCATTGAAATCCATTTTCTCTTGTTTTGATTTAGAAAACGAATATTCGAAAAATTACAACAATGAACCTCGCTCCCGCATCTTGGGGTTTGAGAACAGAGAGGTGTTTGAGACCCACGTTTGGGAACAGTTAAAATTTGTTGGAAGGGGGAGGAAGGAGCTAGTGTTTTTTTTGGTTCTTGGCCGGAGCTCCTAGGTTCACCGTGTGAACCTGTGAGATTTCACAGTATGGAACCGTTTTTACCGCCATTAACTTGTAGTCGCATTCACATCAAGGATGATGTCCAAACACAATATGAGTGTGCATGCATTTTTACAAAAAGTCATTCATTCTTACCTGCATGCAATGGCCTCCAATTCGAAAAAGTGGAAGGGGTTTTTAACCTGTGGGCATGATTGATGTGCATTTGCACAGGGGTCCTTGGTTTATAGTCTCTTTGGATGGACTAGGTTTGGGTTTATTTTCAGTTATTTAGAAATTTGGGGGGGGGGGGGGGGTGCAATTAAAACTTTGCTTTATTCCCGTGCTAGGTGATAGAACTTTAGTTTTTAATGTTACTATTTGGTGAATCATATCTTTTTTCGTTCCTTGGCTAGAGGCATGAGGTTCATCAATGATGAGATTTTGCGTATGCGACCGTTTTAGCGCACTTTGAAGGTAGCCGCATTTTGGCTTCGGAGATGGCGTATCATATAATTATGTCACCAGAATGTTTATTCAGTACTGCGCCTATTATGACACTTGGTCCTCTTTCCACTCACGTGACCCTATGTCATAATTTTGGGAATATTCAGATTCAGAAGTTAATAAAAAAGGAGTTATCATATGTCGAGATATCTGAGATATCTCCATACCCACGTGCGCATGAGCACGCACATGAGAGTGCATATCCAAGCAAATCAGTCCTTTAGGAGTAGTCTGCAAGCAGAAGTACGCAGGGTATAGTGCTGTGGAGTGGAATGGTTTTTCACATTGAGTATGAACTCCAAGGGTCAGACAGTATACATGTAGGCCTACTGTTCCCTCGGTATACATGTTCCCTGTGTGTTCAGTTGTTTAGAATGTACTCAACCACCTGGTATTGTTGTGTTTTAATCAAAGTGGAGGGTAGAGGAGGAGATAACTTGAGTTAGGAATCACTGGAATAATGATACAGGCTTTGTTGTTGTTTGAATGATTTTGGTTGTTGTTGTTGTTGCGTTTTGCAGTATTTGCTGTTTTTTGTGGTGGATTGCTGTGGTGGACTGGTAATGCGTGTTGATTCGGTATGCTTTATTCGGAGGTTAATGGATTGACTCGTTGCTTATTAGCATCGCTGGATGCGTTTATGGTAGTCCGACATCGGAAATTAACGTGTATACATTTGTCGCTGTGGTTCATAGTCTCATTACAGATTTGAGGGAATGGGGTCGGAACTCCGTTAAAATGGAGTCGGAACTGCCGTTTAAAATGGGTTGTTAAAATGGAGTCGGAACTGCGGGGTCGGAATACCGTTAAAATGCAGTCGGATCTGCGGGATCGGAAATACCGTAAAATGGAGTCGGAACTGCAGGGTCGGAACTGCCGTTAAAATGGAGCTGCTAAAATGGAGTCGGAACTGCGGGTCGGAAACTGCCGTTAAAATGGGGTCGGAACTGTCGGGTCGGAAGTGCCGTTAAAATGGAGTCGGAACTTCCATAGAGTATGGAGTCGGAACTGCGGGGTCGGAACTGCCGTTAAAATGGAGTCGGAACTTCCATAAACATGAGTCGGAACTGCCATTAAAATGGAGTCAGAACTACCGTAACTCTAGGGCGGGGGGATAGTGGGGTAGAGCGATGGGGGGGGGGGAATCCCCCTGATGGGAATTTAAACCTGGGTCAGCAGATCGCAGGCGCAATTAATGCTCTAACCACCAGGCAATCCGTCTGACCCCCTCTCCCCCACCATATGTGTATGTGTGCGTGCGTGCGTGCGGCGCGCGGTGCATGTTCTGCGTGTGTGTGTTTGTGTGCGTGTGTGTGTGTGTGTTCGTGTGCGTATTTGTGTGTGTGTGACACACTTCTATTATGTCTGAATCAGATTTTGGCCAACAATCGTGGACCTTCAATCAGAGACTCCGGAGATGCATTCAGTACAAGAGAACTGTGCCAGTTTTATTGCTATGTGATAGCATGGTTCTTTATTAGGTGTCTGTAGATGATGGGTTCAGGAAAGGCTAGAACACAGCTCTGTAACACCGAAAGTCTGTTCTTTTAAAAGCCTCTTTGCCATAGCCCTGAGACACAAATGCATGCTCATTAGTCTTGGGTTTTTTTTTGTTTTTTTTAAATAAAAAAGGGTTATTCTACTTACCCAGCACTAGCAGTTTTCAGGAAGATTTTTCCCTAAGGTTTGAGGATTGAGCCAGAGAGCGTATAGCATGTTTTGTAGGAAAAGAAGTGGGAATCTGATTTTTTAAAATATAATATGAATGCTATCACTTCATTAGTGTAAAAGCCAGAAAAAAATGCATGGTCTAATTTTTCACATCTGAAACAGTTCCAAGGCAAAAAGCCAGTCAGTGCAGAGATTGATAGTGGAAAGTTGCAGCTGGAGATAAAGTGGAATATAATGTAGAGGTACACAACTGCAGACCAGCAATTGCTCCCTTGCCTAGTTCACGTAAATCTCTTCCAATATTATAGCCAGCGAACATGCCTGCGAAAGTTGAAAGATTTAGGTCACTCTTGTTTTTTTTTATTGTTGGTTGTTGCGGTTATATTATGTTCCCAGTGGAGATATGATTCAAGGATTGTGACCGGAGTTTGCTTCTATGGTCCTGTTTCATGGCTTTCGGGTTTTTATTTTTGGTTTTGGTGTGTGGGGGGGGGGGGGGGGGGGGGGTGAGCGGGGGTAATTTGACTTTTACTTTGTCAGCTGCCTTCAAAGATCGCTGGACACCATATTTGTGATTGCTTTACCATTGATTGCTTCAAAAGCTCAAGGAAAGCTTTCAGAAATAAACATAGAGAGAATAGCTCTAAATGATGTAAATAGCCAAACTATTTACAACGTGTAGCTCTAGGAAGATAAACTTAAAAGAACATAAAATAAATTAACTAAACTTCAATGGAGATTTTAATTGAAACTGAATAAGAAAAATGCGTCAAGTTAACTAATCTAACAATGTTCAAAGACCCTCACCAAAGCAAAAAGGACTAAAGCAAAAAAAATTAAATGCGACCAAAATAAACAACCTGAATTAAACTAAACCAAACAAACCCTGAATAAAAACTAAAACAAATAGTACAAAACTAAACAAAACCGTGAATAAAACTAAAACCAAACCCGGAATAAAACTAAACCTAAACCGAATAAAACGAAAACCTGACCTGGAATAAAACTAAACCTAAACCGAATAAAACTAAATCTAAACCGGGAATAAAACTAAAACTAAACCCGGAATAAAACTAAAACCAAATCCGGAATAAAACTAAAACCAAATCCGGAATAAAACTAAAACCAAATCCGGAATAAAACTAAAACCAAACTCGGAATAAAACGAAACCGAGTAAAACTAAAAACAAACAAACAAACTAAATGGGGTAAAAACTAAACTAAAACAATGAACACGGACATAAACGGAAATAGGAAAAACGTTAACGAATTAAAGTAAAGCGTGAATAAAGCTAGACTGAGTAAAACACAGCCAAACCAATGAAACTAAAACCAGATATAAATTTAACCCGGAAAATATATAAAATAAGAAAAATAAAACTATATAAACCACAACCAGACCTCCCAACCTCCACCCCCCCCCTCCCTTCCCCCCAAAAACCCCACCTTTAAACGCAAACAATCCCCCCAAACAACTTAAAAATAAACCACATTAGTAAGAGATCAAAAGGAAGCAATCCTGGTGACAGTGATCCTGGTGTCCCGGACAGATCTTTGAAGGCACTGACATTGCTAGACAGAAATATTTTCCTTCCTAAGATAGTGAAGATGACTAGGAATTCACATTTGCTTCGTCTTTGCTGGTCCTGCTGACTTCATGGATTCTCATGCCACAGGATTCGGAAGTTTTGCCAATGAGAGAAGCTGGTGGTCTGCCTTTTTTTCTTTTCCCCTCGGTCTTGCCTTGAAAGAAGTCTTCATGAGGTCCGTGTCCTGGTTTCGTAATGCATGGCCTACATATCTTAGTTCCCTTTCATCCATTAGAGTAAGAAGTTTTTTGTTATTCCAAGTTCGTGTAAAAGGCTTTTTTTAAATATTATAATTGCCTCCGAGCAGCCTTTTAAAAGAACCACATCTCAGCTGTTTGATTCGTTTGTTTACAGTCTTTTGTGTCCAGTATTCACAGTCATATAACTTTGACAGGCCGTACTAAATTTATTATTTTTTATTCTCAGCTAGTAAGAAATACTGCGATCTTTTCTAGATGTTTGTTCAGTTAAATCGTTCTTCTTTTATCCATGCCTATTCTTGCATTTCTGTCTTTGGTACATAATTTTTCTTTTTTTTTTTGGGGGGGGGGGGGGGGGGGAGGGAGGGACTGAGCCGAGATATTTCGAGTCTTTGTTGTGGGTGGGTACTGGGGTAGCATTGAAGGTGGCTCAGGCCTTGTGCTGGGCCTGCTTCTTTTTTTGGAGGACTAGTGACTCTGTAACTCACTCCCTCACTCACACTTCTTCAAGCGTTTTGCAAACCGTCTTAGTTCTTGTTTTCAATCTCTTATTCTGAAGACATCCTAACCTACATTAGTGTTAAAGGTGTTATACTTATTATATACCCGCTCTAAAGACGTCTTAACTAACACTAGGGTTAAAGGTGTCATGCTCATCACATAGCAATTCTACGGGTGCCGTGCATCCAGTTCTGGTGCCTTCAGCTGGCTACTTCCATCGTCAAGATCTGGCAAACTTTCATTTCAAGTGGAGGAAGCTGGCTTTGTTCGATCACGTCACTCGTCGCTGTTTTTCAACCAAGACCATCCTGCAGAAGCCACGTGAGGGAGGAAGACACAGGGACAGATAGAACTGGACAGAGAGCATCAATCAGTGGACCAGAAGACGGGGACAGACAGGAGATATGGACAGAGAACATCAATCAGTGGACCAGAAGACGGGGACAGACAGGAGATATGGACAGAGAACATCAATCAGTGGACCAGAAGACGGGGACAGACAGAAGAACTAAACAGAAAACATCAATCCGTGAACCAGCATTGACACGGCAGTGCTACTCCGAAAAGCTGAAGAGAGACCAGCCTGAAGAAATGTCAGCCACACAACCCTGGTATCTTCAGTGACAGTAACATCAATGAATTTTTGATGACCTCAATGAGCTGCTGATGACGTCAATGAACTGCTAATGCTGACGTCATCCGGACAGCATCAATGACGTCTGACTTTATTAAACACCGCAATGTGTCATTGAGCAGGTAAGAATCATTGTGATCAGTCAGTCTGTATGTCAGTGTGTGTACTGAGTAGGCAAGAATTATATATGATCAGTCTGTCTGTCAGTGTGTATCTCTGTCTGCCAGTATGTATGTCTGTCTGTCTGTCAGTGTGTATGTTTTGCGCTTGTCTCAATTATGTTTTTAATTAAAAATACAATAATGAAATAAAAAAAATGTGCGAGCGCACGCAGAGATATTTTTTCATATAGTCACCTGTTCTTACCACCAGGCATAAAATGGTAGCTGTATTCCGACTTCCGACTGGTGTTTAAACACAACTGTGCGCATGCATTCTTGTTTTTGTTTTGTTTTTAGTTTTGTCATTTACTTATTCTGGCACAACATGGCCTACTCTTCAGAAAACAGGAACAGGCTCATAACTTGTGCGCGAGATGCTCTTTGTGCGTTTACACACAGGATATCAATTTATAGTCTCATCCAAAGGACTCTAGTGAGAGTGGAGTCGGCACTGATGTTAACTCCAGGGTAAAATCCCCTAAAACAGGCACCTCCTGACGGCTCGATCCCAGGCCGTCGGGTCATACACTGACCGCTCTGACCACTAGGCCATTCTGCCCCCTGACAACATGAAGTTGGAATGATGGAAGCACCTTTTGAGTTATAGCAGGGCCATTCTTTTTCCTCTAGACGAAGAAGGTACCAGTATAATGGGGTTTTATGATTGATGGCACACTGACCTCATTTTGTAGTTTGTCACCAGGCTGTGGGCGCTTACCTGATGAATCGGGCCGGCAACAGGAAAACAGCAACAGCAACAGAACGTACAACGAAGCAACTTGAGAACAGTGAACAGCAGCAACAGAACAACAGTGAACAGCAGCAACAGAACAACGACAGTGCACAGCAGCAGCAGAATGACAGTGGTTTAAAAAGATATTGAAAAGAAAGTAGCAAGAAGAGCAACAAAAAACACATTTTGAAATACTCTGCAAAAACACATTTTGAAGAAAGCAGCAAGAAGACATTTTGAAGAAAGCAAGAAGACATTTTGAAGAAAGCAGCAAGAAGACATTTTGAAGAAAGCAGCAAGAAGACTTTAGGACTTGAGAGAGGGAAATCAGGCACTCATCATGAATTGGCACACCAGCACCTCAGTGAAATGATCGTCTGCACTTCACCATGAAATGGAAGGTAGAAACCTTAGGTAAACTGTTAAAAAAATAGGATTGTTGGTACAAACACTAGACAGAAAGTAAACTAAACACATCACAGATATGAGAGGGAGGGAGTTTATTTTTATTTTCAAGAGTTGAAAATCTGAAGCACCCTAAAATAAAAACAACAACAACAAAGAAAACAGAATCTAAGAATAAGTCAAATTGGTAAAAAAAACAAAAAGAAAGCGTTGAAATAAACAACAGAAGAAAAAACCCGAAATGAATTACCAAAGATGAAAAGAAAAAAAAAAGGTCGAAAGATGGGGCTTCGTGACCTGTTTTGCAAAGAAGTCCTAACCCCTCCCCTCCTACCCTCCCATCCCCCACCTCCTCTTTGATATATAGAGCCACCCCTTCCCCCATCCCACTCCCCATCCCCCCTCTTTGATACAGAGCCACCCCTTCCCTCATTCCCCCCTCCCCCACTTTCATATAGAGCCCCCCTTCCCTCATTCCCCTCTTTAATAAACAGCCACCCTCCCTTCCTCCCTCATCCCCCCCATCCCCCTCTTTAATATAGAGCCACTCCTACCCCATCCCCCTCTTTAATATAGAGCCACTCCTACCCCATCCCCCTCTTTAATATAGAGCCACCCCTACCCCATCCCCCTCTTTAATATAGAGCCACCCCTACCCCATCCCCCTCTTTAATATAGAGCCACCCCTACCCCATCCCCCTCTTTAATATAGAGCCACCCCTACCCCATCCCCCTCTTTAATATAGAGCCACCCCTACCCCATCCCCCTCTTTAATATAGAGCCACCCCTACCCCATCCCCCTCTTTAATATAGAGCCACCCCTACCCCATCCCCCTCTTTAATATAGAGCCACCCCTACCCCATCCCCCTCTTTAATATAGAGCCACCCCTACCCCACCCCCCTCTTTAATGTAGAACCACCCATTCCCCCACCCCCATCTTTAATATAAAGACACCAGTGTGTGAACAATGTGTATAAAGAACAGTGGGGTGAAGTTTAATTTTTTTCTTTAGAACTGAGATTTTTCATATTTTATTTTTTAGTGTCATTCAAATAAAACGGTACATGTGAGATGTTTGTGTTCTCTGGATAATCCCGTTCTCTTGCTGAGCACGGTCAGAAATGGAGGGGTGAGACTGGGGAAAAGAAGAGAGGTCCAACTTTGCCAGGCTTTGAATTTTTTTCATGCAATGAAGCCAGTTAGCTAGGTTTTTAAAAAGTTGAATTAATTGTCCTGTCTAAGAACTACTCCAGGCTTCATTTGTCTGTTGTTTTGTTGTTGTCCTTTTTTCCCATTAAGAAAGTCGTGTTTGTGACGGAAGATTATCTTCCGTTATCAGTTCATTTTTCAATAACTCTGATGCTCGGGTTGTTTTAAATACCTGAGGACAAAAAAGTCGATAAAAACTTAAAGGCAAAGAGAGCTACACGTTTTTGTTTATTTTTGTGTTTTTATCCATATTCAACATCCCTAGTAATATTCAATATTTATTACATTGAAAATTGTATAAATCACACTGATAACGTGCAATATGTTACATAGATTATGTAGTGAATGCGATGTGCCTATTTAATGTGAGACTATAACCTTCAATGCAATTACTCCAGACTTGGATTTTTTAAAAACTTTTTAAAAAAAAGTTCAGATGTTGGCAAATCTATGATGGTAACCAATGATTTAACCTTCGCATAGTACTCTGTTAATAACTGAAATATAGAACTTATAGACTGTTGGCAAATTTATGATGGTATCCAATGATTTAAACCACGGCATATAGTAATGTTAGAACAAAAGTATATAAAATATAGACTATCATCAAATCTAAGATGGTGTCCAATGATTTAACCTTTGCTCATAGTACTCTGTTAGAACAAAAACGTAGAAACCAGACTATAGATCGATACACTTTTTATTTGCAAGAAGTCGATATAAAATTAAAGCAAGAGGTGTAATAAATATACAGCTTACAGTGAGGTAGTGTGTTAGGGACATACCTACGTGCGTGCGTGCGCGCGCCTTTGTGTGTGTGTGTGTGTGTGTGTGTGTGTGTGTGTGTGTGTGTGTGTGTGTGTGTGTGTGTGTGTGTGTGTGTGTGTGTGTGGTATGTGTGTGTGCTGAAGGCCTCGGAAGTTGAGAGGAGGTACAGGTATTACAGTTGAAATGTTGGTAGGAAGAAGTGTTTAGAAAAAAAACAGCATGGGGAGGGGACTGACTAGTATTGTGGATGGTTAGGAAGGAGTAGAAGTGAAGGTGAAGTTATTGTAGTATTGTAAGGTGGATCGTAAGGAT
>CM060330.1:33180297-33192797 GCA_030674155.1 Stramonita haemastoma
CCCCCCTCCCTCCCCCCAAAAAACACCTTTAAACACAAACAATCCCCCCAAACAACTTAAAAATAAACCACATTAGTAAGAGATCAAAAGGAAGCAATCCTGGTGACAGTGATCCTGGTGTCCCGGAAAGATCTTTGAAGGCACTGACATTGCTAGTTGGAAATTTTTTCCTTCCTAAAATAGTGAAGTTGACTAGGAATTCACATTTGCTTCGTCTTCGCTGGTCCCGCTGACTTCATGGATTCTCATGCCACAGGATTCGGTGATGCTGCCAATGAGAGAAGCTGGTGGTCTGCCTTTTTTTCTTTTCCCCCTGACCTTGCCCTGAAAGAGGTTTTCATGAAGTCCGTATCTTGGTTTCATAACGCATGGCCTACATATCTTAGTTCCCTTTCATCCATTAGTGTAAGAAGTATTTTTGTTATTCCCAATTCGTGTAATAGGCTTTCATTTCTTTTATCTAAATGACCCCGAGCAGCCTTTTAAAAGAACCCCATCTCAGCTGTTTCGATTCGTTTGTTTACAGTCTTTTGTGTTCAGGATTCACAGTCATATAACTTTTGACAGGCCATACTAAATTTTAATATTTTTTATTCTCAGCTAGTAAGAAATGCTGCGATCTTTTCTAGATGTTTGTTCAGTTAAATCATTCTACTTTCATCCATGCCTATTCTTGCATTTCTGTCTTTGGTACATGATTTTTCTTTTTTTTTTTTTTTTGGGGGGGGGGGGGACTGAGCCGAGATATTTCGAGTCTTTGTTGTTTGTGGGTACTGGGTAGCATTGAAGGTGGCTCAGGTCTTGTGCTTGGCCTGCTTCTTTTTTTGAGAAGGACTAGTGACTCTGTCACTCCATACCTCACTCACACTTCTTCAAGCGTTTTGCAAACCTCCATAGTTCTTGTTTTCAATCTCTTATTCTAAAGACATCTTAACTAACACTAGGGTTAAAGGTGTCATGCTCATCACATAGCAATTCTACGGGTGCCGTGCATCCAGTACTGGTGCCTTCAGCTGGCTACTTCCATCTTGAAGATCTGGCAAACTTTCAGTTCAAGTGGAGGAAGCTGGCTTTGTTCGATCACGTCACACGTCGCTGTTTTTCAACCAAGACCTTCCTACGGAAGCCATGTGAGGGAGGGAGACACAGGGGCAGACAGAAGAACTGGACAGAGAGCATCAATCAGTGGACCAGCGGAGAGGGGCAGACAGAAGAACTGGACAGAGAGCATCAATCAGTGGACCAGCGGAGAGGGGCAGACAGAAGAACTGGACAGAGAGCATCAATCAGTGGACCAGCAGACAGGGACAGACGGAAGAACTAAACAGAAAACATCAATCCGTGGACCAGCATTGACACGGCAGTGCTACTCCGAAAAGCTGAAGAGAGACCAGCCTGAAGAAATGTCAGCCAACACAGCCCTTGTATCTTCAGTAACAGTGACATCAATGAAGTTTTGATGACCTCAATGAGCTGCCGATGACGTCAATGAACTGCTGATGCTGACGTCATCCTGGACAGCATCAATGACGTCTGACTTTTTTAAACACCGCCGTACGTCATAGAGCAGGTACGAATCATAATTATGTGATCAGTCAGTCTGTATGTCAGTGTGTGTACTGAGTAGGCAAGAATTATATATGACCAGTCTGTCTGTCAGTGTGTATTTCTGTCTGCCAGTATGTATGTCTGTCTGTCAGTGTGTATGTTTTGCGCTTGTCTCAATTGTTTTTAAAATTAAAAATGTAATAAAAAAAAAAAAATGTGCGACCGCATGCAGAGATGTTTTTTCATACAGTCACCTGTTCTTACCACCAGGCATAAAATGGTAGCTGTATTCCGGCTTCGGGATGGTGTTTAAACACAACTGTGTACATGCGCTCTTGTTTTTGTTTTGTTTTTAGTTTTGTCATTTACTTATTCTGGCACGACACAGGCTCTTAACTTGTGCGCAAGATGCTCTTTGTGCGTTTACACACAGGATATCAATTTATAGTCTCATCCAAAGGACTCTAGGGAGAGTGGGGTCGGCACTGATGTTAACTCCAGGGTAAAATCCCCTAAAACGGGCACCTCCTGACGGCTCGATCCCAGGCCGTCAGGTCATACACTGACCGCTCTGACCACTTGGCCATCCTGCCCCCTGACAACATGAATGAAGTTGGAATGATGGAAGCACCTTTTGAGTTATAGCAGGGCCATTCATTTTCCTCTAGACGAAGAAGGTACCAGTTTAATGGGGTCTTATGTTTGATGGCACACTGACCTCATTTTTTAGTTTGTCACCAGGCCCTGGGAGCTTACGTGATGAATTGGGCCCCGCAACAGGAAAACAGCAACAGCAACAGAACGTTACAAAGAAGCAACTTAAGAACAGTGAACAGCATCAACAGAACGACAGTGCACAGCAGCAACAGAACAACAACAGTGCACAGCAGCAGCAGAATGACAGGGGTTAAAAAGATATTGAAAAGAAAGTAGCAAGATGAGCAGCAAAAAACCACATTTTGAAATACTCTGCAAAAACACATTTTGAAGAAATCAGCAAGAAGACATTTTGAAGAAAGCAGCAAAAAACACATTTTGAAGAAAGCAAGAAGACTTTAGAACTTGAGACAGGGAAATCAGGAACTCCTCATGAAGTGGAACACCAGCACCTCAGTGAAATGATCGTCTGCACTTCACCATGAAATGGAAGGTAGAAACCTTAGGTAAACTGTTAATAAAATAGGATTGTTGGTACAAACACTAGACAGAAAGCTAATCTAAACACATCACAGACATGAGAGGGAGGGAGTTTATTTTTATTTTCAAGAGTTGAAAATCTGAAGCACCCTAAAACAAAAACAACAACAACAAAGAAAACAGAATCTAAGAATAAGTCAACTTGGTAAAAAAACAAAAAGAAAGCGTTGAAATAAACAACAGGAGAGAAAACCCGAAATGAATTACCAAAGATGAAAAGAGAAAAAAAGTCGAAAGATGGGGCTTCGTGACCTGTTTTGCAAAGAAGTCCTAACCCTCCCCCTTACCCTCCCACCCCCATCCCCCTCTTTGATATATAGAGCCACCCCTTCCCTCATTCCCCCCTCCCCCTCTTTGATACAGAGCCACCCCTTCCCTCATTCCCCCCTCCCCCACTTCAATATAGAGCCACCCCTTCCCTCATTCCCCCCTCCCCCTCTTTGATACAGAGCCACCCCTTCCCTCATTCCCCCCTCCCCCTCTTTGATACAGAGCCACCCCTTCCCTCATTCCCCCCTCCCCCTCTTTGATACAGAGCCACCCCTTCCCTCATTCCCCCCTCCCCCACTTTAATATAGAGCAAACCCCATCCCCATCTTTAATATAGAGCCACCCCTTCCCTTATTTCCTCATCCCCCTCTTTAATATAGAGCCACCCCCCCCCCTCCTCTCCCATCCTCTCTCTTTAATATAGAGCCACCCCTCCCCCCTCCTATCCCATCTCCCTCTTTAAATATAGAGCAAACCCCATCCCCCTCTTTAATATAGAGCCACCCCTTCCCCCATCCCCCTCTTTAATATAGAGCCACCCCTCCCCCCATCCCCCTCTTTAATATAGAGCCACCCCTCCCCCCATCCCCCTCTTTAATATAGAGCCACCCCTCCCCCCATCCCCCCTCTTTAATATAGAGCCACCCCTTCCCCCATCCTCCCTCTTTAATATAGAGCCACCCCTCCCCCATCCCCCCACCTGCCCTCTTGAATGTAGAGCCACCCCTCCCCCATCCCCCCACCTGCCCTCTTGAATTAGAGCCACCCCTCCCCCATCCCCCCACCTGCCCTCTTGAATGTAGAGCCACCCCTCCCCCATCCCACCCCCACCTGCCCTCCTTGTGATGTAGAGCCACCCCTACCCCTCTTTTATATAGAGCCACCCCTCCCCCATCCCTCATCTTTAATGTAAAGACACCAGTGTGTGAATAATATGTATGAAGAACAGTGGGGTGAAGTTTAAATGTTTTACTTTAGGACTGAGATTTTTCATATTTTATTTTTTAGTGTCATTCAGATAAAACGGTACACGTGAGATGTTAGTGTTCTCTGGATAATCCCGTTCTCTTGCTGAGCACGGTCAGAAATGGAGGGGTGAGACTGGGGAAAAGAAGAGAGGTCCAACTTTGCCAGGCTTTGAATTTTTTTCATGCAATGAAGCCAGTTAGCTAGGTTTTTAAAAAGTTGAATTAATTGTCCAGTCTAAAAACTACTCCGGGCTTCATTTGTTTGTTCTTTTTTTTTTATTTTATCATTTTAAAAAAAAATCCTTTTTCCCATTAAGAAAGTCGTGTTTGTGACGGAAGATTGTCTTCCGTTATCAGTTCATTTTTCTATAACTCTGATGCTTGGGTTGTTTTAAATACCTGAGGACAAAATTAATAAGTCGGTAAAAACTTAAAGGCAAAGAGAGCTACACGTTTTTGTTTATTTTTGTGTTTTTATCCATATTCAGCATCCCTAGTAATATTCAATATATATTACATTGAAAATTGGATATATCACACTGATAATGTGCAATATGTTATATAGATTATGTAGTGAATGGGATGTGCCTATTTAATGTGAAACTTTAACCTGCAATGCAAGTACTCTAAGTCTGGATTGTTTTTTACTTTTTTTTTTTTTTAAAGTTCAGACTGTTGGCAAATCTATGATGGTACCCAATGATTTAACCTTTGCATAGTACTCTGTTAATAACTGAAATATAGAACTTATAGACTGTTGGCAAATTTATGAGGGTATCCAATGATTTAACTACTGCATATAATACTCTGTTATAACAGACGTATATAAAATAATATAGACTATTGGCAAATCTAAGATGGTACTCAATGATTTAACCTTTGCATAGTACTCTGTTATAACTGAAATATAGAAACTATAGACTATTGGCAAATCTAAGACGGTGTCCAATGATTTAACCTTTTCTCATAGTACTCTGTTAGAACAAAAACGTAGAAACCAGACTATAGACCGATACACTTTTTATTTGCAAGAAGTCGGTATAAAATTAAAGCAAGAGATGTAATATACAGCTTACAGTGAGGTAGTGTGTTAGGGACACACGTACGTGCGTGCGCGCGCCTGTGTGTGTGTGTGTGTGTGTGTGTGTGTGTGTGTGTGTGTGTGTGTTGTGTGTGTGTGTGTGTGTGTGTGTGTGTGTAAGGCCTCGGAAGGAGTTGAGAGGAGGTGCAGGTATTACAGTAGAACTGTTGACAGGAAGAAGTGTTTAGAAAGAACAGCATGGGGAGGCGACTGACAAGTATTGTAAGGTGAATGGTTAGGAGTGAGCAGAATTGAAGGTGGAGGATGAAGGTATTGTAAGGTGTATCGTAAGGATGATGGGCTTAGAAGGAAGTTCTGAGGGTGGGGGTTGCTGGTATTGTAAGGTGGATGGTTAGGAGGATGACTTGTTTATGAGGGAGAAGTAGTGAGGGTGGGGGTTGAAGGTATTTGTAAAGTGGATGGTTAGGAAGATGTTCTCAGGAAGGATTAGTAGTGAGGGTGGGGTTTGCAGGTATTGTTAAGACAAGTGTTAAAGAGGAAGGGGTGTAAAGGAGGAGGAGGATGTAGCATGGAGATATTAAAGTATTGTGGCATAGGTCTTGAGGAAGGGGATGTTTGGGAGAGAGATATGACATGAGGGGGGGGGGAGGCGGGGTTGAGTTTACAGGTATTTTGGGTAGGTATGGGGAAGTGGAGGTTTGGGACAATTGGATAGTGCTGGTGAGATGTTCACAGGTATTGTCAGGTAGGATGGGGTGTTCGACACAAGAGAGCGGCATTCATAGGTAGATGTATGGAAAGGATGTTCCAGAGAAATGGGTAGAATACATGTTCAGTAAAATGGAAATTGAAAAAGGGGGCCCTCTATCAGAAATACTAAATGGACTCACACAATATTATTTCGAGATAATTTTGAGAAAAAACAACTGGGAAAGAACTTATTCTGAAAAGAGATCCAAAAAAGACTACAGACTTGAAATCTTGATCTTAGCATAACGAGATAAGAAACAGATTCCAAGAAGTCCAAGAAAATAATCTTTGGAGCGGTCATTTGTAACTGAGTTTTCTATCAAGGTGTCAATGTACCAGCGTGTCCATTTACTTTCATACATAACTTTTTACATGTAACACACAGACAACACTTAACCTAATACTAAATCTTAACCCTAACACTTGTACTAAACACGTTTTTAACCTTGCATGAAAACACGAAAGCAAGTGGACACAACGGTATATGAACGCACTGGTAGAGATATTACGAGTTCTTCAGGGAAAAAAAAGGGGGGGGGGGGTATTAAAAAGAAAAGGTGTTTGGATTAGAGGGGGAATATATGAAAGGCAGCGTGTTTGGACTGGAAACGGGGAGGGGGGGGGGCAGTTTAGGGAAACGCTGAGTGTTTAGGTTAGGGAGTGGGTGTTATCTTACGAAAAGGGTGTTTGAATTGGAATGGGGGAAGGAGAGGGGGTAGAGTACAGGTTTGGACATGGGGTGGGGGGTGGGGGGGTGGGGGGGTGTAGAATAGCAGGGGAGTCAATGATTGTAATTAGATAATCATAAGGGTAGAATACATTTTAGAAAAAAAAGGGAAGTGAAGGGTTGGGTGTGAGTGTTGCAGGTGTATGACTCAAGGACAGGAAAGGAAGACGGTCAGATTCCGTCTTGTGATGAGACAACAGAGAGGGGCCAAGAGGGATGTAGGGGTTGGTACATGGTGTAGGGGGGGATGGTAGTTAAAGATGTTTGAGATAGGGAGCGGGACATATTTTTGTTTCTGAGAGAAAGATAGGGGAGATTTGAGAACAGAAAGGAACTACTGTTTTTTTAAGGAAAGATTACGATGTATGTTCGGGTCGATTAAAAAGCTGAAAAATAGGAAAGGCAAAACTTGTTTTTAGGTATGAAAGGAGAGAAGGCAAAAACGATAACTATAGAAGTGACATTTCATACTTGTAGCTGAAAGGAAGAGGGTAGGGGGGAGGCTACACAAGAAACAAATGTTGATGAGGGGGCAGGGGAGAAAACATGTATTTATGTAGGTGACAGTGGGGGAAAGAGGTGGACGGTGTGTGGTACAGTGGTAGAAATCTGAAGCTGGAGTGTGGCTAGTGTTTTCTGAACAACTCTAAACGCCGTGTGTGTGTGTGTGTGTGGTGTGTGTGTGTGTGTGTGTGTGTGTCTGTGTCTGTGTCTGTGTCTGTGTCTGTGTGTGTGTGCGTGTGTGTGTGCGTGTGTGTGTGTGTGTGTGTGTCTGTGTGTGTCTGTGTCTGTGTGTGTAGGGGGGAGTCGGGTCAAGTCGAAAGGATCTTAAATTGAGGGTAAAAGATTATATAAACATTTTATATATTTTTTCCTAATAAAAAAACAACCCCCTCCCTCTCCGAAACAAAAACTACGAAATATGGGTGAACGCAGTAGGGGCAATTTTTGCCATAGGCAGATCTATGCACTGGTCTGTCATTGTAAGTCTTCATAGATTTGACTGCAGTCTGTACTATGTGTTATGAAACCTGCAGGAAAAGTTGTATTGCTTATATGTATGATTTTTTGGGTGGAAAATATAGTATGTGGACATTGACTGTGACTATGCATTTGTTGGAAGAAAGTAGAGACTAAGAAGTTTTGCTGAAAGAATTGTTCACAGGCACGGAAAGAAGAGATGCAGGGACATTGATAATTTTGGGAAGATTTTTTTCATTCGGATAAAAGTTTTACCCAAGCACTGTTCATTAGGTGGGAATCGTGTAACTAGAAAACCCCTTATATTAGTGTTAATGAAAAGTGTTGTGATGATTTTTTTCCTTCTGAAATTTGTATTGGAATTCGTTTAGAAATTTTGTGGTCCTGAAACTTATGTTCGTTGCTGGCTAGAGAGTTTGAAAGTATTTGTTACTGAAGGATGCAGAAAAAAAAATATTTAAGAAAAGGTCACTATTAAGCACCCGCTCCTCTCCTTATTCCCCCCCTCCCCCCCTCCTTCCGCTGCCCCCCTCCAACCCCGAACCTCGCCCCCCTCCCCCCTCCTTCCGCTGCCCCCCTCCAACTCCGAACCTCGCCCCCCCCCCCCTCCTTCCGCTCCCCCCTCCCCCCTCCTTCCGCTCCCCCCCTCCAACCCCGAACCTCGCCCCCCTCCCCCCTCCTTCCGCTCCCCCCCTCCCCCCTCCATCCGCTCCCCCCCTCCAACCCCGAACCTCGCCCCCCTCCCCCCTCTATCCGCTCCCCCCTCCAACCCCGAACCTCGCCCCCCTCCCCCCTCCTTCCGCTCCCCCCCTCCAACCCCGAACCTCGCCCCCCTCCCCCCTCCTTCCGCTCCCCCCCTCCCCCCTCCATCCGCTCCCCCCCTCCAACCCCGAACCTCGCCCCCCTCCCCCCTCTATCCGCTCCCCCCTCCAACCCCGAACCTCGCCCCCCTCCCCCCTCCTTCCGCTCCCCCCCTCCAACCCCGAACCTCGCCCCCCTCCCCCCTCCTTCCGCTCCGCCCCCTCCAACCCCGAAAAACTTGCTTGATACTCTGCATGCGACTGAGGCCCATTTAAAAGATATGAAAGGTTGCAGATTTGTGGGATTTGTTTTTATAAGATAATTTGTAAATGCGTGTTGGTATGTTTTTGTTACGGAGAAACAGAAAAGTTTTGATAGATTTTTTTCCCATCAGATTAAAGTATTGGTTAATTAGAAATGTCGCCTTGAAAATACCTCTTATTAAAAAGAAATTGTTTTGAAGAGATTGAGGAAGCGTGTTTTATAGGGCGGTTGTTTGCCCCTTGTTTTTTTGTTTGTTTGTTTGTTTGTTTGTTGTTGTTTTTTTTAGTTTGTCTTGGGATTGATTTGCATTCATGTATAAACCAGAAGTTAGTTTTTTTCCTAGCAAGATGAACAATGAACTATGGATTTCATACATGGCTTTTTTCTTTTTAAAAATGTTGAGGGCCAGATCCAATTTGCTTGATTACTGTAGTCCCGCAATCATTTTTTTTCTGAAGGCGAGTTTGTGATAGAAAAGCTCAGGGGTCTTGGTTGTTGTTTTTGTGTTTTATTTATTTATATATATATATTTTTTTTTGGGGGGGGGGGGGGGGGGGGGGGGGGGGGCTGCTTTTTTTGGTATCAGTGAAAAGTAGGACTACTTTTTTTTTTGGAAATGATAATGTAAATCCTGTACTTTAAACATGCTGTGGGTATTGGTGGAAATAGTGACTATTTGCAATGATATTGTACTTCCTATATTTTTTTAAACTTTGGTATCGGTGAAAAGAGTGACTTCTTTAACGATACTGTAAATCCTATACTTATTTATTTTTTTTTTTTGGGGGGGGGGGGGGGGGGGGGTATCGGTGGAAAAAGGAATTATTTTATTTTCATCTACTTTTTACATCTACTTTTTTTTTTAACTTTGGTGTTGGTGAAAAGTTACCGTTTTTAATGATATTGTACATCTTATACTTTTTAATACTTTTGGTATCTGTGAAAAGAGTAACTATTTTTTTGATACTATAAATCTTATACTTAAAAAAAACTTTATCAAGCGGAAGGGTGACTATTTTCAGTAAAGTAAATGCTACACTTTTCAAAAGTTTTGGTATCGGCGGAAAGGGTGACTATTTTCAATGATATTGGACAATGGTTACTTTTTAACTGTGGATTCGACGAAAAGAGTGGCTATTTTCGGTAATGCTGTACAGCCTATACTTTTTATACTTTGCTATTAGTGGAAAGGGTGACCATTTTCAATCATATTGTATAAGCTCTACTTTAAAAAATCAAACAAAAAACTTTAGCATTAGTGGAAAGAATAACCATTTTCAATCATATTGTATAAACTCTACTTTAAAAATAACACACAAAAACTCTATCAGTGAAAAGAGCGAGTACTTTCATTGATATTGTACATCTACTTGTAGCACGTTTAAGATTTTTTTTTTTTTTGCTTTTGGGTTGCCATCAGCGATGTCCCTGCCTTATTAGTACACTTTATTAAAACTTTGTTTTGCCCCTGACCCAATAAACCTTGTTCTAAAATCCCAGGTAGAAAATGTACCAGGTGTTGATAAATGTTTACAACCTTGTGTAATGACCTATTTTACAAACTTGTGTGATTACCTATACCCGAGGATAATACTAAACTTGCCCATTTGAATAGTTGTAGAAAATATTGAATATTCTTTTTTTTTTTTTTAGATGATCAACAAAAAATTGTAACAAATATTGCTTCCGATTTTCCTGTATGGCATAGCAGCCCTGTACAAAACTGATAAATTTGTACTCAAGAATTTTTTAAAAAATCAAGTGGTGAGCACACACCACCGACACTTAACTACCCAACTGACTTTTTCCCTGAGAGAAATGCAAGCTTCGCACAACTCCCTCGTTTAAAACATACAAGCTGATGTTTTGCACCTACTTTTTCAATGTGTCTGTGATTTCTGGTTGTAAAGATAACATGATTGGAACTAAGAAGCTTTTTGTCACGTCTGTGTTTTCAAAGCATACTGGAATGAACACGTCATTGTGGTGTGAGCTAATTCAAATGATGGTGTGAGAATCCAAAAGCAAACAAAAAGTCAGTGGGTTGGTCATTGTGTCACTGCTGGTCAGAGCACTGGGAAAAGCCTACCTCCCCCTTCAGCCCCTCGAAAAACAAACAAAAGCTGGAGTAAGAGTTGGGTAGCCTGCTCGCAGCTGAAACGAAATGAAAACTTTATTCATGATTCAGAAATGTTCTTGTTAAAAGTGGATGAAATATTATACCCTTATGTGCAAAAAGCATATGACCCAAAATAAAAACAAAAACTTGACCAATGTCTTTGTTCAGAGTTCAATATGAGAATGAATCTCTCTTCTCTCTCTCTCTCTCTCTCTCTCTCTCTCTCCTCTCTCTCTCTCTCTCTCTCTCTCTCTCTCCTCTCTCTCTCTCTCTCTCTCTCTCTTCTCTCTCTCTCTGTCTCTCTCTCTCTGTCTCTCTCTCTCTTCTCTCTCTCTCTCTCTCTCTCTCTCTCTCTCTCTCTCTCTCTCTCTCTCTCTCTCTCTCTCTCTCTCTCTCTCTCTCTCTGCCTTGCCTTGCCTTGCCTTGCCTTGCCTTGTCTTGTCTTGTCTTGTCTTGTCTGTCTGTCTGTCTGTCTGTCTGTCTGTCTGTCTGTCTGTCTGTGCCTGTCTGTCTCACTTAACGTTACATTTAAATGTAAATCAGTCAGTCAGGTATACGCAAATAACTCTCACACATTCAGATGTATTCAAATGCCTGTCAAAAATAGGCATGGGTGCACAGACTATGTAAAATCTATATTTTTCAAATAAACCTTATAACAACGGTAATAAAAACTTCTATGAAATATGCGTTTATATAGTGCTATGTTTAACAAATCAAAGCTCTGGTATTCTATTTATCCTGACACCTGCAGCTGATCACAATACTTTTCCTGAATCAAAATTGACATACATACAAGCGTGCGCACGTACACTCACACACACACACACACACACACACACACACACACACACACACACACACACACACACACACACACACACACACACACACACACACTCACCCCCCCCCCCCACACACACACACCGTGCACGCGCGCGCAAAACATATTTCGCACCCGTTAAGACCTGCTACGCTTTTCGGAAAAGTAGGCCACTGTGTCCCGGTGGAAACGGATGACAAAACTGATGGAGTTAACATCAGTGCTGACTCCACTTCCCCCAAAAGTCCTTCGGATGAGACTATCAACAGAGGCCCCGTGTGCGAACGCACGCAGAACATCTTGCACACACATTAAATCCTGTTCCGCTTTTCGTAAGAGTAGGCCATCGTGTGCCGGTGGGAACAGATGACACGACTTACAAAAACTGCATACACACGGGGGACTGGATGTAAAAAAGCACATGAGTGCTTATTTTATTATCCTCGATATAAAATAATAAAACAGCACACACACACACATACACATACACACACACACACACACACACACACACACACACACACACACACACACACACACAACACACACACACACACACACACACCGTGCGTGCGCGCAGAACATGTTTCGCACCCGTAAAGACCTGCTACGCTTTTCGGAAAAGTAGGCCACTGTGTCTCGGTTGGAACGGATGACAAAACTGCATGCGCACGGGACTAGATACAAAAAGGCATATAAACAGTTATTCTATTATCCCCAAAATAAAAGAACAAATACAAAATAGAGCAAATAACACGGAAACACAGACATACACACACGCGCACACCTACGCACACACGCAAGCACACTCATACGCATATAAAAAAAAAAAATACATATATATACATTTGATAAATTATACAAGTGATATATATAACCAAAATTTGATTGTATATGTATATATATACATATGTATATATAAAGAAAAGGAAATATATTAAAAATATAACATAAATATACACACGTATTATATTCACACACACAAACACACACACACACAATCAAAGACA
>CM060330.1:33197797-33200297 GCA_030674155.1 Stramonita haemastoma
AACATAAAAACAGTCATATTCATACAAACATTTCTTAAATGGGTGGCGCTGCTCTTGAGGCGACACGGTCACCCTGAGATGAACAGCTTGACTTTCCTACAAAGAATCTGCTGTGACTGAACATAGTTTACACAACAATATAATTTCATTACAATTTTATACCATACAATACAGTACAATACAATACAGTACAATGCAATGCAATACAATACAATACAATACAATACAATGCATACGATACAGTAGAACACAGTACAATGCAACACAAAGAAAGAAGAAAAAATAAAACCCTGAAAGAAGAAACAATGAAAATCAAAAGAATAAAAAAAAAAACTGCAAGAAATAACACAAACACTACAAACACTTTAAATAGAAGTAAGAATGCGTTCGCATGTGCGTATGAGTATGCGTGTGCTTACGCGCAATAATGACAGTAACAACAACAACAACAAAAGGACAGTAAATATTGGGGAATGAATACAAAAGCAAAGAAGACCCGCAATAATAAAAATCTATAAAACAGAGAAAACAACACCAAAAAGGAAGCAGAAAACCAGAAGAAATCTAGAGAGAAGAAAAACCAAACATTAATTTTTTTTTTTTTATATGCACTTCAAGATTAGTCATCTATGTATGCCACTGGACACACACACACACACACACACACACACACACACACACACACACACACACACACACACACACACACACACACTGTAATTCCAGGTACTGTATGCAAGCCCATACAGAACATCTTGGGGCACACATTAAAACGACTTTTGGGAAGAGTAGGCCATTGTGTGCCTGTGGAAATGGATAACAAAATTTACAAAACTGCATGCATAAGGGGACGGGATGTAAAAAAGAACAAGAATATTTATTCCATTGCTCTCGAAATAAAAAAATGAAGTAAATGAAAATTGATAACATACACAAATCTCTCTCTCTCTCTTTATTTATATATATAAACACACAAATATATAATATTATCTAAGAGAGAGAGACAATGACAATGACAATTATTTTAATGTGTAAGCTTTACAGCCCATTCACATCGGGAAGGAAATCAAATAAAACAATCAAAATCGAACCATAAACAATTCACATCAAATCATCGCGATTGGAAACCATATCTCGGAAATGTTCGATAGTTGTATTATCATCGTCACACCCACACGGAAACAGTACTGAACACTGTCATTGTGATCACTCCTGATCTATTATTATCTGTGTGGCAGAGATGTGTGCTGTGCCATGGATTTGTCAACATTATTTTCGCTCTCAACTGTTTTGCCGAAATGTCCATCTTTTTTCTTCACTCTTGAACTGTCACTGACTCTGCCTATGTTCCGATTTAACTGTTCCAAACGTTCCTGGAATTTCCTGAAATATTCATCTGACGGAAGGGCGGCTTGGGATCGTTCGGTAGATAAAGTTACGCGGACTTCTTTTTCAGTGCTCCAGTCCTCTGTCCCGTCTGCTTCTGTGTTGTCATACGTCAGTGTTACACACGATGTGACAGGTTTGTCATCGCATTCCTCAGAACCACTGTCATCCCTTTCACCACCATCGCTGTGTTCGTAACACTCCGAAGTCTGTCCATCCAGCGCAGTCTGTCCATCCAGCGTCAATTCACTGTAGGGCACTGTCACAGAGTGGGAGTTGACGTCAGCCAGTGTTGTCAGAAAGGGGTGGGCAGAACGCACTGCACGTGCAGTCTGGCCTTCACGGCAAGGACTGTCAACAGGCTTGGCCAACATGTCGGGGCTAGTTGCATTTTCTTGTTTATAAATTATACTGGGAGGCGAAGGGAGAAACAGGCCAGATGGCGATGAAACATTTACCTCTTGTCTTTGTGCTCGAGAGGCATTGTAAGTCTCTGTTCTTCTTTTGTCCCTGGCCACATGTGCTGCACTTTTCTTCCTGTACACAACACTGTCGTTTTGAACAGGCTGACTGTGTGTTACTGGAGGTTGACATGTTGTTGTTGACAGGCGCAGAACTACCACCATTTGTCTCTCCCTACCGTCAATTTTAAATGATGACAGGCTCATATCTTGCAGGAGGGCATTCAGAATATGTTCCAGACGCGAAGGCAAACCTACCACTGGCATATTGTCCACTGTTTTGTACAAACTCCGTAAGTTAATGAACGCAGTGTTGAAATTCCGTCCTGCTGGTAGCCAAGCAAGGGAAGTCACTCCCCTAAGAGAGAGAGAGAGAGAGAGAGAGAGAGAGAGAGAGAGAGAGAGAGAGAGAGAGAGAGAGAGAGAGAGAGAGAGAGAGAGAGAGTTGCAGTGTTTGTGTGCACTTGTGTAATATATATATATATATATATATATATATATATATATATATATATTTTTTTTTTTTTTTTTTGTTACTCCTTTTTCAAAGACAAGTCATAGCCAACCAGATCACGGTAGTGTAGTGAGCTCGTTAACCACCAATCAGAACGGTGCAACAGCCACACACCACGCCCACTCTTCTATTAAAAAAA
>CM060330.1:33213158-33215658 GCA_030674155.1 Stramonita haemastoma
TAAGCTATTTTGTCCCTTCGTGCCTGTTTCGTGCCTGTAGGAATAGATGGCGACATTTTAATTTTAATATCGTAGTTGTCTGTACACACCATCCCCGAAGTCGGAATGCGGCAGCCTTAGTTGTGGATAAAAAACGATCACGTACAAAATTTCACCATTGGTGAACTTCATAGATCTCTAGTCAAAGAACAAAGTCAACTAAACAAACACTCTCTGTCTTTGTCTTTGTCTCTGTCTCTGTCTCTGTGTCTCTCTGTCTCTGTCTCTGTGTCTCTCTCTCTCTGTCTCTGTCTGTCTGTCTGTCTGTCTGTCTGTCTGTCTGTCTGTCTGTCTGTCTGTCTGTCTGTCTGTCTGTCTCTCTCTCTCTCTCTCTCTCTCTCCTCTCTCTCTCTCTCTCTCTCTCTCTCTCTCTCTCTCTCTCTCCCTCTCTCTCTCTCTCTCTCTCTCTCTCTCTCCGTCATTGTTCTTGTTATTATTATTAGTATGCTTATTCACATGATTAGATGGTCGGATGCTTTTTTAGAAATGTTCATTTTTGCAAAAGTACCCTCTCTCTCTCTCTCTCTCTCTCTCTCTCTCTCTCTCTTCTCTCTCTCTCTCTCTCTTCTCTCTCTCTCTCTCTCTCTCTCTCTCTCTCTCAAAAGGTTTAAGAAAGTAAGGATAGTGGGGGGCGAAATTTCCGCGTGTGGGGGGTGGGGAGGGTGACGGACAGGAAATCCATTTGTGACTGTGCTTTCTCTTTGTCTCATTATTACTGTACAAGGCCATATTTGACAGAGGTGTTGATCTCCAAATTGTCTTCTCCTGTCGTGTTGGCGGAGGTGGCAGTTTCAGAACAGATAATGGAAGTCCACTGTTAGTAGGATGACCATCATCTGGAACATTGACTTTGTATCCAAATGGCTACGAGATGCTAAGTCTGTTTATGTGTGTTTTATTTCTCTATCTACTCTTTTATTTCGAGTCTATTATCAACTAGGTGATACATTTCCGACTAAGCTTGCCATTCAGAGGCGATGAATTTAGTTCTCTCTCTCTCTCTTCTCTCTCTCTCTCTCTCTCTCTCTCTCTCTCTCTCTCTCTCTCTCTCTCTCTCTCTCTCTCTCCTCTCTCTCCTCTCTCTCTCTCTCTCTCTCTCTCCACACACACACACACACACACACACACAAACAACAAACACACAACACACACACACACACACACACACACACACACACACACACACCACACACAACACACACACACACACACACACACACACACACACGCACACAGCTGATCCATAACATCCCTCCCTGTTATTTTTTATCCGTTGTTCTTGCACAGAGTAAAATATTTAAACTCGGTTCCTGCAAGAAAACTTTGAACAGAGGGCTATAGATTTATTTTTTTAAAAGGCAATTTATTTCACAATTTGAACTTGTGAAGGTAGAAACTTTTAAATCATGGCGTAAATAAATTCTGATCCTCCTTCATGTCAGCAGAGGTACTCACTGAAAGCTAAAGCAATCCATAGAACTCCGACTCGAATATTTTCTTGAAAGTTATCGGATAAGCCCAAGGCATCTTTACACCCCGCCATCATGCAAAAACAAAATGCTAATAGGTCATTTCAAAGATAAGCCAATCAGAGTGAGAAAGAATAAACGACGAAAAAAATAATGATTTTTATCTATGGAGTGGACTAGAATAGGCAAAAAAAATACCTGTTTTATACAGCCAGCTCTCTGAATAAGGCAAAGAAACAAGACAATCTACTGAACTAGGAAAGAAATGGTATGAAGAAAAAATATGGAATAAAGAAAACATTTACGTCTATGCAAGCACAACACTGCAAAGAGCTGAAAACATACACGAAGGGTCAGAAATAAGTTAATAATCATCATTACGAAAACAGAGAGAGAGACAGAGACAGAGACAGAGAGACAGACAGGCAGACAGACAGACAGACAGACAGACAGACAGACAGACAGAAAGAGAGAGGGGGGAGGGAGGGATGGAAGGAGACAGAGAGAGGGGGGAGACCGACCGACCAACAGACAGAGACAGACAGACAGACAGACAGACAGACAGACAGACAGAGAGCATCCAATCTGTACAAGCAACCAAAACAAAGCTCTAAAAATAAAACAAAAACCAACAGGGTGCATCAAAAAGTCAAGGTAGAAAAAAACCAACAATCTGGGATACAAACAGAGATGTAGATACATACATACAGACAGAAAGATAGAAAAACAGACACATATAGACAGACAGACAGGCATACACATAAATATACAGACAGAAAGACAGACAAACAGATAAATAGGCAGACAGACAGACAGAGATAGACATCAAGACAGACAGACAGGTAGACAGTCAGACAGACTGACAGACAGATAGATAGATAGACAGACAGATAAATAAAGAGACAGATAGACAGACAGGGAAAAAATAAGCGGTGAGATAGAAAAAAAAGAATCCTAACTACAGCTGCAGATATAAAGCAACATAGCCAAGG
>CM060330.1:33220658-33223158 GCA_030674155.1 Stramonita haemastoma
TTTGTTTGTTTTCTTGGTTTTTGTTTGTTATCAGGGTTTGGGGTTTTTTCCCTTTATTTATTGATTGGAAAAGCCACCTCATGCAGCTACTTAATTGATCAATTGATTAACACAGCTTGCATTGTTCCTTGCCCTTTGAAAAGATTAACTGGGTACATTTCTATGTATACCTGGGTACATTTCTGTGTATACCTAGGTGCATTCTGGGTACATTAATTTTCTGTGTATAACTGGTACGTTCTGTGTATATCTGGGTACATTTCTGTGTATACATGGGTACGTTTCTGTGTATACCTGGGTACATTTCTGTGTATATCTAGTATATTTCTGTGTATACCTGGGTACATTTCTGTGTATACCTGGGTACATTTCTGTGTATACCTGGGTACATTTCTGTGTATACCTGGGTACATTTCTGTGTATGCCTGGGTACATTTTTGTGTATGCCTGGGTACATTTCTGTGTATACCTGGGTACATTTCTGTGTATAACTGGGTACATTTCTGTGTATAACTGGGTACATTTCTGTGTATAAACTGGGTATATTTCTAGGATTGGCGATCAGTATTCACCTGTAGGAGTTGTTAAAGACACATCAGCAGGAACACAAAGCAGGCATACTTTAAGAAACACACTGCTGGTATCAACATCGTAGTGGTGGATTTTTTAGACCAGTTTAAGCCCCCCATAACATCCCACACGTTTCCTGCAAAATAAACAGTTTAAAAAGAAGAAGCAGATTGACTGCTGAAAGACTGATGCTGCAAACTCACAACGTAAGCTTACTAGGAACGTTTAATGATTTCCTTCAACAATAACATGCATGCCCACAAAAGTGCTGCAATGTAAAATTCCTAAAAGGAAAAAACACATAAAGAAAGAAAAAAAAAAGACAGATGAAACAAAAGCTGACATTGGAAAAAAGAACAAGATAATAGTGCGAGAGACAGAGAAAGAAAACAGATAAAAAGCAAAAAAAAAAAACCAAAAAAAAAACGATGGGACAAAAAAGGGGCAACTGTTGTGTTAATGACTCGGTTTCAAATTCATGGGCTCTTTTTCATCTACCTCTTTGTCTCCTGGCCCCCTGTCTATGTACCCCTCTCTTTTCTGTCAGTATCTGGCTTGTAGGCAGGCTGTCTATTTGTCTGTCTGTCTGTCTGTCTGTCTGTCTGTCTGTCTGTCTGTCTGTCTGTCTGTCTGTCTGTCTGTCTCTCTCTATCTCTCTCTCTCTCTCTCTCTCTCTCTCTCTCTCTCTCTCTCTTCTCTCTCTCTCTCTCTCTCTCTCGCTATCTAGCTAGCTAGCTAGCTATCTATCTATCTATCTATCTATCTATCTATCTATCTATCTATCTATCTATCTATCTATCTATCCATCTATCTATCAATCTATCAATCTATCAATTTATCTATCTATATATCTATCTATGTATCTGGCCTTTCTCATATTGTACACATTTTGTTTTAAAGATGTAATTGTGATGATTATAGCCTTTCTCTCCTTTTCTTTCTTTTTCAAAGTTTTTGGGTTTTTATCTTTTTCATTTATTTCTGAATCTTCATTTTTAATTGGTAGGCAGTATGCTGAGTGGTCAGAGCACTAGCTTTCCCCAAGCCAAATTAAGCAGCGTCGAGTGTGGTTACCAGTTGGATGGGTGACCGTTTGCGTGCCTTGGCTTCAGTACAGTCCTCCAATTCACCCAGATGTTAATGGGTGCTTGTCCTCTTTAGGGTCAGGGAAGGTAAAGCAGCAAGAGAGAGAGGAGATGGGCACTGCCCTCAACATGCTGGCCCCTAGAGAAGCTGAGATATCTTAACGCCTTGCTCCCTACGACCCCAAAGGTTATGGGACGCCTTTACCTTTTACCTAGGTAGTATGGGGATCGTAGTCTTTTGCAAAATGTTACCTTAGGCGCAAATAAACACCACCAATGTGATCCAGAAGCATTGCAGGGCCACTCAGGCTGGTTGCCCCATGGTACCGGTAGCTTGATCGACATTGATAATCTCCCTGAGGTCCTCTGACCCTTAGCATACAACACAGCTGAGGTGGGCATGGCTGGGGTGGAGAGGTGGACATGAGCGGCGTGGGGACAGCGGGACAGGAAGGTCACAGAAGAAGAGGCAGAAGACAGAGAAGACAAAGGGGATCGGTGGTCTAGAGGTAACGCGCCTGTCTAGAAAGCGAAAAGTCCGGGTCGGAATGTGCGGTGGTTCATATCCCGTTTGGGCCAAAAAAAATTTCCCAATCCATTAGACCATGAGTGGTGGTCTGGGTGAGACGATAAACCGAAGTCCCGTGTGTTACATATCATTATTAAGCGCACGTAAAAGAACCCACGGCAACAGGAGGGTTGTCCCTGGCAAAATTGTGTTGAAAAAAGCCACCCTGATAGGGAAACAAATACAACAGCAAACAAGAAAAAGAAGAAAAAATGGGTAGGCGCCGCACTTGTGGCGACGCACTCTCCAGAAAAATCTGCTGTGACATAAAGTAGTA
>CM060330.1:33225658-33236260 GCA_030674155.1 Stramonita haemastoma
GAAGAAGAAGAAGAAGAAGAAGAAGAGTTCAAATTCCCGAAAGGACTAGTTTGAAATAATAAATTAAGGTTTCACCAAAAATGTACGCACTTCGTTCAAAATTCCAAGCTGTACTGGCTACGAGAGGAGCAGGAAAAGACATGTCATTATTTATCCTCGAAACACATCTGACGGTGTAAAGAGAACTAGACAAGAAGAAGACAAAAAAAATCCATTCATTTTTATGTATTTGGAGATCACATTGAAGAGTAAACAAATCTAATTAAATAAGAGACTGATCAAGTTTAGAGTTGGCGTGCTGATGAATTTTTGTTTGGGGGAAGAATTTGAAATAAGATCACCCTGCCAAACACGTCTGAAGCAAGTAGTCAGGGGGGGGGGGGGGGGTTGTGTTGTTTGTTTGTTTCAGTGTGTTGTTGTTGTTGTTGATTTTTTTTGCTGTGTTTTCTGATGACTGTTTTCTTGCTTTGATCTCTTTCAGGTGACCATGAATTGTTAATTTCATCGTGTTGTTTTCTTTACCATGAAACAAGAATAATATAAAGTTTTCGTTTTTATTTCAGATGCTTAACCAATCTAAACCCAAGCAGTACTGCAAAATTCCTCTACCAGGCGCCACGCTGACAACAGCAACAACAGCTTGGTTGAAAAGTCAGACTGGGTGAGACACTCACCACAGATGATGATTACCACAACGTACCTCCAGTGATCTCCTGTAAACCTCCAACCGAGAAGGCTTTGACACAAACTCACAAAAAGTCACAGAATAGTAGGGAGAAACCAAAACTGGAGTTGCCATACAGCCAAAGATAGAGTCCAGCATCACCCAGGCCCGAGAGATACAGGCACCTGCAGTGAGCAACACTCTCAAAATTGCATCCCATAAAGTGGATGAAATTTCACTGTGTTGTGCCCGTCTTCCCAAATGAGTCCATCGCAGATTCAACCTGGATAGGATGTCGGTCGGAATTAAAAAAAAATACGCCGCCCCCAAAAAAACAAACAAACAAACAAAACAACCCCCCCCCAAAAAAAAAAAAAAAAAATTAAACATATTTCTCATGAGAATCGAACCCACGGCTTTCCAGTCCGTTACCATATACACTCTTTTTTGTCAAGCCAAGCAGCAAGTCTTAATACTTTTTTTCTTTTAAGATCTGACTCTTTTTTTTGACAGAATGAGTACAAGAAGAAAGAATACAGCAATTGATTATTTCAGTTGAGTTGAGGAAACAAATCTACGTTTCTCTGTCAATCTATCTGTCTGTCTGTCTGTCTGTCTGTCTGTCTGTCTGTCTGTCTGTCTGTCTGTCTAACTGTCTGTCTGTCTGTCTGTCTGTCTGTCTGTCTGTCTGTCTGTCTGTCTGTCTGTCTGTCTGTCTGTTCTCTCTCTCTCTCTCTCTCTCTCTCTCTCTCTCTCTCAAATATGTCATGGTGACATTTTTTGTCAGTTTGAAGCAATTCACCCGCGAAAGTGTTTGTTTTTTTCTACAGAAACCATAGCATAATGTCTTCATGCGGAAACAGTCGTTATGTCTTGTTATTTAACGTCACGTTGTCCACAGGATAACAGTTGTCCAAACACGGCATTGAGGGGGAAAGGCAGCACTAGCACTGTGGCTGTGTAAACATAGGGCTGATTCACTGCAGTCACGCCATTTCCCTCTCAACCAGCTTTGGTCAGACAACAGATCGGAGATGCGCTGTTGTGTAACTGAGATTATCTGCTATTATACAAGCCCAGCGGAGTTCCAGGCGCCAGTTACCCGACATGTGTGTCCGCCTTTACGTCCCCACTTGCTTTATGAACTCTGAAACACATGCTCATGTACCCACCTTAGCTGTGTACTGATAAGTAGATTGCTTCAGCTAAACACCAGTCTATAGTCTTCAATAGTTTGATTATCCCCCTGTGGGGATGCTGGGAGCCCGTCAGTATAAATAGCACCCCCACCTTCTGGAAATTCTGTTCTATGAATTTATTCTTTTCGATCCCTATCTTTGTTTCTGCCTGATTCCTTTTATTTCCTGTCACCTCCTTCTTGTGTATGTTCAGATTTCTTGGTCTATTCTCTTGCCTTTTTTTCCAGAAAGACTTGAAAGATAACAATTCTCTCCCAGACCGAAGTCGGATGCGCTGTGCCTGAATTGTGAGGTGCTTAACAGCAGCGCAACGCATTTTCGTTCCTATGATAGATAACAGTAGTTGCTGTCTAAGCATTCGACAAAGAAGAAACACAATTTTTATTCTTGAATAATCTGCTTCTATTAATAATAAAATAATAATAATAATAATAATAATAATAATAATAATAATAATAATAATAATAATAATATAATAATGATGATAATGATAATGATAATGATAATGATGATGATGATGATGATGATGATGATGATGATGATGATGATGATGATGATGATGATGATGATGATGATGATGATGATGATAATGATAATGATAATAATAATAATAATAATAATAATAATAATAATAATAATAATAATAATAATAATAATAATAATAATAATAATGATGATGATGATGATGATGATGATGATGATGATGATGATGATGATGATGATGATGATGATGATGATGATAATAATAATAATAATAATGATAATGATAATAATAATAATAATAATAATAATAATAATAATAATAATAATAATAATAATAATAATAATAATAATAATAATAATAATAATAATAATAATGATGATGATTATAATATTGCATGGAATTTATATAGCGCTATATCTTGCAAAAACAAATCAAAGCGCTTGCATTCGACCGATACAACACTCAAACAATCAACAACAATTACTAGTTTCAGAAAATAGCAAATTCGAATGCACACACACACGCACGCACGCATGCACGCACGCACGCGCGCGTGCGCGCGCACACACACACACACACACACACACACACACACACATGCACACACTCATAAAGGTTATACACTTTGGCAGGGTAAAGGGGATTTCAGATATTGAAGACAGGGACAGATAGGAGATGGAAACAGAAGGCAAAAATCTTAGGTTTGAAATAAGTGTGTCTTGAGGTTGGATTTAAAAGTGCCATATGTAGGCTTTTGCCGAAGGGAGAGAGTGAGGTCATTCCAGATCGATGGACCAGAAATTGAGAAAGAGCGGCGGCCAATGGTAGATAGATTGAATCTCGATATTCTGAAGGACAGGGTATCTGCAGCTGAGCGGAGGGAACGAGAGGTTGTATACAAGTGAAGACATTACAGAGGTAAGAGGGTGCAGTTTTGTGGAGACATTTGTAACATAGGGTACTGATCTTGTACTTTACTCTCTGATGTACGGGCAGCCAGTGGAGAGATTGCAAGAGAGGGGTGATGTGCTCAGATTTTTTTCTTTTTGAGGACCAGTCGAGCTGCAGAGTTTTGAATTCGTTGAAGGGAGTGGATAGATGATGCTGGCAGACCAGCCAAAAGAGAATTGCAATTGTCCAGACGTGAAAGAATAAGAGAAGTGACAATATTAAACACCAGTCTTAGTCTTGAAATGTTTGCTTCAATGAAAGACCAGTCTTGAAAAGCTTGCTTCAATCAAAAAGCAGTTTCAGCCATGACGTCCCCACCCTTCTGTAGTGGCCTGCTGTAATGTGTTCACAGAATAATCTCCTGTGTGATGGTCTGCTGTAATGTGTTGACAGAATAATCTCCTGTAATGTGTTGACAGAATAATCTCCTGTAATATGTTTACAGAATAATCTCCTGTGTGATGGTCTGCTGTAATGTGTTGACAGAATAATCTCCTGTAATGTGTTGACAGAATAATCTCCTGTAATATGTTTACAGAATAATCTCCTGTGTGATGGTCTGCTGTAATGTGTTGACAGAATAATCTCCTGTGTGATGGTCTGCTGTAATGTGTTGACAGAATAATCTCCTGTAATGTGTTGACAGAATAATCTCCTGTAATATGTTTACAGAATAATCTCCTGTAATGTGTCCACAGAATAATCTCCTGTGCTGTAATGTGTTCACAGACTAATCTCCTGTGCTGTAATGTGTTCACAGACTAATCTCCTGTGCTGTAATGTGTTCACAGACTAATCTCCTGTGCTGTAATGTGTTCACAGGATAATCTCCTGTGCTGTAATTGTTCACAGAATAATCTCCTGTAATGTGTTCACAGAATAATCTCCTGTGCTGTAATGTGTTCACAGAAAAATCAGCTTTTCTTTTCTCAGTCAGGAGACACGCCTTACACTTTCAGTCCATTCCTGCTTGTTTCATTCCCCCAAGGAAAAGTGTTCCCCGGGAAATCTCTTTAAAAAAAAACCCACAGTCTGAATGATAAGATAATGATCGTCTGGCGGGCAATCCCCCCCTAATGATAAAACAAAGTTCTGTTTTACTGCTAAGGGTAGAGAGAGGGACTTAGGTGTCTCTTTTCTTTGCTTTCTTTCTTTGGAGGGGGGGGGGGAGTGTTTTCTTTTTGGCGAGAGACGTAAGGGCTTGTCTGTGTCTGGTTTTATTATCTGAGTTTTATTTTGTTATGTGCTTAGAACTCTCTCTTCTCTGTCTGTCTGTCTATCTTTCTGTCTGTTTGTGTGTGTGTGTGTGTGTGTGTGTGTGTGTGTGTGTGTGTGTGTGTGTGTGTGTGTGTGTGTGTGTGTGTGTGTGTGTGTGTGTGTGTGTGTGTGTAAACGCTAGTATACATTGCATTTATGTGAATTTCTTTTTCTTGATAACTGTTGATGCTACTGTAGAGAGTGAATTAGATTGCCAAGATTGTTTTCTGCTCATCTGCTAGCGCTCCCAGTTTCACCAATGATAGGATTTTGTTTTTTGCCGTATTCAACCTCTTTTTTGCCCAACATTAAGGTAGCCGCATTTTGACTTCGGGGATAATGTTTAAACACGACACCAGTGTTCATGCATTTTTAAAAACAAATTGTCATCCATTCTTACCGGCATGAATGACCTACTCTCCCGAAAGGCAGAGCGGGTTCTAACGAGTGCTCAAGATGTTCTACCTGCGCTTGTTCATGTGGTCTTAATTTATTGTCTTAACCAAAGGACTTTCGGGAAAGTGGAGTCGATACTGATGTTAAATCCCCTTGAACTGGCGTCTCGATGGTGGCTTGAGCTGGGGCTCGATCCTGGGCTGTGAAATAGGGAGTGTAGTGCTCTAACCACTATGCTATCCCGCCCGCTACCCCCCACCGCCTCTTCCTGGGAAAGCATCAATCTGTGACCCCATGCCTGCTGTGACGTGCTGGTCCTGTTCCCACACTCTTTAGAGCTGGCCTTTGTTTTGTTTGTTTGTTTGTTTGTTTGTTTGTCCGTCGTGTTCGACGATGACCTCCAAAACAGCATAGGAGGCAGCTGCTGTTTCGGAAACTGGGCAGACATTTGATTATAGTGGAGATGCCTTGCCCTCAGTACATCCCCACTCTCTCGGCCAAGAAGGCATAGGGACAGTCAGCGTTGGAGATGTTCTCCAACGGCCAACTAGCCCCCTGGGCTGCAGCACAAAAGGACTGTGCAAGTCAAGCCTCCTAGTCAGAGAGTCATAGTCGATCACTAAAGACTAAGCTGTAAAGTGGAATACCATGAGTGGGAAAGCCACTGATCATACGGCCTATCACTTTGCTGATGCCCCCAGCGACAATGGTTTAATTAAGAACTGTGATAAAGCCCAGGCACTGAAGGCTTACACAGCCACAACTACACTTGCTCTGCTACGCCCATGACACCACCAATCTTTAGGCAGCTGACAGCAGTAGACCAGTATGCAGAAAGACAAACGGACAGAGAGATTGAGACAGAATTGTTCATTTATTTATTTATTTATTTATTATTCATTCATTTATTTGTCCTTTATAGTGCTTTTTTTTTTACATAATTATAGTCCCCGTGTGTATGCGGGTTTTGAAAATTTTGTCATCTGTTCCCACCGGCACACAATGGCCTACTCTTTCGAAAAGTGGAATATGGTTCAACGTGTATGCAAGATGTTATACGCGTGTTCGCACACGGGCCTCGGTTTATATTCTTATCCGAATGACTTTTGGGAAGATTGGATGCTGCACAGAGAGAAATAGAAGAAGACAGAGAGAGACAGACAAAGACAGAGAGAGACGGGGAGAGAGAGAGAGAGAGAGAGAGAGAGAGAGAGAGAGAGAGAGAGAGAGAGAGGAGAGAGAGAGAGAGAGAGAGAGAGAGAGAGAGAGACACACACACACACACACACACACACACACACACACACACACACACACACACACACACACACACACACACACACACAAAGAGACAGTTAAACAGACAAAGAGACAAAGAGACAGATAAGTAGACAGACATAAAGACCTGTACTTAAGACAAAAGAGGAGGGAAGACAGACAGTCTGGCTAACTAACGATCCTATCCATAGATAAGGACAGGAGTTATGGGCCCTGCGCTGCCCTAGTGGCCAGATATCTGCCCCTGGCAGTTCTTCATACATCCTTCTCCGAGTTTTTCTATTAAGGTATAGATTCCATTAAATATTATATGTATTACATTACTATCAATACTACTACTACTACTACTACTACTACTACTACTACTACTACTACTACTATACTACTACTACTACTACTACTACTACTGCTGCTGCTGCTGCTGCTGCTGCTGCTGCTGCTGCTGCTGCTGCTGCTACTACTACTACTACTACTACTACTACTACTACTACTACTACTACTACTACTACTACTACTACTACTACTACTACTGCTGCTGCTGCTGCTGCTACTACTACTACTACTACTACTGCTGCTGCTACTACTACTACTACTACTACTACTACTACTACTACTACTACTACTACTACTAATAGTAGTGGTGGTGGTAGTGGTGGTGGTGGGGGGGTGGTGGTGGTGGTGGGGTGGTGTGCGTGGTGTGACTAGTATATAGTAGTAGTATATATACTATAGTATTATAGTATAGTATTATACTATAGTATGTGTGGTGGTGGTATGAGTAGTTTGGTCGATAGTAGTAGTACGTAGTAGTATAGTAAGTAGTAGTAGTGTAGGTAGTGTGTGGGTAGTGGAGTGAGTAGTTAGTAGTAGTAGTAGTAGTAGTAGTAGTAGTATGTATTCACAATAGAGTCAGCTAGAAGAGTATGTCTGGATTAGTAAGGTAGAGTATAGTAGTTTAGTATAGTAGTCAGATTTGAAGTAGCAGTAGAGAATCACAAACACACAAAAAACGGGACACTGACAGGGACGACAGACAGACAGACAGACGACAACAAATCAGAGAGAGAGAGAGAGAGAGAGAGGAGAGAGAGAGAGAGAGAGAGAGAGAGAGAGAGAGAGAGAGAGAGAGAGAGAGAGAGAGATTTGATTTGATTTGATTTGATTTGATTTGATTTGATTGATTTGATTTATTCTTTTATATCGAGGATAATGGTATAAGCACTCTTGTGCTTTTTTTCATCCAGTCCCCGTGTGTATGCAGTTTTGTAAATGTCATCTGTTCCCACCGACACACGATGGCCTACTTTCTACGAAAAGTGGGACAGGATTAATGCGTGCGCAATATGTTATGCGTGCGTTCGCACACGAGCTTCGGTTTAAAGTCTCACCCGAGAGAGAGAGAGAGAGAGAGAGAGAGAGAGAGAGAGAGAGAGAGAGAGAGAGAGAGAGAGAGAGAGAGAGAGAGAGAGAGAGAGAGAGAGAGAGAGAGAGAGAGAAGGAGAGGAGAGATGAGAGAGGAGAGAGGAGAGAGGAGAGAGAGGAGAGAGAGAGAGAGAGAGAGGGCAAGGCAAGGCAAGGCAAGGCAAGGCAAGGCAAATTCTTTTATTCGAGGATAATAGATAAGAACACATGTGCTTTTTTACATCCAGTCCCCGCCCTTTTCAGGGATAACATCAAAATAAAAGATATTAAACAATAAAACTATACGCAGTACCAAACAACATACGGAAATAAGTACACTGCATATAATAAGGTAAGAGAAATGCGACAGTACACTACATATAATAAGGTGAGAAAGGTGCATTCATTCAGAAGAGAAAATCAGAAGTCACAATAAAATAATTTGGATTATTAAAGAAGAAGAAAAGAAACGAAAAAAAAAACAAACAAAAAACAGAACAAAACAAACAAACAAACAAACAAACAAAAAACAAAACAAAAAAAACAAAAACCCAAACAAAGAAACAAACAAACAAACAAACAAACAAACAACCCCCAAAAACAAAACAAACAACAACAACAACAAAAAACCGTTAATAAACAAAGAGCCTGCAGGAGCCAGCAGGAGAACATTATAATAAACAACTGAAACATCAGTCTACGTCCATATATCTAAAGTTATACAAGTCATTTAAATAATACATTTGGATAAAAGGGGGGAAAAATAAATGATATTCTTATTTGAAGGGGGCGGGGGAGAATACTATATAAAAAAAAATAAATAAATAAATAAAATAATAATTTAAAAAAAACAAACACATCCCAGATGTTTATAGAATTAGCAAAACATTTTTAGAAATTGGATAATGATTTCCACATACTCACATACTCTCACACACAGACATACAGACACACAGATAAGAATTACACACATACACACATCCACACCCATGCACACACACAGTGGTAGAGAGGGGGGGAGGAGGGGAGTGTGGTTTGTTGTTTTTAATGCATCAAGTGGTTTAGAAGGTAATTTTTGAAGGTTGTTAATGATTGGTGCTGTTTAATTGAATCAGGAAGGGAGTTCCACAGTGTAGGGCCTGAGTATAGTAAACTAGATTTAAGCAGGTCTATTCTTGGGATTGGGACACTTGGCTTTTCCATACTTCTGGAATGATTTATTGGGAATTTATCTTTTGAGGATGTGGGGACATTTCCTGTCATTATCTTAAACATCATGATGCCTTTGTTATATTGTAGTCGTTGGTGTAGGGGGAGAATATTTAACTGAGTATAGTCTACTTCTAGCAAGGTTGTTTTCTTCAAAAGGATCAGTTTAAGACCACGTTTATACAGACTAAGTAACGGTTTCATGGTATTTGCACTGGCAGAATCCCACAGGGTTGCTGCATAGTCTATTGAGGATTGTATATAAGCTTGAAAGAATAGTTTCCTTGAATGGAAGTCAAGAAAATGTTTGATTTTGGTTAACTGGTAGACTTTTTGGGACAAATATTTGCATAGATGAGATATGTGGTAGAACCAGCTGAGATTTTCATCGATTGTCACTCCTAGGACTTTGTGGTGAGAGGTTTGTTCAATTGCTTCCTTTTTTATGTAAATTTTAAACAGTTTATGTGAAAAATTTTGTCGCTTTTGTCTGGTGGTGATAAGCATGCATTTTGTTTTTGGGGGATGAATAGACATGTGGTTTTGTTCTGTCCATTTGACAAGTTCGTCAGCGCTTTTTTGTAGTATGGTTGCAAGATAATCAATGTTGTTATGGCTCGTATGTATGGTTGTGTCATCAGCAAATAGTTCACATTTGGATATGATATGTAGAGGAAGGTCATTTATGTATAATGAGAAGAGAATTGGTCCCAATATGGATCCTGTGGTATTCCATAATGAATGGTTTTTAGTTTGGATGTTGATGTAGTTATTGAAACACACTGTTGCCTGTTTGTAAGATAGGAATCTAGTAGTCCTAGGGTTTTTGTAGAAATGTTATACAGTTCTAGCTTTTTAAGGAGAAGTTTGTGGTCAATTGTATCAAATGCTTTTTTGAAATCAACAAATAATACTCCACAAAATTTATTGTCATTAATGTTTGATAGCCAGTTGTCAACAAGACTGGTTAGTGCTGTATGGCACGAGTGCTTTTGTCTAAATCCAGACTGATTAGGATGGAGTAAGTTATTGGTTTCTATATGATGGACTAAGTGTTTATTCATATGTTTTTCCAGGGGTTTTGAAAGGATAGGTATAATAGAGATTGGTCTATAGTTTGAAGGATTTGAAGTATCACCTGACTTGTAGATGGGGATCACTTTAGCACATTTGAAGGCGTTGGGGAAGTTAGTTCTTATCAAGGCAAAGGTTGTATATATATGTTAGGGTGTCTGTGAAAACTGGAGCTGATAATTTTAATATTTTGCTGTCTATTCCATCAAGACCACGCGTTCTGGATTGTTTGAGGTGAGTCAGATAGTTATAGACCTCTGAAACAGACATGAATGGAAAGTGAAGTTTTGAAAGTATATGCTTTTCTTGGCAGTATTGTTTTAATTTATTGAGGTCATTGGATTCTGAGTTATCATTGCTAATTACGTTAGAAAAAACATTGATGAAGTGGTTGTTTTTTGTTTTAGCAGAATGTCTTTGATTATATTTGATTTTTAAGATGAGGAGAGGAGAGAGAGGAGGGGAGAGAGAGAGGGAAGAGAGGAGAAAGGGGAAGGAGGAGGAAGGGAAAAAAGGGGAAAAAAGAGGAGAAGGAGGAGAGGAGAGGAAGGGTGAGGAGAGAGAAAATAGAGGGAGAAGGAGGAAAGAAAAAGAAGAAAAGGGGAAGAAAAGAGGAGAAAGAGGAGGAAAAGAAAGAAGAGAAAAAAGGAGAGGAAAAGAGGGCGGATGGGGGGGGTAAAAAAGAGGGA
>CM060330.1:33236360-33243860 GCA_030674155.1 Stramonita haemastoma
ACCTGTACGGTGTATATCACTTGTTTACCCATATCAAATGTTTCCCTGGATAAAAAAAATTCTATCTTTTAAGTATTTTGTTTCTTTTCAGTAAACACCTAGTTAAATTTTCGCACTATAATTAGATCCTCTTCTGGGGGTTTTCTATGGTTCATTTTCTCATAGATTTAGCAATAAAAACCATTGTATGTATTCATCATAAACTTTGATATTTCATGTACCTTTGCTTCTTATCTAAATTTTAAAAGGTAAGATCCGTGATGTATGGTTAACCATAATTTCTTTTTCGTTCCTCCGCTAGAGCTCCCAAGGGTCACCAGTGGTCAGATTTTATGTGTATGACCTAATAATAATAATATATAATAATAATAATAATAATAATAATAATAATAATAATAATAATAATAATAATAATAATAGATGATGATGATGATGATAAATACATGGAATTTATATAGCGCTATATCTTGTAAAAAACAAATCAAAGCGCTTGCATTCGACCTATACAACACACAATCAATCAATAACCATTAAATTTATAGCTTTAGCAAATTCGAACTCACCATTAAGGTAGCCGCACTCTGACTGCGGTAATGAGGTGTAAACACGACATCACTGTGCATGCGGTTTTGTAAATCTTGTCATAGGTTACCATCGGCACACACTGGCCTACTCTTCCAAAACATGGAACGGGTTTTAACGTGTGCGCAAGACGTTCTGTGTTCGTTTACACGCAGGACCTAGGATTATAGAACATGGGCATATCATAGTTTTGGATTATATTGTGCTTCAAGTTTTTAATCGTAATCCATGAATGATTTTTTGCTATTTGAGGATAAAGGAAATATTTTCAAAATGTCATTTCGTGTAATTAAATTCAGAATACGCAAGATTTGTCAAATTTTATTTGATTATTTTTTGTATTTTGTATTTTGTACCACTTTATGTCACGCAGATTTCTCTGCGTGAAATTCGGGCTGCTCTCCCCGGGGAGAGCGCGTCGCCACATGTGCAGCGCCTACCCTTTTTTTTTCTTTTTCCTGCATGCAAGTGTATTTGTTTCCCTATCAGAGTGGCTTCTTTCTACCTGGTGATGGCTTTAGACTGGCTGTATGTCACTCGTTAGTGTTCAGCCTTTCTAAAGCTTCTTTTTAGTCAGAGAAGGAATCCACTGTGTCATTGCAGTACAGAGGGCAGGCAATGTAATGGCCTCAGCAATCATCTCTTTCTGTTTCTTGTGACTAGACACAGTGCACCAACAATCCGCTGCCAACTACACTAGCATTCCGCAGCTGACCTTTTATTATTATTATTATTATTATTATTATTATTATTATTATTATTATTATTATTATTATTATTATTATTATTATTATTATTATCATTTTACATTGAGCATAATGGAATAAGCACTCATGTGCTTTTTTACATCCAGCCCCCGTGTGTCTGCTGTTTTGTAAATATTGTCACCTGTTCCCACCGGCACACAATGGCCTACTCTTACGAAAAGCGGAACAGGGTTTAACGTATGCGCAAGATGTTCTGTGTGCGTTTGCACACGGGCCTCGGTTTATAGTTTCATCCGAAGGACTTTTGGGAAGAGTAGAGTCAGCACTGATGTTTACTCCAGGGGAAAAAATCCCCTCGAACGGGAATCGAACTCGGAACTTGCCCCTGTGAGCTAGCTAACAGACCTGATTTTGAATAACACAAAACAGAATATTACGTACCCTCAAAAAGGAAGATGAAAATTAATGCACTTCGCAGTTACTTTAACACTGCGTAAAGTTCTGCCGTAAACTATATATATATATATATATATATATATATATATATAGAGAGAGAGAGAGAGAGAGAGAGAGAGAGAGAGAGATAGATAGATAGATAGATAGATAGATAGATAGATAGATAGATAGATAGATAGATAGATAGATAGATAGATAGATAGATAGATAGATAGATAGATAGAGAGAGAGAGAGAGAGAGAGATATAGAGAGAGAGAGAGATAAAGATATAGAGATATAGAGAGATATAGAGAGATATATATATAGAGAGAGATATATATATATAAAGAGAGAGATATATATAAATTACCAATATACCTTTTTTCACATTTAGGTCAGGAATAATAACAAGAAAGTTCTATTTTCTTTTGACTGTAATACTGAACTATCAGGGGGGAAAAAAGCCACTTTCAAAGGATCGGAATGATAAATCTGAAGATGTCCTGTCTTTCACAGTTAGCATATTTGCGACTTCCTTCTGGTCTGTTTCTGTCACAGTTAGTCAATTTATGTTCCCATGGAGAAATCTGGAAAACCGTTAAAAGAAGTGGAATTGCCTGTGCTATTTTTCTTTCGTGAAACTTTATGTATAAATCAATATAGGTTGTAGAATGGCATTTTTTATTTTTATGTTTGTACTTAGTCCATAAATATATTTTGTCCTACAGAATTTGGCACAGTTAGGCTTTGTATTATATATATATATTGGCACAGCCAATTTTTTGTTCAAGCAATGGAAGAACACATCCTTCTGTATAAGAATAACCGTACTAGCAAAGACTGGTATTTGTAAGAGCTCATTCAATGTGAACAGCCTTACTGTCTATGCTTTGCAGTTTACTGAATACAACAGCATTAGCAGCAGAGAAACAACAGACTTGGATACCAGAGATGATTTTTGGATGGGAGCAGGGAAACAGCAAGGTGTGGCCAAGGTGTAGAGGTCTGACTCCATGAATGAGAACTGGTGATCTTAAAAACAGGGAGCCTTTTTTCTGGCCGCAGTTATTTCTTGTTCACTGTGTAGTTTCCTAACTAGTTGTTTGGTTTGATGATTAAACCCCTGAGAACTTCACTTTTATTCTTTTTTTAAAAATTCTTTTATATCGAGGATAATGGAATGAGCACTCCTGTGCTTTTTTTCATCCAGTCCCCGTGTGTATGCAGTTTTGTAAATGTCATCGGTTCTCACCGGCACACGATGGCCTACTCTTACGAAAAGCGGAACAGGATTTAACGTGTGCGCAATATGTTCTGCGTGCGTTCGTATCGTACACGGGGCCTCTGTTTAAGGTCTCATCCAAAGGACTTTCACTTCGTTACAAAGTTATCTGTCTTTTTTTTTTTAATGGAAAAAGAACACAGAGAAATAGTTTACAAACAACATGAAAAATAAATGAATAAATACACAAAAAGAACAAGTACAACCAAAAAAAAACAAAAAAACACAACAAAATACTACCCCCCCCCCCCCCCCCAAAAAAAAAAAAGTAAAAACCAACGCTTCTTTCTCTTTCTCTATCTCTCCCTGTCTGTCTCCCTATCTCTGTCTCTCTGTCTTTGTCTCTTTCTCTGTATCTGGCACTGTCTCTTTCACATCTCTATCTCTGCCTCCCTCTCTCTCCCATCTCCTAAGGGCAGGGCAAGACAGAAAAAGCATGTTAAATGCTTATCTGGTATTATTGAAAATACAGTTTCTGCTGCTGCTCCTCCTCCTCTCTCTCTCTGTCTCTGTCTCTGTCTCTTTCTCTGTCTCTGGCACTGTCTCTTTCATATCTCTATCTCTGCCTCTCTCTCTCATCTTCTAAGGGCAGGGCAAGACAGAAAAAGCATGTTAAATGCTTATCTGGTATTATTGAAAATACAGTTTCTGCTGCTGCTGCTCCTCCTCCTCTCTCTGTCTCTGTCTCTGTCTCTTTCTCTTTCTCTCTCTCTCTGTCTTCCTCTCTGTCTATGTGTCTGTCTGTCTCTTAAACATACGCCCGCACATGTTAGTAGGATGTGTTTGCACGCAGCCGCACGCGCAAATACTTTTGCCAGACTGATAGGTAATTGACTTTAATCATATTTGAAGAAAGTATGTTAATAGCAGTTAATTCTCTCTCCTCTCTCTCTCTCCTCTCTCTCTCTCTCTCTCTCTCTCTCTCTCTCTCTCTCTCTCTCCTCTCCTCTCTCCTCTCTCTCTCTCTCTCTCTTCTCTCTCTCTCCTCTCTCTCCTCTCTCTCTCTCTCTCTCTCTCTCTCTCTCTCCTCTCTTCTCTCGGCAATTGGACGACCCGAGTTCGATTCCCGTTGGAGGGGATTTTTCCCCTGGAGTTAACACCAGTGCTGACTCCACTCTCCCCAAAAGTCTTTCGGGTGAGACTGTAAACCGAGGCCCCGTGTGCAAACGCACGCAGAACATCTTGCGCACACTTTCAATCCTGTTCCGCTTTTCGTAAGAGTAGGCCAATGTGTGCCGGTGGGAACAGACGACCATATTTACACAACTGCATACACACGGGGACTGGATGAAAAAAACTCATGAGAGCTTATCCCATCATCCTCGATATAAAAGAATAAAATATAATAAATAAATAAAATAAAATAAATAAATAAAATCTCTCTCTCATTTTGCATACCAATATACTGGTTTTCCTCATTCCCCCCAAATCAGTGTATTGTGGCTTAGGCCAATACATGTACATATTAAAACTGTTCACTGTACAGTGTTCAATTTCTCTCTCTCTCCTCTCTCTCCTCTCTCTCTCTCTCTCTCTCTCTCTCTCTCTCTCTCTCTCTCTCTCTCTCTCTCTCTCTCTCTCTCTCTCTCTCTCTCTCTCTCTCTCTCTCTCTCTCTCTCTCTCTCTCTCTCTGTGGATGTGTTGAGTGTGAGTGTGTATATGCGTGTGCAAGCAGGTGTGTGCGTGTGCGTGCGTGTGTGTGTGTATCTGTGTGTGTGTGTGTGTCTGTGTGTGTGTCTGTCTGTCTGTCTGTCTCTGTCTCTGTATATCTGTCTGTCTGTGTTTTATGAAATTCCAACCATTGTTCTACTTCAGAAAAATATTAAGAGAAGTCTTCTTTACTTGCACGTGTCCCTCCACGTGACTTACTCACAACAACAATCACCACTAGCATTAGCAGCACCATTGACCTAACAGAGACTTATTTATGTACAGCCCTTAGACAGCAGCCGAAACAGTAAATTCTCTACTTTACTTTCAAAGCTGGTCAGGGCATTGGCAGGCAGTGTTGTTTATGGATGAAGTGACAGCAGTAGGCGGTTCCGAAACAGAAGTCACAGTATGCCTGTGGACCACAATCTCCCAGTCTTGTCTTGTATTGTATTGTATTGTATTGTATTGTATTGTATTGTATTGTATTGTATTGTGTTGTATTGTGTTGTGTTGTATTGTATTGTATTGTATTGTATTGTAGTGTAGTGTAGTGTAGTGTAGTGTAGTGTAGTGTAGTGTATTGTATTGCATCGTATTGTATTGTATTGTATTGTATTGCATCGTTGTTTGGTATACCACATTAAGCCAACAGCAGATTTCTGTGTGTGAAATTTGGGTCTGCTCTTCCCATCTCCCAGGAAAGAGCGAGTGTGTCGCCACAAGAGCAGCGCCCCGGATTTTTTTTTTTTTGGTCATTTTAAGTCGACGTCTGGTGATTCACCTAGTTCCTTTTAAATGCAAGTGCTGCTTTTTCTGTTTTCTTCTCTACCCATCACTCTGTATTCACGTTGTGATAATTATCCCCAGATGTACGTTTGAATAGGGGATTTTCAATCAGCATGGCTCAGATGACCATTGAAAGCTTTTAGTGGTCAGCATGACTGCTCATTAAACAGGGTATTTTCTAACACACACTGGGGTTATGAAACTGAGGCACGTGATCGGTCATTGGTATGCACGCAATTACTGGCTGCAGGCTCAGACTGGCTCAGACAGCTTTTACTGAAGATCAGACCTTTTGTATTGCTTTGTATTGTATGGTATTGCTTTGTATTGTATTGTATTGCTTTGTATTGCATTGTATTGTGTTGTATTGCTTTGTATTGTGGTGTGTTGTATTGCATTGTGTTTTATAGTATCGTGTTGTGTGTTGTAATGTATTGTAGTGTATTGCATTGTATCGTATGTACTGTATAGTGTTGTATTATATCGTGTTGTTTTGTGTCGTGTTGTATTGTATTGTATTGTGTTGTATTGCATTGTATGTCAATGCATTGTATTGTATTGTATTGTACTGTATTGAGTTGTATTGTATTGCATCATTTTGTATACCACATTAAGCCACAGCAGATTTCCTTGTGTGAAATTTGGTCTGCTCTCCCCGTCTCTCAGGAAAGAGCGTGTCGCCACAAGAGCAGCGCCACCGATTATTTTACTTTTCTTTTCCTGTCTGCAACTGTATTTAATTCCCTATCAGAGTGGATTTTTTTTCTACAAATATTTGTCATGGACAACTCCCTTGTTGCCGTGGGTTCTCGTGCGTGCGCTAAGTAATTGTGTGTAACACACGGGACTTGGTTTATGATCTCATCTGAAAGACTAGCACATAGACCACCAATCACGATCTAGTGGATGGGAGAATAAGTTACTGGCCCAAACGGGGATTGAACCGACACACACTTCGAGCCCGGACTTTTCGCTTTCTAGGCAGGTGCGTTACCTGTAGACCACCAATCCTCTAGTTTGGGGGGTTGTGTGTAACACAGTGATGTCTTTGGGAACAGGTGAGGGAAGAAGAACATTAGCCACAACAAGGAATAGTAGAACAGCACCTAACTCCACAGTGTTATAAAAGTGTTCTGAGGAGAGAGAGAGAGAGAGAGAGAGGGAGAGAGAGAGAGAGAGAGAGAGAGAGAGAGAGAGAGAGAGAGAGAGAGAGAGAGAGAGAGAGAGACAGACAGACAGACAGACAGACAGACAGACAGACAGACAGACAGACAGACAGACAGACAGACAGAGACAGAGACAGAGAGACAGAGAGACAGAGACAGAGAGACAGAGAGAGACAGACAGACAGAGACAGAGACAGAGACAGAGAGACAGAGACAGAGAGAGAGAGACTTCACTCTTGGTGACTATAAATCGTTTGACGTAGCATCACAGGCACCAAACTCCACAGTGTTATAAAAGTGTTCTAAGGACATAGAGAGAGATACAGAGACAGAGACAGAGAGACATAGAGAGAAATAGAGACAGAGAGACAGAGAGACAAAAAGTGACACAGAGAGAGAGAGGGGGGGGGACAGAAAGACAGAGAGGCAGAGAGACAGAGAGGCAGGCTAATAGTAGCCCCTACATTAAGGAGACTTCACTCTTGTTGGCCATAAATCGTGTGACGTAAGACAAGTGAGGTTATCGATGTTTTCTCCCCCCCCCCCCCCCCGACCCACCACCCACCCCCTGTCTGGGCCCTGCTTCCTGACTGTCAGTGACACAGTCTGCAGTGTGAAAGCCCCCCCCCCCCTCCTCCCCACCTCTACCCCCCACCCCGACACTTTGATCCCTGGACAGGGACACTAACCGGCATTGCCATATCTACCCAGCTTTGATCATCCCACTGCAGATGCCATAGTGCACAGCTGTCAGTGTCCCCCACTTTCAGCTCCTCTCAGCTGCTAATTAACCCAGCCCATCCCAGCCCAGATGGGGGGTCAGCTGGTGCTATTTATAGCAGGAACTGACCACACTTGGAAGGAAGGGGGTGGCTAAATATAGCACTC
>CM060330.1:33248860-33256264 GCA_030674155.1 Stramonita haemastoma
AAGCTAAAAAAAAAAAATAGCTGCGATAAGTGGAGGAAGCTTGTTGCATAATCTTCAGTGGTGCCCCAACGGTCTACGAGAATGTGAAATAGGTGATGGTAAAGGTGAGGTGAGGAACGCAGAAGTAAGGTCTGTGATCAGTGCAAAGCCTGGGTAAATAAGTATGGAGGGTTAAGCTGTTACGCATGCAGCAGACCCCTTCCCCTCTCTACGTCACTGGAATGGTCCATTGGAAAGGTAATCGCCGATACGAATAGTTCCAGTGCCGTCGCAGGAGCCGCCAGAACGTTGCCATATAGGCATACATTCCTAAACCGCCCTCGGGACTCCAACTCTCTCATTCTTCCTCAGGGATGGTGTCTAAACACGACACTGTCTGCATGCTGTTTTCGTTGTCATCCACTCCTACCGGTACATAATAGCCTGCTCTTCCAAAAGGCGGAACGGGTTTTTCACGCATGTGCAAGATGTTCTGCATGTGTTCGCACACGGGGCCTCGGTTTATAGTCTCATTCGAAAGACTTTGACATTCAGTTCGATCTTTTTGGTGTTAGGGCACTGATATTCCATATTCCCGACCTTTCAGAGAGAAGATTGTTCATGGTCATTCAAAGAGAATGAATGCTTAACACTCTGTGTTGTCAGTAAAAACGGGGGAAATCCGTTTGAGGTATATCATACAGGCCTGAATGATAACGGAAGCTATTGCCGAGTGGTTTATTTATTTATTTTATTTTTTTTTTATTCTTTTATATCGAGGATAATGGGATAAGCACTCTTGTGCTTTTTTACATCCAGTCCCCTTGTGTATCCAGTTTTGTAAATGTCATCTGTTCTCACCGGCGCATGATGGCCTACTCTTACAAAAAGCGGAACAGGATTTAATGTGAGCGCAAGATGTTCTGCGTGCGTTCACATACGGGGTCTCGGTTTATAGTCTCATCCGAAGGACTAAAGGACTTCAGTATGGTTAAAACCGTTCAATTCCAATCTTATGGATCATGGATCCATGAAGTCGTGGGTTCAAATCTCGGCTGCGTCAGGTAAATTTTAAGGTGGGTAATTTTACAAATTCATACGTAAACTTCAAGGAGAGACCTGCCAATGCCTTAATTCCCTTTGAGTATAATACCCATACAGAAGATCAAAAATCCACGTTAAAGATCCTATTATTCATATCAGCGTTCACAAGGGTTACGGAAACACGCACATACCCAGTATACATCCCCGGAGTCAGAATGAGGCTACCTTCATGGTAGGCAAAAAACGGCCGTATACACAAAATCTCACCACTGATAAACCTCACAGCTCTAGCCGAGGAACGGAAAACTATGCAGGGCTGATGACTGTTGGATAACAGGAGAAGGCATACACCGGTGCTACACCATAGAGCAAGTGACGTTTTGCAAGGAACACTTGACGACAATGACTGTGTGTCTACTAAACTTAGAGACAAAATGGTAAGTACTGGCCTCTTTGGGAATGCACTATTCAGTCTGGCTAATTTTCAATTTTCTACACAGTGTGTGTGTGTGTCTGTTTGTCTGTCTGTATGTCCGTTTGTCTGTCTGTCTGTGTCTCTGTGTGTGTATGCGTGTGTGTCTGTGTGTGTCTGTGTGTCTGTGTGTGTGTGTGTGCGCGCGCGCGCGCGCGCGTGCATGTACGTGCATATGATTGTATGTCTGTCTGTGTGTGTGTGTTTGTGTGTGTGTGTGTGTGTTTGTGTGTATGTATGTTTTGTATGTGAGTCAAAGTCATTTTTTTTATTTCCAGGTTGTACATCAAGACATCCATCTAGGACACCCACCCACAAAAAACAAAACATTAACAACAAAGCAACAACATATTTTTTAATCTCACAAAAATATTTAACTACAATATTATTACAACTCATAACAATGAAATAGAGTCAGGAAAAAGCAAAAGCAAAGCAACACACTTTAAAACTCACTCTCATACACACACACACACACACACACACACACACACACACACACACACACACACACACACACACACACACACACACACACAAACACACACACACACACACACACACACACACACACACACACACACACACACACACACACAAGCACTCACGCACGCACGTAAACATGTGCTCGTGCGCATGCACGCACTGAGATTTAGACAATTATTTTTTGATCATAAAATGTCAGTCAAACAAATTATAATTATCAGATTACAATCTCACTCATTCTTTTATGCACGCGCACGCGCGCGCGCGGCGTGTGTGTGTGTGTGTGGTGTGTGTGTGGTGTGTGTGTGTGTGTGGTGTGTGTGTGTGTGTGTGTGTGTGTGTGTGTACGTGTGTGTGTGTGTGTGTGTGTGTGTGTGTGTGTGTGTATGTGTATGTGTATGTGTGTTGTGTGCGAGTGTTAGGTGTGTGTGTGTGTGTGTGTGTGTGTGTGTGTGTCTTTGTGTGCGTGTGGTGTGTGTGTGTGCGTGTGTGTGTGTGTGTGCGTGTGTGTGTGTGCGTGTGTGTGTGCGCGCGCGCCCACGTGTGTGTGTGTGTGTGTTCACAATGAAAACAAACAGACAACTGGTGTCAGTTCATGCTGAAGTGCACGGACAAAAGGGCCATCACCAACACACACAGTTACTCCCCCCCTCACTCCTTCATTATCTGCCCCTTCTCTACCCCCTTCACCTTCCCCTTCCGCTCCTTTCTCCATTCTTTCCTCACCCTCCTGCCCCAACTTTCTTTTTCGAATGTTTCCACACTATCTTCAGGCACGTAAGAGGGAAGGAAATCAGGAACCCAAAGATAGCAGACGTGCGGTTCATTTCCCCACAGACCCAACTTTATCACGGAGTCTGTTCGGCGGACAAGATGGCAGGGAGGGAGATCTCCAGCCTGCCAGATGTCTCTTCACATCTAGCTAGAGATTCTGAGCTAGATAGACAGACACGATGTGTGTGGGAAGACTGTGTGTACAGAGAATGATCATGGAATGGAGAGAGAACTAACTGGTAGATGCTGTTGAGGACTAGGCTGAAGACTGTGTGTACAGAGAATGATCACAGAATGGAGAGAGAACTACTGGAAACTGAGGACACTATGAAGACTGTGTGTACAGAGAACGATCAAAAATTGGAGAGAGAACTGCTATATGCTGTTGAGGACTACGATGAATATTGTGTACAGAGAACGATTAAGAATGGAGAGATAACTACTGGAAACTGAGGACAATGATGAAGACTGTGTAGAGAGAACAATCACAGAATGGAGAGAGAACTACTGAAAACTGAGGACTACGATGAAGACTGTGTTTAGAGAGAACGATCACAGAATGGAGAGAACTACTGGAGACTGCTGGAAGCTGTTGAGGAACGCAATGAAGATTGTATAGAGAGTACAATTAAAGAATGGAGAAAGAACTGCTAGGTGCTGATGAGGAACACGAGGAAGACTGTGTACAAAAACGATCACAGAATGGAGACAACTACTGGAAACTGAGGACTACGATGAAGACTGTGTGTACATAGAACGATCACAGAATGGAGAGAGAACTGATGCTGTTGATGAAATGATGAAGACTGTGTGTATACAGAGAACGATGAAAGAATGGAGAGAGAACTACTGGATGCTGTTGAGGAAATGATGAAGACTGTGTAGAGAGAACGATTACAGAATGGACAGAGAGAACAGCTGGATGCTGTTGAGGAACATGATGAAGACTGTGTGTACAGAAAACGATTACAGAATGGAGAGAGAACTACTGGAAACTGAGGACACTATGAAGACTGTGTGTACATAGAACGATCAAAAATTGGAGAGAGAACTGCTATATGCTGTTGAGGACTACGATGAATATTGTGTACAGAGAACAATTAAGAATGGAGAGATAACTACTGGAAACTGAGGACTACGATGAAGACTGTGTGCACAGAGAACAATCATGAATGAAGAGAGAACTGCTAGATGCAGTTGAGGAACACGATGAAGACGAGAGAACCGATCACAGAATGGAGAGAACCCATGGCTGTTGAGAAACAGGATGAAAACTGTGTACATAGAACGATCACAGAATGGAGAGAGAACTACTGGATGCTGTTGAGGAAATGATGAAGACTGTGTGTATACAGAGAACGATTACAGAATGGAGAGAGAACTAACTGCTAGATGAAGACACACAATGAAGACTGTGTACAAAAATGAGAGAGAACTGCTAGATGCTGTTGAGGAACACGATGAAGACTATGTGTACAGAAAACGATGACAGAATGGAGAGAGAACTGCTGGATGCTGTTGAGGAACACGATGAAGACTGTGAACAGAGAATGATAAATAAATTTAAAAAATGGAGAGAGAGCTACTGGAGACTGCTGGATGCTGTTGATTGACACGATAAAGATGAGGGATCTGTAAAAAGATGAAAAAGGATCTGTGAGTTAGTTGGAGGATCTGTGTGGATGAAACCAAAGATCTGTGAGGAGGAGATGAAGAGATGAATGATCTGTGAGGAGATGAATGATCTGTGAGGAGATGAAAAGGTAAAGGATTCTGGAGGAGATGAATAAGGACCTGTGAGGAAATGAAGAGATAAAGGATCTGTGAGAAGATGAAGAGATGAAGGATCTGTAAAGAGGAAATGAAGGATCTGTGAGAAGATGAAGAGATGGAGGATCTGTGAGGAGGTAAAGGATTTGCGGGGAGATGTAGGATCTGTGAGGAGATGAAGAGATGAAGGATCTGTGAGGAGGTAAAGGATTTGCGGGGAGATGTAGGATCTGTGAGGAGATGAAGAGATGGAGGATCTGTGAGGAGATGAAGAGATGGAGGATCTGTGAGGAGGTAAAGGATTTGCGGGGAGATGTAGGATCTGTGAGAAGAGGGATCTGTGAGGAGATGAAGAGATGGAGGATCTGTGAGGAGATGAAGAGATGGAGGATCTGTGAGGAGATAAAGGATTTGCGGGGAGATGTAGGATCTGTGAGGAGATGAAGAGATAGAGGATCTGTGAGGAGATGAAGAGATGGAGGATCTGTGAGGAGGTAAAGGATTTGCGGGGAGATGTAGGATCTGTGAGAAGAGGGATCTGTGAGGAGATGAAGAGATGGAGGATCTGTGAGGAGATGAAGAGATGGAGGATCTGTGAGGAGATAAAGGATTTGTGAGGAGATGAAGGATCTGTGAGGAGATAAAGGACTTGTGAGGAGATGAAGGATCTGTGAGGAGATGAAGGATTTGTGAGGAAGTGAAGGATCTGTGAGGAGATGAAGAGATGGAGGATCTGTGAGGAGATGAAGGATTTATAAGGAAATGAAGGATTTGTGAGGAGATGAAGAGATGGAGGATTTGTGAGGAGATGAAGAGATGGAGGATTTGTGAGGAGATGAAGAGATGGAGGATTTGTGAGGAGATGAAGAGATGGAGGATTTGTGAGGAAGTGAAGGATTTATAAGGAAATGAAGGATTTGTGAGGAGATGAAGAGATGGAGGATTTGTGAGGAGATGAAGAGATGGAGGATTTGTGAGGAAGTGAAGGATTTATAAGGAAATGAAGGATTTGTGAGGAGATGAAGAGATGAAGGATTTGTGAGGAGATGAAGAGATGGAGGATTTGTGAGGAGATGAAGAGATGGAGGATTTGTGAGGAGATGAAGGATTTGTGAGGAGATGAAGACATGAAGGATTTGTGAGGAGATGAAGAGATGAAGGATTTGTGAGGAGATGAAGAGATGAAGGATTTGTGAGGAGATGAAGAGATGAAGGATTTGTGAGGAGATGAAGAGATGAAGGATTTGTGAGAAGATGAAGGATTTGTAAGGAGATGAAGAGATGAAGGATTTGTGAGGAGATGAAGAGATGAAGGATTTGTGAGGAGATGAAGGATTTCTGAGAAGATGAAGAGATGAAGGATTTGTGAGAAGATGAAGAGATAAAGGATTTGTGAGAAGATGAAGAGATAAAGCATTTGTGAGGAGATGAAAGATCTGTGAGGAGATGGAGAGATGAAGGATCTGTGAGCAGAAGAAGAAGAAGAAGAAGAAGAAGAAGAAGAAGAAGAAGAAGAAGAAGAAGGAGAAGAAGAAGGAGTCATGCTTGTCATCATAAAGCACTGATGCCAACACTGGATCAAAGTTTGCCTCTCCTCCCACCCCCCACCCCCACCCCCCAAACCAAAAAAGATGCGTTGAGATTATACCAGCTAATGAACCTATGAATTAAACGTAGATATAATCTATCATCTTTGAATCGCAATAAAAACATGCATACATATGCAGACAGAGAGACAGACAGACAGACAGACAGAAAATGGTGTGCACCTGCGCCTGCATGTGCGACGCACGTGCGTTCATGCTCGCCAAATGAAAGCAAGCACAAACTGATGGAATAAAGAACACGTATCATCCCTCTGTTTTCTTGTATTTGCAGGAAGCAATTAAACTACATTTTATTCCATCAATTGTGTTGACCAATTTTTGTTACACACACTCGCGCTTTCTTTCTTTCTTTCTTAATTTCTTTCTTTCTTTCTTTCTTTCTTTCTTTCTTTCCTTCTTTCCTTCTTTCTTTCTTTCATCCCTCGTCACTCATATCTGTGTCTGCTCTTTTTGTGCGTAGTTGGCTCTGATATCTGTTTTTTGCATTTTACATTAGGGAGAAGTAGGAGACTAACAGAGAGAGAGAGAGGGAGAGAGGGAGAGAGAGAGAGAGAGAGAGAGAGAGAGAGAGAGAGAGAGAGAGAGAGAGAGAGAGAGAGAGAGAGAGAGAGAGAGAGAGAGAGAGAGCTATTATGTTCAATTTTTGCTTTAAGTGGAAAAGGCTTTGTATCTTTCAACCTTGTGCAAATATAGATGTTTTTCTCGTGCACACACACAATCGCGCACACGCGCGCGAACACACACGCGCTGACACACGCACGCACACACACACACACACACACACACACACACACACACACACACACACACACACACACACACACACACACACACACACACACACACACACAAAGATATGATAACATGATACTTTTTATCTCTTGCACTGTCTTTGTTTTTGTCGTTTGTTTGAGATGTTATTTTTGTTGTTTTTTAGGGGGGGGGGGGGGGGTAATACTTTGTTTAGTTTTGTGTACTTTTGTTCTTAATGCATGTTTATTCATTGATTTTTATTTTCATTTTATTCGTAAATCATTTTTTCTCTGTTCTTTTTCCTTTTTTTATTAGATGGACGGCTTACTGACGAAGTACAGTTCTCATGGATATAATCATCTAACTATACAACTAGTTAGGAAATTACACAGTGTACAAGAAATGACTGAAGCCAGAAAAAAAGACTCCCTGTTTTCAAGATCATCAGTTCTTAACCATGGAGTCCGGCCACTACACCGTGACTACACCTTGCTGTTTCCCTGCTTCCATCCAATTTAA
>CM060330.1:33256364-33276364 GCA_030674155.1 Stramonita haemastoma
GAAAGAAAGAGGGTGGGGGATGAAGGGGGGGGGGGGGGGCCCCGGGGGGGGGGGGAAAGAAGGAGAAACCGGGAGGGGGGAAAGGGAGGAGCAGAAGGAAGAAAGAGATGGAAAAGGAAAAAAGAAGAAGCCAGAAAAAGGGGGAAGGAAGAAGGAGAAGAAGAAGAAAAAGAAGGGGAAGAAAAGGGGGGGGGGGGGGGGGGGGGGAAAAGAAAAAAAGGGGGGAGAGAAGAGAGAAAGGGGGGAGAGGAGAGGAGAGAAAAAGGGGAGAGGAAAGAGACAGATGGTGGGAGGGGGGTGGGAGGGAGAGAGGGGAGAGGGAGGGGGGGGGGGAGGGGTAAGGGAAAAGGGAAAAAGGGAGGGGGGGGGGGGAGAGAGGATGATTAAAAATTTTTTTATACTGATGAGGTCCCCTGCTTTTTTGAGTTGTTGTTTTTTGGTTATGGTGTTGTTTGTTGGGGGGTTGTTTGTTGGGCGTTTGGGGGTAAAAAAAGCTCCTCGTAAACTCAGGTGGGTGAAATGATGTGTAAAAAGATGAAAGTCCCCGCCCTGTCTTTTTCTATCTAATATCTATCTATCTATTAATTATTAACTATCTTTTCTATCTACTTTATCTATCTACTATCTATTATTTTATCTATTTTCTATCTATCTATCTTTATATTATTGTCTGTCTGTCTGTCGGGTTTTTGTCTGTCTGTCTGTCTGTCTGTGGTCCTGTCCCCCTTGTCTGTCGGGTCTGCTGTCTATTATTATCTATCTATCTATCTTCCCTTGTGGTGAAGTGGGGGGCACCCCCTGAAGACGACAACCAGTTTTCCCCTTCCTCCTTGTTCAGGCCTTTTGCTTTTTGTTGTTCTACCCCGTCCATTCGTGAGGTTGCCCCCCCCCACTTTCCCCCCTTGGTCTGCCTCTTTTTTTCCTCCTTTTGGGACGTCCCCTTGGCGTATTTTTTTTTGATGGGCCTTTCTTTCTTGTGACTGCCCGTGCCCATTTAATTTTTTTTTTTTACAATTGATGAGTTTTTCCCCCCGGGGGACCAAGGTTTTTGTGGATTCTGCTGTTTGTGTTGTAGTTATATGCTGTGGTTACTTTTTTTTGATGTTGTTGTTTTTTTGTTTTGTTGATATTGTTGGTGGTTTTTGGTCAGAAAACCTCTTGGGGGGAAACTTGGACAAGATGAATGAAGAAAAAAAAAATTTTTAAAAACCGAGTTCAATTCAGGGTTTTTTCTCTGGTGCTTTTAAATCGTGTCCTGTTACACGGTCCCTTCCCTTTAACTTTTTAGTTTTTTGTGTGAAAGGTTTTGAATTTCATTTTTTTCACTCGCAATAATTTTGGGACGATTTTTATGACAAAAAAATGGTTTTGACAAAAAAGAGACTTGTTTCATGGAAAACCCCCCAAAACAAAGCGTTATTAATGGAAAAAAGTAGGCCCCGACGCGATTTGCTGTTTTTTGTTATTTTTATTTTACAAAAATTCTGGAAAATGGCATGTAACACAAAACACAGCAACAACAACGAGAAAAGGAAAAACAACAACGCAACAAAAAAATTTTCCCAGGAGAGAGGGAGGAGAGGGGAAAAGGAGGACAGGACGGAAGAGACAGAGAGAGACAGGAGCAAAGACAAAAGACAGGGAGAAAACCTCGCCAAAACTAAAAATTTTTAAAATCATTGTCATGTTTTTTTTTTGTTTTGTTTGTATATTTTTTTCCCAAAAGATGGTAATGTAGTCCCCCTATTTAAAATTATAATGGGTTGTGGTTAGTAGTGATTATTTAATGATGTAGTCATATAAAGAAAATTTGTAGTATATAGCAGGATTGTGTTCAGTGGTCATACAGAAAAATTTTTTTTAAACAGACACTTGCCAGGGAAGTTGATAGCCTTTTGTTAATTTTCATCCACTTTAGGTCAAAAAAAATTTTTCTGTGTAAAATTGGGCAGTCTCCCCGGGGGGAGAGAACGTCGCCAAAGGCAAGCGCCACCCTTCTTTTTTTTTTTTTCTTCTGTCTGAAACCCATTTTTTTTCCTATCAGAGGCTTTTTTCAAAAAATTTGTAAGGACAATTCTTCGTTGGGCTGGGTTCTTTTACGTGCGTTAAATAATTATGTGAAAAAAGGGACCTGGGTTTATTGTCTTATTCGAAAGCCCCAGCACCGGCAACCATTTTGGAGGGGGAAAAAAAGTTTCGACCCCCAAAAGGGGGATTGAACCACCGCACTCTTCTGCCCCCCCTTAAAACTTTTGGGAGGTGCGTTCCCTTTCCACCACCACCGGCCCCACTGTCAGAGCTAAAGCCTACCCTGTCTGCCATGTGGAGGGGGGGAAAAGTTATTTTCCGGGGGGCCTCTCTCCCCCCGTAAATTTTCTGCTTTTGTAAAAAGGGGCAGAGCTCGAGCCCCCCCCTTGTTCAATCATCTTGAGGTCGGGGTTTTTGTGGTGACATATTGGCTATTCCAAAGCTTTTTTTGGAAAGAAAAGGGTTTTCACCAGTTTTTTTTATGAAAGTTTGTATACTTAAAACCCGATATTTTCCCCGAATGCGGTTCCCCTTTTTGTTACTGCGGAGAAAAAAAGGGGGGTGTTTTTCGGTGTTTGTTTTTTTTATGATCACTTCAAGGATTTTAACATATGCTAATGGTCTCGATTGGTCAAGGGGGAACAGGCGGGGGGGAAAAAAAAACACACACCCCCACACGCTTCACACAAAAGGTATAAGACGAAAGGGGCCCCCACAGAGACAGAAACTCATCTTGAAGTTGGAATGGCCCCCCAGCCTAAAGGTAAGTACAAAATTTTTTTTTATGAAAAAAGCTGTTTTTAAAAATAAATTTAGTTCCCAAAAAAATTTTTTGGCCTAAAATTTTGGGTTTTTCTGTAGAAGTTAAGGTGTCATTTTTTCCCCCCAAAAAGTTTTATTGAACGGCAGTTGGCCCAAAAGGTTTTTTCCCGCTGGAAATCCTATTATAAATTACCGTTTTTAACGGCTAACGTTTGTCATTGAAATCCATTTTTCTTGTTTTGATTTAAAAAAAAAAATTTTTCGAAAAAACATACGAACCTCGCCCCGCTCTTGGGGTTTGAGAACGAGAGGGGTTTGGCCCCCAGTTTGGGAACATTTTAAAAATTTTGGAAGGGGGGGAGGAAGGAGCTAGTTTTTTTTTTTTGGTTTTCCCCGGGGGGTTCCTGGTTCCGGGGGGTGGGGACCTGTGAGATTTCACTAATTAACCCTTTTTTACCGCCTTAAAATTGTGTCGCTTTCACAAAAAGGATGAGTCCAAAACACTTATGGTGTCCTTTTTTTACAAAAAGTCTTATTTTTCCCCTGCATGCAAGGCCTCCAATTAAAAAAAAGGGGGGGGGAAAGGGGGGTTTTTTTTTTTAAACTGTGGGCATGATTGATGGCTTTAAAAAGGGGGGTCCTTGGTTTTTGTCTCTTTGGTGGCTGGTTTGGGTTTTTATTTTCAGTTATTTGAAATTTTGGGGGGGGGGGGGGGGGGGGTTGCAATTAAAACTTTGTTTATTCCCTTGCTAGGTGATAACTTTGTTTTAATGTTACTATTTGGTAATCATATTTTTTTTTTCGTTCCTTGGCTAGAGGTGGGTTCATAATGTGAGTTTTGGTTTGCGACCTTTTTGCGCATTGAAGGTCCCCCCGCATTTTTTGGTTGGGGAGATGGCGTACATAAATTTTATTACCAAATTTTTTATTCAGTCGCGCCTATTATGCCTTGGTCCCTTTCCCCCTCACGTGCCCTTGTCATAATTTTGGGAATATTCATTTTCAGAAGTTATTAAAAAAGGATTATCATTGTCGAGTTCTGAGATTTCCCCTACCCCGTGGCATGAGCCGCACATGAGAGTGCATATCCAAAAAAATCAGTCCTTTGGAGTAGTCTGCAAGCAGAAGCGCGGGGGGAAAGTGTGTGGAGTGGAATGGTTTTTCACATTGGTTTAAACCCCCCAAGGGTCAGACGTTACATGTAGGCCTACTTTTTCCCTCGGTAACTGTTCCTGTTGTTCAGTTTTAGAATGTACTCAACACCTTGGTTTTTTTGTGTTTTAAAAAAAAGTGGGGGGGTTTTAGGGGGGGTTTTAAAAATTGGTTAGGAATAGGGGAATAATTGTTAGGCTTTGTTGTTGTTTGGTTTTTTTTGTTGTTGTTGTTGCTGTTTTGATTTTTTTGCTATTTTTTGTGGGGTTGCTTGGGGGGGGCTGTATGGTGTTTTTGTTTTTGTTTATTTCAAAGGGAAAAGGGAATTTGCCCCCTCGTTTTTTTTTATTAATTCCCCCCCTATGTGTATGGGGTTTTGTCAGTTTGTCCGAAAATCGGAAAAAGTTTTAAAAAGGTTTATTTTTTGCCGCTGTTGGTTCATAGTCTCATTCGACAGCTTTTGAGGGGAATGGGGTCGGAAATCCGTTAAAATGGAGTGGGGAACTCCCTTTTTTAAAATGGGTTGAAAAAAGGGAAAAGTGGAACTGCGGGGTCGGAAATACTTTTAAAAGGAGTGGGATCTGCGGGATCGGAAATAAAAAAAATGGAGTCGGAACGCGGGGTCGGAAATCCCTTTTTAAAAGGGAGTGAAAAAATTGGAGTGGAAAACCTCCCGGGGCGGAACTGCCGTTAAAAATGGGGGTGGGAAAACTGTGGGCGGAAGCCCCGTTAAAATGGAGTCGGAATTCCCTTTTAGAGTAGGAGTGGAAAAACCCTGCGGGGGGGGGGAACCCCTTTTTAAAATTTTGGAAAGTCGGAATTCCATAAAAATGAGTCGGAACCCCTTTAAAAGGGTCAGAATACCTTTACCCTAGGGGGGGGGGGGATGGGGGTGAGCGAGGGGGAGGGGGGACCCCCTGAGGGGAAATTTTTAAACGGGGTAGGGGGCGCAGGCGCAAATTAATGCTCTAAAACCCCCCGGCAATCCTTTTTGCCCCCCCCTCCCCCACCTATGGATGTGTGGTGGTGCGTGCCCCGCGCGCGTGGTCTGGTTGTGGGGTTTTTGGGGGGTGTGTGTGTGTGTTTTTGTGGTATTTGTGGGTGTGGCACACTTCTATTTGTCTGTATGTTTTGGCCCCAAAAAATCGTGGCCCCCAAACGGACTCCGGAGTGCTTTTGTACAAGGGGAAAATGTGCCAGTTTTTTGTTGTATAGCAGGTTCTTTATTTGGTGTCGTGGGGTGATGGGTTCCAAAAAAAAGGTAGAAACAGCTCTGTAACACCGAAAGTCTGTTTTTTTTAAAACCTTTTGCCTACCCCTGGACCCCAAAAGTATGCTATTAGTTTGGGTTTTTTTTTTTTTTTTTTTAAAAAAAAAAGGGGTTATTCATTCCCCCAAACACTAGCAGTTTTCAGGAAGTTTTTTCCCCCAAAGGGTTTGAGGATTGAGCCGGGAGCGTATAGATGTTTTGTGGAAAAGAAGTGGGGGGGTTCTGATTTTTTTAAAATATAATTGAATGCTTTTTCACCATTAGTGTAAAAGCCAGAAAAAAATGGGATGGTCTAATTTTTCACTCTGAAACGTTTTCCAAGGAAAAAAAACCAAAACAGTGCAGGATTGATAGTGGGGGAAAAATTTCAGCTGGGATAAAGTGGGTATATGTAGAGGTACAAAACTGCAGACCAGCAATTGCCCCCTTGCCTAGTTCACGAAAAAATTTTTCCAAAATTATAGCCGCGAACATGCTGCAAAAATTGAAAAGTTTTTGGTCCTTTGTTTTTTTTTTTTTTGTTGTTGGGTTTTTATTATGCCCCCGTGGAGATATGATTCAAGGATTGTGCCGGAGTTTGCTTCTAGGTCCTTTTTCAGGTTTTTTGGGTTTTTATTTTTTGGGTTTTTTGTGTGGGGGGGGGGGGGGGGGGGGGGGGGGGGGGGGGGGGGGGGGGGGGGGTAAAATTTGCTTTTTACTTTGTCAGCTGCCTTCAAAGATCGCGGCCCTTTTTGTGATTGCTTTACCATTGTGCTTCAAAAGCTAAGGGGAAAAGCTTTCAGAAAAAACATAGAGAGAAAACCCTCTAAATGATGTAAATAGCCAAACTTTTACAACGGTAGCTCTGGAAATTTAAATTTAAAAAAGAACTAAAAAATTCAAAAACTTCAATGGGATTTAATTTTAAAAACTAAAAAAGAAAAATGCGCGTTAACTAATCAACAATGTTCAAAGCCCTCCCCAAAAGCAAAAAGGACTAAAGCAAAAAAATTAAATGCCCCCAAAATAAACCTGAATTAAACTAAACCAAACAAAACCCTAAAAAAAACTAAAAAAAATGTACAAAACAAACAAAACCGTGAAAAAAAACTAAAACCAAACCCGGGAAAAATAAAACAAACCAAAACCCGAAAAAAAAACCCAAAAACCTGCCTGGAAAAAACTAAACCAAAACCCGAATAAAACTAAATCTAACCGGGAAAAAAAACTAAAAAAAAAACCCGGAAAAAACTAAAACCAAATCCGGAATAAAACAAAAACCAAAACCCGGAATAAAATAAAACCAAACCCGGGAAAAAAAACTAAAACCAATCGGTTTTAAAAACGAAACCGAGAAAAAAAAAAAAAAAACCAAAAAAAAAGGGGGGGTAAAAAAAAAACAAAAAACAATGAACACGGACATAAACGGAAAATTTTGGAAAAAAATTTTAAAAAATTAAAGTAAGCGGGAATAAAGCTAAAGGGGGTAAAACAAGCCAAACCAATGAAACTAAAACCGATAAAATTTAACCCCCGGAAAAATATAAAAAATAAGAAAAAAAAAAATATATAAACCCAACCAGACCTCCCCCCCCCCCCCCCTCCCCCCTCCCTTCCCCCCCAAAAAAAACCCCACCTTTTTTAAACGCAAACATCCCCCCCAAACAACTTAAAAAAAAAACCACTTAAGTAAGAGAAAAAAAAGGAAGCAATCCTGGTGACAGTGTTTCCGGTTTTGTGGGGACGTTTTTAAAAAGGCACTGATTTTGCTGACAGAAATTTTCCTTCCCCTAAGAAGTGTAAGATGCTAGGAATTACATTTGCTTTTTTTTGCTGGTCCGCTGACTTCATGGATTCTCATCCCCAGGATTGGGAAAAAAGTTTTCCAATGAGAGAAGCTGGTGGTTGCCTTTTTTTTTTCCCCCCTCGGTCTTGTTTGAAAAAGTTTTCATGAGGTCCGTCCCCGGTTTTTCGTAAGCATGGCCTACTTTTTTTTCCCCTTTCATCCATTAGGTAAGAAGTTTTTTTTTTTTTTCCCCCGTTCGTGTAAAGGTTTTTTTAAAAAATTTAATTGCCCCCGGAGCCTTTTAAAAGCCCCTTAGCTGTTTGATTCGTTTGTTTTTTTTTGTGTCCAGTATTTACAGTATTAAAATTTTACAGGGCCCCACTAAAAATTTTTTTTTTTATTCTCAATAGTAAGAAATAGCGTCTTTTTAGAGTTTTTCAGTTAATCGTTTTTTTTACCTGCTATTCTTGCTTTTGTTTTTGGTAATAATTTTTCTTTTTTTTTTTTTGGGGGGGGGGGGGGGGGGGGGAGGGAGGGGGGTGAGCCCCGGAAATTTTGGTTTTGTTTGGGGGGGGTTTTTGGGGTGATTGAAGGGGCTCAGGCCTTTTTCTGGGCTGCTTCTTTTTTTTGGGGGATGTGGGGTCTGTAATCCTCCTCACTACACTTCTTCAGCGTTTTCAAACCGTCTTGTTCTTTTTTCTTTTTTTTTTGAAGACTTAACCTAATTAGTGTTAAAGGTGTTATACTTTTTATATACCGCTCTAAAAAAGTTTAAAAAAAACTAGGTTAAAAAGGGGTATGCTCTACTAGAATTTCCCGGGGGCCCCGATTTTTCCGTTTGGTGCCTTCAGTGGCTCTTCCATCGTCAAGAAAATGGCAAACTTTATTTCGTGGAGGGAAGTGGGGTTTTTTCGATCAGTACTCGTCGTGTTTTTCAACCCGACCCCCCCGCAGAAGCCCGTGAGGGGGAAGACCAAAGGGGGATAGAATGGCGAGGATCAATCAGTGGACCAGAGACGGGGACAGAAGGAGATTGGACAGAGAAAATTTGTGGCCGAAGCGGGGACCGACGGAGATTGGACAGGAACATCAATCAGTGGACCAGAAGCGGGGACAGACAGAAGAATAAACAGAAAAATCAAAGTGAACCAGCATTACACGGCGTGCTACTCCGAAAAAGCTGAAGAGAGGGGGCCCCCTGAAGAATGAGAAACCCCGGATCTTCGGCGTAACATCAATGAATTTTTGATACCTCATGAGGCTGATGGTCAAAAAAAGCTAATGCTACGTCATCCCGGACAGCATCAATGCGTCTGACTTTATTTAAAAACCGCAATGTGTCATTAGCGGTAAGAATATTTTGATCAGTCAGTCTGTATGTAGTGTTGGGATGAGTAGGAAAAAAATTTATATTGTCAGTCTGTCTGTAGTGTTTATCTTGCTGCAGTATGTTGTCTTTCTTTTGTCAGTGTGTTTTTTTGCGTTTTTTCCCCAATTTTTTTTTTAATTAAAAATACAATAAGATAAAAAAAAAAAAAGTGCGGGCCCGCGGTATTTTTTATTAGTCACTGTTCTTACCCCAGGATAAAAGGTGCGTTTTCCCCATTCCGACTGGTTTTTTTAACACAACGTGCGCATGCATTTTGTTTTTGTTTTGTTTTTAGTTTTGTCATTTATTTTCTGGCAAACTGGCCTATTTCAGAAAAAAGGAAAGGCTCAAAATTGTGCGCGAGAGTCTTTGTGCCGTTTACACCAGGAAAACAAATTTTTAGTTATCCAAAGGACTCTAGTGAGGTGGAGTCGGATTGATGTTAAACCGGGTAAAATCCCCAAAAAAAGGACTCCTGACGGCTCGATCCCAGGCGTCGGGATAACTGACCCTGACACTGGGCCATTCTGCCCCCTGACAACATGAATTTTGGAATGAGGGGAACCCTTTTGGTTTAGCAGGGCCCCTTTTTTTTCTAGACGAAAAAGGTACAGTTTAAGGGGGTTTTTGATTGAGGCACATGCCTCTTTTGTTTTTTGTCACCAGGTGGGGCGCTTACCTGATGAATCGGGCCGGAAAGGAAAACAGAACCCGCAACGAAGTCAACAAAGAAAATTTAGACGGAACCGCACAGAACAAAGTGAAAAGCGCAAAGAACAACGCAGTGCCCAGCAGGAATGACAGTTTTTTTTAAAAAGATATTGAAAAGAAAGTAGCAAGAAGGAACAAAAACCCCTTTTTGAAATACTCTGAAAAAAAACTTTTTTAAGAAAGCAGCAAGACTTTTTTTAAGAAAGCAAGAAGAATTTTGAAGAAACAGCAAGAGCTTTTTAAGAAGGCAAGAAGACTTTGGGGTTTTAGAGAGGGAAATCAGGCATCACCCAAATTGGCACCCAGCCCTCAGTGAAGATGTCTGACTTCACATGAAATGGAAGGAAAAATTGGTAAATGTTAAAAAAAATAGGATTTTTGGGGAAAAAAACCCGACAGAAAGAAAAATAAAACTCCAGATATGGAGGGGGGAGTTTTTTTTTATTTTCAAGATTTTAAAACTAAAACACCCTAAAAAAAAACAACAACAAAAAGAAAAAAAAATTTGAAAAAGGGGCAAATTGGTAAAAAAACAAAAAGAAAGCTTTTAAAAAAACCCAAAAGAAAAAACCCCAAAAAAATTTCCAAAGATAAAAAGAAAAAAAAAGGCAAAAGATGGGGCTTGTCCGTTTTCCCAAAGAACCCCAAACCCCCCCCCCTACCCCCCCACCCCCATCCCCTTTGATATATGAGCCACCCCTTCCCCCCCCCCCTCCCCTCTTTGATCGACCCACCCCTTCCTCATTCCCCCCCCCACTTTCATTTTTAGAGCCACCCCTTCCCCCATTCCCTTTTTTAAAAAACAGCCCCCCCTTCCCCATTTCCCCCCATCCCCTTTTATATGGCCATCCCCCCCCTCCCCCTTTTTATAGACCCAACCCCCCCCCTTTTAATATAGAGCCCCCCCTCCCCCTCCCCCTTTTAAAATAGAAGCCACCCCCCCCTCCCCTCTTTAATATGAGCCCCCCTCCCCCCCCTTTTAATATAGGCCCCCCTACCCCACCCCCCTCTTTAATATAGGCCCCCCTACCCCCCCCCCTCTTTAATTAGAGCCACCCTACCCCCCCCCCCTTTAATTAGAGCCCCCCTCCCCCCCCCTCTTTAATATAGAGCCCCCCTACCCACCCCCCCTTTTAATTAGGCCCCCTACCCCACCCCCCTCTTTTGTAGCCACCCATTCCCCCCCCCCTTTTTAAAATAAAGCCAGTGTGTGAACAATGTTTAAAAAAAAGTGGGGTGAGTTTAATTTTTTTTTTTTTAGAATAGATTTTTTATTTTTTTTTTGGTCATTAATAAAACGGTAATGTGAGTTTTTTGTGTTTTGGAAAAACCGTTCTTTGCTGAGCACGGTAAAAAAATGGGGGGTGAGATGGGGAAAAAAGAGAGGTCAACTTTCCCGGTTTTTAATTTTTTTTTTATGAAAAGCCCCGTTAGCTAGGTTTTTAAAAAGTTAAAATTAAAATTGCCCCGTTAAAAAATACTCCGGTTCATTTGTCTGTTGTTTTTTGTTGTCTTTTTCCCTTAAGAAATCGTGTTTGTGCGGAAGTTATCTTCCGTTATCAGTTATTTTTCAATAATTGATGCTCGGGTTGTTTTAAAAAAAACCGGGACAAAAAACGTTTTTAAAATTTTTAACAAGAGGCTAACCTTTTTTTTTTTTTTGTTTTTTATCCCAATTTTAACTCCTAGTAATATTAATATTTATTACATTGAAATTGTATAAATACACTGATAACGTGCAATTTTTTTACATAGTTATGTAGTGAATGCGATGTGCCTTTTTGTGAGATTAACCTTCAATGCAAAATTCTCCCCACTTGGATTTTTTTTAAAAATTTTTAAAAAAAAATTCGATGTTGGAAAAATATGATGGTAACCAAAAAAATTTTCCCCTTGCTTTTTACTTGTTAAAAAAAGAAATATAGAAAAATTTTTATGTTGGGGAAAATTTTTGATGGTATCCAATGATTTAACAGGATATAGTAATGTTAGAACAAAAGTATTAAAATATGTATCTAAATCTAAGATGGTGTCCAATGATTTACCTTTGCTCTAGTATCTGTTAGAACAAAAACGTAGAAAAGACTATGATCGTAATTTTTATTTGCAAGAAGTCGATTAAAAATTAAAGAAAGGGGTTTAATAAATATACAGCTTAAAGTGGGCGTGTGTTAGGGGAAAACCCGTGGTGGTGCGGCGCTTTTTGTGTGGGGTTGTGTTGTGTGTGTTGTGTGTGTGTGTGGTGTTGTGGTGTGTGTGTGTGTGTGTGTGTGGTGTGTGGAGTTATGTGTGTGTGCTGAAGGCCTCGGAAGTTGAGAGGAGGTACAGGTATTACAGTTGAAATGTTGGTAGGAAGAAGTGTTTAGAAAAAAAACAGCATGGGGAGGGGACTGACTAGTATTGTGGATGGTTAGGAAGGAGTAGAAGTGAAGGTGAAGTTATTGTAGTATTGTAAGGTGGATCGTAAGGATGATGGGCTTAGAAGGAAGTTCTGAGGGTGGGGGTTGCTGGTAATTGTAGGTGGATGGTTAGGGGGAAGGGGACTTGTTTATGAGGGAGAAGTTAGTGAGGGTGGGGGTTGAAGGTTTTGTAAAGTGGGATGGTTAGGGAGATGTTCTAGGAAGGGATGTGGTAGTGAGGGTGGGGGTTGCAGGCATTAAGATAGGTGTTTAAAGAGGAAGGGGGGTAAAGGAGGAGGAGGATTGTAGCTGGGAGATATTAAAGTATTGCGGCATAGGTCTTGAGGAAGGGATGTTTGGGAGAGAGGTATGACATGGGGAGGGGGGGGGGGGGCGGGCGGGGGGGGTTGAGTTTACAGGTATTTTAGGTAGATATGAGGATGTGGTATTTGGGACAATTGAGTAGGGGCTGGAGAGATGTTCCGGGCATTTTCAGATAGGTGGGGGTGTTTCGCCACAAGAGAGCGGTATTCATAGGTAATGTAATGGAAGGATGTTCCAGAGGAAGGGTAGAATACATGTTTAGTAACACGGAAATTGAAATCGAGGGCCCGCTATCAGAAATACTAAATGGACTCACACGATATCATTTTGAGATAATTTTGAGAAACAATTGGGGAAGAATCGTTCTTTAAAGATCCAAAAATGTTACGGAATTGAAATTAATATTATTCTTAGCACAATGAGATAAGAATCAGATTCCAAGCAGTCCAAGAAAATAATCTTTGGAGTGGCCCTTGTAACTGAGTGCTCTACAAGGTGTCTATGTACCAGTTGTCCACATGCTTTCATACATAACTTCATAATGTAACAACACAGACAACACTTAACCTAATACTAAATCTTAACCCTAACAATTGTACTAAACCAGTTTTTTAGCCTTGCATGAAAACACGAAAGCAAGTGGACACAACGGTATATGAACGCAATGGTAGATGTATCCATTTTCTTCAGTGAAGAGGGGGGGGGGGGAGGTATTATAAAGAAAGGGTGGTTAGGATTAGAGGGGGAGTGTATGGAAGACAGCATGTTTGGATTGGAAGGGGGGGGGAGTATAGGGAAATGCCGAGTGTTTTACGTTAGGGAGTGGGTGTTATCTTAGGAAAAGGGTGTTTGAATTGGAATGTGGGAAGGGGGGGGGTAGAGTACAGGTTTAGATAGGGGGGGGGGGGGGGGGGGGATGTAGAGTAGCAAGGGGAGTTCGGAATGGTTTTAATGAGATAATCATAAGGGCAGAAACATCTTAGAAAAAAGGGAAGTGAAGGGTTGGGGGTGTGTGTTACAGGTGTATGACAGGAGGGCAGGAAAGGAAGACAGATTCCCTCTTCTGATGATATAACAGAGAGGGGGGATGTTCGGCCAAAAGGGATGTAGGGGTTGGTACATGGGTGTAGGGGGGGGGATGGTAGTTAAAGGGGTTTGAGATGGGGAGCGGGAATATTTTTGTTTCTGAGAAAGAGAAGAGATTTGAGAACAGAAAGGAACTACTAGTTTTCAAGAAAAAATTACGATGTATGTTCGGGTCGATTAGAGAGCAGAAAAATAGGAAAGGCAAAACTTGTTTTTAGGTATGAAAGGAGACGGGCAAAAGCGATAACTATAGAAGTGACATTCTTACTTGTAGCTGAAAGGGGGGGGGGGGGGGGGGGGGGCAGGCTACACACGAAAAGAAAAAAATGTTGATGAAGGGGCAGGGGGAAAAGTGTGTGTTTATGTAGGTGACAGTGGGGGAAAGAGGTGGACGGTGTGTGGTACAGTGGTAGAAATCTGAAGCTGGAATGTGGCTAGTGTTTTTCTGGACAACTCTAAAGCCATGTTGTGTGTGTGTGTGTGTGTGTGTGTGTGTGTGTGTGTGTGTGTGTGTTGTGTGTGGTGTGTGGGGTGTGTGTGTTGTTCTGTGTGTCTGTGTGTCTGTGCGTGTGTGTGTGCGTGTGTGTGTGCGTGTGTGTGTGCGTGTGCGTGTGCGGGGTGGGCTGTGTGTGTCTGTCCTGTGTGTGTAGGGGGGAGTAGGTCAAGTCAAAAGGATCTTAAATTGAGGGTAAAGATTATATAAACATTTTATATATTTTTTCCTAATAAAAACACAACCCCCTCCCTCTCCGAAACAAAACTAAGAAATGTGGTGTGAACGCAATAGGGGCGATTTGTGCCATAGACGATCTATGCATGGTCTGTCCTTGTAAGCCTTCATAGATTTGACTGCAGTCTGAAATGCGCGTTATTTTGTAACCTGCAGGAAAAGCCGCATTGCTTTACATGTATGATTTTTTGGGTGGAAAATATAGTATGTGGACACAGCTGTGCTTTGTTGGAAGAAAGTAGAGACTAAGAAGTTTTTGCTTAAAGAATTGTTCACAACCACGGAAAAAAAGAGACACAGTGACAGCTGATAAATTTGGGGGGGGCGAGTTTTTTCATTCGGATAAAGTTTTACCCAAGCACTGTTGATGAGGCGGGAATGGTGTTAACTAGAAAACCTCTATTAGTGTTAATGAAAGTGTTTGTAATGTTTTTTCCTTTTGAAATTTGTATTGGAGTTTGTTTAGAAATATTGTCGTCCTAAAACTTATGTTCGCTGCTGGCTAGAGAGTTTGAATTATTTATTGAAGGATGCAGAAAAAAAAAAATTAAGAAAAGGTCACTATTAAGCACCCGCTCCTCTCCTTATTCCCCCCTCCCCCCCCCCGCTCCCCCCTCCACCCCGAACCTCGCCCCCCTCCCCCCTCCTTCCGCTCCCCCCCTCCTCCCTCCTTCCGCTGCCCCCCTCCAACCCCGAACCTCGCCCCCCTCCCCCCCTTCCGCTCCCCCCTCCTCCCTCCTTCCGCTGCCCCCTCCACCCCGAACCTCGCCCCCCTCCCCCTCTTACGCTCCCCCCCTCCAACCCCGAACCTCGCCCCCCTCCCCCTCCTTACGCTCCCCCCCAACCCCGAACCTCGCCCCTCCCCCCCTCCTTCCACTCCCCCCTCCGACCCCGAACCTCGCCCCCTCCCCCCTCCTTCCTCCCCCCCCCTCCTTCCGCCCCCCCTCCTTCCGCCCCCCCTCCAGCCCCGAACCTCGCCCCCCTCTCCCCTCCTTCCCGCCCCCCCTCCTTCCGCCCCCCCCTCCAGCCCCGAACCTCGCCCCCCTCCCCCCTCCTTCCGCCCCCCCCCCCCCTCCAGCCCCGAACCTTGCCCCCCTCCCCCCTCCTTCCGCTCCCCCCTCCAACCCGAAAAATTTGATTGATACTCTGCATGCGACTGAGGCCCATTTAAAAGGAATGAAAGGTTGCAGATTTGTGGGATTTGGTTTTAAAAGATAATTTGTAAATGTGTGTTGGTATGTTTTGTTACGGAGAAGAACAGAAAAGTTTTGATAGATTTTTTTTCATCAGATTAAAGTATTGGTTAGAAATGTCTTGAAAAATACCTCTTATTAAAAAGAAATTGTTTTGAAGAGATTGAGGAAGCGTGTTTTATGGGTGGTTTGTTTCCCCCTTGTTTTTTTTTGTTTGTTTGTTTTTTTTAGTTTGTCTTGGGATAGATTTGCATTCATGTATAAACCAGAAGTTAGTTTTTTTCCTAGCAGATGAACAATGAACTATAGATTTCATACATGGCTTTTTCTTTTTAAAAATGTTGAGGGCCAGATCCAATTTGCTTGATTAATTACTGTAGTCCCGCAATCTTTTTTTTTTCTGAAGGCGAGTTTGTGATAGAAAAGCTCAGGAGTCTTGGTGGTTTTTTTTTTTTTTTTTTTTTTTTGGGGGGGGGGCTGCTTTTTGCATGACTCTTATCGGTCAAAGGCGTATAAAAATATCACTAGCCTGTGATCCTGTTTACAGTTAGAAGAATGAGAAATTTTCCAATGGAAAGATGAATAGAGAACGTTGTTTGGGGATAGAGTTTAATTTTCCTCTACTTTAAAAAAAAGTAGAATAGAATAATATTTGAAATCAATATTTTAGCTCTGAAATAATTTCTATTTTTCGTTGGGTTATAAAATTATGACATGTTATAGAGAGATTTTTTTTTCAATAATATTGTACATCCTATTCTTTTGAAAACTTTGGTATCGCTGGAAAGAGTGACTATTTTCAATGATATAGAACATCTTATACCTTTAAAAAAAAATTTGGTATCAGTGAAAAGTGTGACTACTTTAAAAAAAAAAAGATAATGTAAATCTTGTACTTTAAAAATGCTTTGGGTATCGGTGGAAATAGTGACTATTTGCAATGATATTGTACATCCTATATTTTTGAAAACTTTTGGTATCGCTGGAAAGAGTGACTATTTTCAATGATATAGTAAATCTTATACCTTTTAAAAATGGTATCAGTGAAAAGTGACATTTTTTTTATATTAAATGATAATGTAAATCTTGTACTTTAAAAATGCTTTGGGTATCGGTGGAAAGAGTGACTATTTGCAATGATATTGTACATATTATACTTAAAAAAAACTTGGTATCAGTGAAAAGAGTGACTTTTTAATGATACTGTAAATCTTATTCTTTTAAAAAAATATTTGGTATCAGTGAAAAGAGTGACTTTTTTCAACGACATTGTACATCTTATTCTTTTAAAAGAACTTTTGGTATCAGTGAAAAGAGTGACTTTTTTTTAATGATACTGTAAATCCTATTACTTATGTTTTTTTTGGGTATCGGTGGAAAAAGTGATTATTTTATTTTCATCTACTTTTTACATCTACTTTTTTTTTTTTTTTTTTTTTTTAAACTTTGGTGTTGGTGAAAAGTTACTGTTTTTAATGATATTGTACATCTTATACTTTTAATACTTTTGGTATCTGTGAAAAGAGGGACTATTTTTGATACTGTAAAATCATATACTTTAAAAAAAAACTTTGTTATCAAGGGAAAGGGTGACTATTTTCAGTAAATAAACGCCATACTTTTCAAAAGTGTTGGTATGGGCGGAAAGGGTGACAATTTTCAATGATATTCGACAATGGTTACTTTTTAACTGGATTTGACAAAAAGAGTGGCTATTTTCGGTAATGTTGTACAGCCTATACTTTTTATACTTTTGGTATTAGTGGATAGAGTAACTATTTTCAATCATATTGTATAAACTCTACTTAAAAAAAACAAACAACTTTGGTATTAGTGGAAAGTGACCATTTCAATCATATTGTATAAACTCTACTTTAAAAAAACAAACAAAAAACTTTGGTATCAGTGAAAGAGCGAGTACTTTCATTGATATTGTACATCTACTTGTAGCACGTTTAAGATTTTTTTTTTTTTGCTTTTGGGTTGCCATCAGTGATGTTCCTGCCATATTAGTACACTTTATTACAACTTTTTTTGCCCCTGACCCAATAAACCTTGTTCTAAAATCCCAGGTAGAAAATGTACCAGGTGTTGATAAATGTTTACAACCTTGTGTAATGACCTCTATTACAAACTTGTGTGATTACCTATACCCGAAGATAATACTAAACTTGCCCATTTGAATAGTTGTAGAAAATATTGAATATTCTTTTAAAACTTTTTTTAGATGATCAACAAAAAATTGTAACAAATATTGCTTCCGATTTTCATGTATAGCATGGCAGCCCTGTACAAAACTGATAAATTTGTACTGAAGAATTTTTTAAAAAATCAAGTGGTGAGCACACACCACCGACACTTAACTACCCAACTGACTTTTTCCCTGACAGATATGCAAGCTTCGCACAACTCCCTCCTTTAATTAAAACATACAAGCTGATGTTTTGCACTTACTCATTCAAGGTGTCTATGCTTTCTGGCTGTAAAGATAACATGGGTGGAATTAAGCAACTTTTGTATCTACTGTGTTTAATAAGCATATTGGAATAAACACGTCATTGTGGTGTGAGATATTTTCAAATGATGGAGTGAGAATTCAAAAGCAAACAAGTCAGTGGGTTGGTCATTGTGTCACTGCTGGTCAGAGCACTGGGAAAAGCCTACCTCCCCCTTCAGCCCCTCGAAAAACAAACAAAGCTGGAGTAAGGGTTGGGTAGCCGGCTCGCAGCTAAAATGAAATGAACACTAATGCATGATTTAAAAATGTTGTCAAAAGTGGATGAAATGTTATACCATATGTGCAAAAAACATATGACCCCAAATAAAAACAAAAACTTGACCAACGTCTTTGTTCAGAGTTCAATATGAGAATGAATCTTCTCTCTCTCTCTCTCTCTCTCTCTCTCTCTCTTCTCTCTCTCTCTCTCTCTCTCTCTCTCTCTCTCTCTCTCTCTCTCTCTCTCTCTCTCTCTCTCTCTCTGCCTTGCCTTTGCCTTTGCCTTGCCTTGTCTTGTCTGTCTGTCTGTCTGTCTGTCTGTCTGTCTGTCTGTCTGTCTGTCTCTGTCTGTCTCACTTAACGTTACATTCCAAATGTAAATCAATCAGTCAGGTATACGCAAATAACTCTCACACATTCAGATGTATTTAAATGCCTGTTAAAAATAGGCGTGAGTGCACAGGCTATGTAAAATATCTATTTTTCAAATAAACCTTATAACAACAACGGTAATAAAAACTTCTATGAAATATGCGTTTATATAGTGCTATGTTTAACAAATCAAAGCTCTGGTATTCTATTTATCCTGACACCTGCAGCTTATCACAATACTTTTCCTGAATCAAAATTGACATACATACAAGCGTGCGCGCGTACACTCGCGCGCGCGCGCACACCACACACACACACACACACACACACACACACACACACACACACACACACACACACACACACACACACACACACACACACGCCGTGCGCGCGCGCGCAGAACATATTAATTTCGCACCCGTTAAGACCTGCTACGCTTTTCGGAAAAGTAGGCCACTTTGTCCCGGTGGGAACGGATGACAAAACTGATGGAGTTAACATCAGTGTTGACTCCACTTCCCCCAAAAGTCCTTCGGATGAGACTATCAACAGAGGCTCCGTGTGCGAACGCACGCAGAACATCTTGCGCACACGTTAAATCCTGTTCCGTTTTTCGTAGGAGTAGGCCATAGTGTGCCGGTGGGAACAGATGACACGATTTACAAAAACTGCATACACACGGGGACTGGATGTAAAAAAGCACATGAGTGCTTATTCCATTATCCTTGATATAAAATAATTAAAACAGCACACACACACCACACACACACACACACACACACACACACACACACACACACACACACACACACCGTGCGTGCGCGCAGAACATATTTCGCACCCGTAAAGACCTGCTACGCTTTTCGGAAAAGCAGGCCACTGTGTCTCGGTTGGAACGGATGACAAAACTGCATGCGCACGGGGACTAGATACAAAAAGGCATATAAACAGTTATTCTATTATCCTCAAAATAAAAGAACAATACAAAATAGAGCAAATAACACGGAACAGACACAGGCACACACAGACACAGACACCCCCACAAACACCCCCCCCCCCCCCCCACACGCGCGCACACGTAGGCACACACGCAAGCACACTCATACGCATATAAAATTATATACATATATATATACATTTGAGAAATTATACATGTAACACGTATAACCAATATTTGCTTGTATATGCATATATATACATACGCATATATAAAGAAATAAAAATATATTAAAAAAATAACATAACTTTACATACGTATTAAATTCACAGACACACACACACACACACACACACACACACACACACACACACACACACACACACACACACACACACACACACACACACACACACACACACACACACACAATCAATCAATCAATCAATCAATCAATCAATCAATCAATCAATCAATCAATCAAAAAGCAACACTATCATCACTGCCTACTGAGAATAACAAAAACCGTAACAGCAGCAACAATAATTTGAAAAAAATACCAGAAAAACGAAAAACACATAACAAACATACAACGGAAGAAAATGTGGTCTAGCGGTAAGGCTCCCGTGAAAAAGACGAGAAGTGGCTGGTTCAATTCTCGTATCCGCCCGACTTTTGATCATAATCCTGGTAACTTGAAGGGGTGGTCTGGGTGCTAGTGTTCGGAGGAAACAATAAACCAAGCTCCCGTAGTGCAACATATACTTAACACATGTAAAAGAACCCACAGCATGCATACAGCAAAACAGCTGACCCCGGCGATGCTGTAGATAAAAGCCACTTTATGAAAACACAAAGCCACACACAGACTGACACTTTTATTTTATTTTGATTTATTTTATTTCATACTACTCTATGTCACAGCAGATTTCTCTGCGTGAAATTCGGGCTGCACTCCCCGGGGAGAACGCGTCGCCACAAATGCAGCGCCTACCCATTATTTATTTGTTTTTTAATTTATATTTTATTATATATACAGCCCTGAGCCACCCTGAGGACTTCAACTCCCCGATTTTTTCTCAGGGATGGTGTCTAAACACGACACCTGTGTGCATGCTGTTTTTTTAAAAAGTAATTTTGTCATCCACTCCTACCGGCACACAAAGGCCTGCTCTTCCGAAAG
>CM060330.1:33293864-33308864 GCA_030674155.1 Stramonita haemastoma
TATGACCCAAGGCTGAAAGCTCCATGGCAAAGAAAATGCACACAGCTTCTCCTTGACATTTTCGATGTCTTTATATGACCCAAGGCTGAAAGCTCCATGGCAAAGAAAATGCACACAGCTTCTCCTTGACATTTTCGATGTCTTTATATGACCCAAGGCTGAAAGCTCCATGGCAAAGAAAATGCACACAGCTTCTCCTTGACATTTTCGATGTCTTTATATGACCCAAGGCTGAAAGCTCCATGGCAAAGAAAATGCACACAGCTTCTCCTTGACATTTCCGATGTCTTTATATGACCCAAGGCTGAAAGCTCCATGGCAAAGAAAATGCACACAGCTTCTCCTTGACATTTTCGATGTCTTTATATGACCCAAGGCTGAAAGCTCCATGGCAAAGAAAATGCACACAGCTTCTCCTTGACATTTTCGATGTCTTTATATGACCCAAGGCTGAAAGCTCCATGGCAAAGAAAATGCACACAGCTTCTCCTTGACATTTTCGATGTCTTTATATGACCCAAGGCTGAAAGCTCCATGGCAAAGAAAATGCACACAGCTTCTCCTTGACATTTTCGATGTCTTTATATGACCCAAGGCTGAAAGCTCCATGGCAAAGAAAATGCACACAGCTTCTCCTTGACATTTTCGATGTCTTTATATGACCCAAGGCTGAAAGCTCCAGGACAAAGGAGATGGATACAACGTTTCCCTTACTTATCTGATGTCTTTATATGACCCAAGGCTGAAAACTTCATGATAAAGGAGATGGCTATCCCTTCTCCTTCACATGGTGGTGACCATTAAGTTATTGGCTGCTGGCAGAAGTGACGTTTCCTATGACTGAGAATGGAGCTAGATGAGGTTTTCTTCACCCTCATTAACCCAATAGGTTTCATTGCATAGTTCGCTCAGATCAGGACAGCATGTTTGGACCATTGCCCCCCCCCCCCTTTCTGTCTCTCTCTGTCTCTTCTCTCTCTTTATCTCCCCCTCTCTCTCTCTTTATATCTCTCTCTTTCTTTCTTTATCTCCTCTCTCCCTCCCTCCCTTCCTCTCTCTCTTTCTATTTCTCTCTCCCTCCATCCCCCCTCCCCCCTCTCTCTCTTCCCCCTCTCTCTCTCTTACTCTCTCTTTCTCTGTCTCTATCTCTCTGTCTCTATCTCTGTCTCTATCTCTCTCTCTACATTTACAAAACTGCATAAACACGGGGAATGGATGAAAAAAAGAACAAGAGTGCTTATTCCATTATCCTTGATATAAAAGAATAAATCAAACCAAATCAAATCTTTCTCTCTCTCACTCACACACATACATACCAAGAACAAAGACATATTAATCCTTTCAACGTTTGTCATTACATACATGACACACAGTGAGTAATACAGGAAAATATCCGTTCATAAAAAAAACTCAGTTTAAATCATCACAAAGAAACACAAAATCGATGATGACAAGTAAACCTAGCAACTCATTATTTCCCTACTTTCCCACCCCGATAAATCTTAGTTCAAACTCTTTGACTTCCTACCTACAAAAAAAAAACACAAACTAAAATTCATTTTAATGTCAAATATTTGTAGGAACGAGTCTATTCCAAAGATCTGCGATTTCTGGGCATGAAAACAGTCTGAAAGATTCTAGCAATGTTAACTGATTTCTTTTTTTTTTCAGTGTGCGGAAAACAACAAGATCAAAAGACCTGGATTTTTGCCGAGTGGAATTTATCAAAGAAAGCAATTGACGGAGAAGAACACTTAAAATTAAAAAAACAAAAACAAGGAGAAAAACGAGAAAATAATACAAACACAATACAAACAGAGAAAGGAGAAAAAGAACAAACAACCAAACAAACAAAAAAACCCCACACTACTCACCCATGAGTACGTTCAGAAAAGTGCTCCAATTTCAAATTAAAAAAAAAAAAGTTGCTGGTCATTCCAAATGTGATGAACATTTTGACAAGTTTCTTTTTGATTGCTAAATGTTCTGCTACCTCCACAGTGGGGATAATATGGTTGCATACGCAACACTCTCACTCACCATTGGTAAACCTAGACACTGTCGCCGAGGAACGATTAAAAAATCAAATCTCAGCTGAAATTGCATTTCTGACCTGAATACTTGTACAATCTGCAAAATTTCCAAGGAGACAATTTTTCGAAATTGTAGGATAATCATTTCAACAGATTAGAGAGAGAGAGAAAGAGAGAGAGAGAGAGAGAGAGAGAGAGAGAGAGAGAGGAGAGAGAGAGAGAGAGAGAGAGAGAGAGAGAGAGAGAGAGAGAGAGAGAGAGAGGGAGGAGAGAGAGAGAGAGAGAGGAGAGAGAGAGAGAGAGAGAGAGATTATCATTATTATTTTTTATCATGTATTCTTTTATATCGAGGATAATGGAATAAGCACTCGTGCTTTTTACATCCAGTCCTGTGTGTATGCAGTTTTGTAAATATTGTCATATGTTCCCACCGGCACGCGATGGCCTACTCTTACGAAAAGCGGAACAGGATTTAATATGTGCGCAAGATGTTCTGCGTGCGTTCGCACACGGGGCCTCGATTTATAGTCTATCCTAAGGATTTTGGGGAGAGTGGAGTCACACTGATGTTTACTCCAGAGGAAAATTCCTCTCGAACGGGAATCGAACCGGGTCGTCAAATTGCGAGCGCAATGTTCTGACCACTACGCTATCACTACGCTATGTGTGTGTGTGTGTGTGTGTGGGTGTGTGTGGTGTGGTGTGTGTGTGTGGTGTGTGTGTGTGTGTGTGTGTGTTTGTGCGTTCGTGTGTGTTTGTGTATGTGTTTGTGTGTTTGTGTGTTTGTGTGTTGTGTGTGTGTGTGTGTGTGTGTGTGTGTGTGTGTGTGTGTGTGTGTGTGTGTGTGTGTGTGTGTGTGTGTGTGTGTTCAGGGACCATCGTTTTCTCTGACTGCCTCTTCATGTGCGCACATCAAAACCCTTTCTGTCCTCTGGAAGAGTAGGCCATTATATGCCAGAGGGAATGGATGGTAGAATGTATAAAAATCGCACAAATATGCAGATTGGATGTTTAAAAAAAGCACATAAGCGCATATTTCATTATCGCAGGAATAAAAGAATTTAGATTAGAAATTTAGAATATAAAAATATGAACACACACACACACAAACACACACACACACAGACACACACACACAGACACACTCACGCAAACACACACACACACACACACACACACACACACACACACACACACACACATACACACACACACACACACACACACATACCACACTTGTACACGCTGACCTTGCAAGAAAAGAATTTAGATGAGAAATTAAGAACTTAGGAAAAAAACCCAAACTCTCTATCTCTATCTCTATCTCTGTCTCTGTCTGTCTGTGTCTGTCTCTCCTTCCCTCCCTCCCTCCCTCTCTCCTCTCTCTCTCTCTCTCTCTCTCTGCCTTGCCTTGCCTTGCCTTGCCTTGTCTCTCTCTCTCTGATGCAATCTTTTGTCCCTTTTCAGATCCTAGATGCTGTAAATGAAGGCAATATCAGCCAATTGAAACTTCAGGTTCAGCAACTATGGACAAAGGCACACTGGGGGATCAACAAACCAACCACCATCACACTATTTCCTTCTAACCTTTCCCAGCTTTGATGAATTCGCACAACTTGAAATACATTGCCTGCTCCGCTCTAAACACATTAAACACTAATCTCGCCCCATTTTCCCCCCAATCAATTCCAAATAACTTATTTTTTTTGTTAAATGAAAAGAATTTCAAGGATTAGAGCCATTCTAATTTCTTGATAGCTTTTCAGTCCTGGACAAAAAAATATTTAAATCAAAAGACCGGATCTTTGCCACGTGGACTACATCAAAGAAACCAGCCATTTGGAAAACACTCACAGTACAAAGTAAAGCAAAGGCACAAAGACATCTAACCAAACACAGTCCACACTGCTTTGCTGTAAGCTTATTAAGCACAGCCCTCCAATTTCCAATTCCCTGAAGTAGAAAGACTCAATAAGGGCAGTGGCTCTGGGTCACGCCAATTCTGATTAATATTTCTGCAAATTGTTTTTTTTTTCATATTGTCAGCTGAAATTGCATTTTTGAACTGATTTTTTTAAAAGGTGTGTGAGGTAGTTTTGAGAATGCAACAAATTCCTGAGATTCTAAGAAAAATAACCAGTAGAGAGGAAGGGGGAAGGTTGAGGGGTGACTAGCTGATAGTGTGCTTTATTGCCACCACCACAACATTATATACACATACTATGATGTTTTGGTAGAGGCGGTAGTGGTGGTGGTGGTGGTGGTGGTGGTGGTGGTGGTGGTGGTGTGTGTGTGTGTGTGTGAGTGTATATATTATATATAATTGAGAAATATATATATATATATATATATATATATATATATATAATATATATATTTATATTATATATATATATGTGTGTGTGTGTGTGTGTGTGTGTGTGTGTGTGTGTGTGTGTGTGTGTGTTGTGTGTGTTGTGTGTGTGTGTGAGTAAATAAACAGATGTGTATGCTTGTACCTCTGCTTGATTGCCCGCTTGTGTATATGTATATGTGCACATATGCGTGTGTGCATTTTTCAAGTCATCCTTTTTTCCAGAAGGTACATTGAGTAAGCAATGCACTTGCTCTTTTCCCATCAAGCCACATATCTAGGAACAAAAGCAACTGTAGCAATAATACTTGACTACAAAAAGTGATCCCTGTGCACGCAAATCCACTTGGATACAGAAGATAACATCAGTGGAGTTAACATCAGTGCTGACTCCACTCTCCCCAAAAGTCTTTCGGATGAGACTATAAACTGTGTCAACGCAGGCAGAACATCTTGCGCACACGTTAAATCCTGTTCGCTTTTAGTAAGAGTAGGCCATCGTGTGCAGGTGGGAACGGATGACAGAATTTACAAAACTGCATTCACACGGGGACTGGATGTAAAAAAGCACATGAGTGCTCATTCCATTATCCTCGATATAAAAGAATGAATAAAAAATAAAACTAAAATTGATAACCAGAAGTGGACAACAAGGGGAAGTCACTGGCAGCTCTGACTCTGATGATAGAAAGGACTATCAGGCATTTCCCGTCTGATATTTATTTATTTATTCTTTGATATCGAGGATGATGGAATAAGCATTCATGTGCTTTTTTTTTATTTTTTTTTACATCCAGTCCCCATGAGTATGCATATGATATAGTTAAGATGCCATAGCTAACTACGTACTCCACAATAATTATGACATTGTATTCAATAAAAATTATGATACTGTATTCAATAAATAATTATGATACTGTATTCAAAACGGCTGGCTAATATTCTACCACGAACCAGCCCTCAGCATGAAGTAACATCTGTTTGACGTGTCTGAGTACATGTGTCAAGTGTAAAGGCTTACATCAGAATTCACATCTTTTAAGCCTGTCCCAGTATGTATGCCCTGTGTATAGGTATACAAAGTCAAAACTCCTAAAGACTGTTACTTCAGGTGCCTTTAAGTGTACTGAATAGCAGTCCACTCCTTTGGCACTAAGAGGTCTGACCACAGGATTGAAGGTCCTGCCCAACCCCTGCAGGCGAACAGGCTCGTGTGTCCGTGCCTGCCATTGATTGTGTTGACAACACCAGAGCAGGAAGCTTGTCTTCTCTTGGAGTCTTGGACATACTGTCAATACACTAGTTCTTTTCAAAATACATGTTCGTAAAAAATCGTTTATATTCTATGTGTCTGTTTATTTGCTTGGCTTTGGTTGTATCAGGTGTGTTTTTTTCTTTTTTATTGGAAAAAAAACACCTCTTACAGATAATTAATTAATCAAATAATATCAGCTGCATTGTTCTTTGTCCTTCTTTGTTTTTTCATTTATTTTTATTATTACATTTATCTTTTATTTATTTATTTTTTTATCGAGGATAATGGAATGCCTATTGTATTTTTTAAATCAGTCCTTTTGAAAAGTTGACTGGGTATTTCTGTGTATAACTGGAACTTTCTGGTTTCTTGTATAACGGGTACTTTCGTGTATACTGGGTATTTCTGTGTATAACAGGTACATTTCTGTGTATACTGGGTACTTTCTGTGTATAACTGGGTACATTTCTGTGTATAACTGGGTACATTTCTGTGTATACCTGGGTACATTTCTGTGTAACTGGACATTTCTGTGTATACTGGGTACATTCTGTGTATAACTGGGTACATTTCTGTGTATACCTGGGTACATTTCTGTGTATAACCTGGGACATTTCTGTGTATACCTGGGACATTTCTGTGTATACCTGGTACATTTCTGTGTATACTGGGTACATTTCTGTGTATACCTGGGTACATTTCTGTGTATACCTGGGTACATTTCTGTGTATACCTGGGAACATTTCTGTGTATACCTGGAACATTTCTGTGTATACCTGGGTACATTTCTGTGTATACTGGGTACATTTCTGTGTATACCTGGTACATTTCTGTGTATACCTGGGACATTTCTGTGTAAACTGGACAATTCTGTGTAAACTGGAACATCTCTGTGTATAACAGGTACATTCTGTGTATAACTGGACATTCTGGTGTACCTTGAGTTGTCGTGTGGTTCACCTCTTAGACTGGCGATCAGTATTCACCTGTAAAGTTGTAAAGACACATCAGCAGAACACAAGCAGGATAGTTTAAGAAACACACTGCTGGTATCAACATCGTAGTGGTGGCTTTTTTGTGACAGTTTAAGCCCCATAACTCCTACACACGTTTCCTGAAATAATCATTTTAAAAGAAGCAGATGACTCTGAAAGACAGATGCTGCAATCTTGCAAAAAGCTTGCTAACACGTTTGTAATATCTTAACAAAACATGCATGAACACAAGAAGTGTTGCGATGTAAAGTTCTTAAAGAAAAACAGACAGAAAGTAGAAAAAAAGAGAGGACAAAAACAACATTGGAAGAAAACAAGAAAGAACAAAAATTGCGAGAGACAGAGAAAGAAAAAAAAAAGACGAAAAGCGCGAAAAAAGAAGAGGGGACAAAAGAGGAAATAACCATGTGAACTGAGAACGTCCCCGACTTTCTGTGTTGGTTTACCACTGCTGTGTTTATGACTTTGTTCAACGCTATGGGTTTCCTTTTTCAACGTCCCCTTTGTCTCCCTCTGTCTTTGTCTACCTCTGTCTGTTCTGTTGTCTGTCTGTCTGTCTGTCTGTCTGTCTGTCTGTCTGTCTGTCTGTCTTTCTCTCTCTGTCTCTGTCTGTCTGTCTGTCTGTCTGTCTGTCTATATGTCTGTCTGTCTGTCTGTCTGTCTCTCTCTCATCAGTGTTTCAGCGTTCTCTCTCTCTCTCACTCTGTCTGTCTGTCTGTCTGTCTGTCTGTTTGTCTCTCTGTCTCTGGCCTTCCTCATTTTTAAAAGTTTTTTTTTCCTGGAATCAGTTGAGTTGTCTGTGAGCTCATTTTGTAATATTTTGTTTGAACGATGTAATTTTGATAATACAATAATCTTTCCTTCCTTCTTTCTTTTTTTAATTTTGGGGCTATTATCTTTTCAATTTTGTTTTGATATTGACATGATTTTTGGACTCATAGGTAGTATAGGGGTTAAAATCATTTCCGAATGTCACGTTAGAACACGCACAGCTGAACACCACCAATGTGACCCAGAAGTATTGCAGGGCCACTCAGGCTGGTGGCCCTCACGGCAGTCTGACATTGACTATCTCCCTGAGGTCTTCTAGATACAGCACAGCTGAGGTGGGCATGGCGGGGGTGGAGAAGTCGGCATGAGTGGCGTGGGGACAGCGGGACAGGAAGGTCTACAGAGAGAGCAGAAGACAGAGATCCTAGGTGGCTTCGGATGAGACTTTAAACCGAGGCCCCGTGTCGCAACGCACGCAGAACATCTTGCGCACACGTTAAAACCTGTTTCGCTTTTTTTGGAAGAGTAGGCCATTGTGTATCGGTGAGAACGGATGACAAAATTGACAAAACTGCATACACATAGGTACTGGATGTAAAAAAAGCATATGAGTGCCTATTCCATTATCCTCGATATAAAAGAATATAATAAAATAAATAAAATAAAATAAACAATACTCTATTCTATTATTGTGTATTTGGAGATCACACATTCCAGAGTACACAAAATCTAACTAAAGATTGATAAAGTTAGGTCGAGCTGATGAAGTTTTTGTTCGGGTGGAATTCGAAATAAGAGCACCTTGCCAAACACGTCTGCCAAACACGTTTGATAGAAGGTTTTGGTAAGGACCAAAAAGCTTACTAAGCCAAACACCAGTGCTAGTCTCGGAACAGTTTGCTTCTGTCCAATAGCAGTTTTCGCCTTGACATCTCCAACCTCCTGTGGTGGTCTGTTGTAATGTTTTCACAGAGTAATCAGCTTTTCTTTTCTCAGTCAGGAGACACACCTTCTGCTCCCAGACAATTGCTGTTTGTTTCATTCCCAAGGAGCGGTGTTCCCCCGAGAAATCTCTTTAAAAACCACAGTCTGAATGATTAGATAATGATCGTCTGACGGGCAATCCCCCCCCCCCCCCCCCCTAATGATAGGACAAAGTTCTGTTGTATTGCTCAGGGTAGAGAGAGAGAGGGACTTATGTGTTTATTTTCTTTATTTTATTTCGGTTTTTTCGCTTTGTTTTTTTTGGGGGGGAGACTAAAGACTTGTATGTGCCTTTTATTTTTTATCTGGGTTTTGTTTTAATAGGTACTCAGTCAGAGCTCTCTCTTATTCTCCTGTCTCTTTCTTCTGTCTGTACATAGGCTAGTATACATAACAATCACGTGGCTTTCTCTTTGTAAACAACTGTTGATGCTATTGTGAAAAGCAAATTAGATTACTAATCTTGATTTTATTAAGTAAAACTTAATTTTCATTAACAGTCATCTTGGAATGTTTGAACCAATATAAAATGTCGCTTTCTTGTGTGTTTTGTTTTTTTAGATTATCATTCGTATCAATATGCCTGTCAGTATAGTAATTGCTCTTCCTGGGATGATAGAGTGTTTTTGACTTTGACTTGATTAAATCACATCAGGCAATTCCATACTTCCCCCTCTCTGTGGTAATCTGGAACATCCTTGATATTTTTGGGATTTTTTGTATTTGTAACAATTAAATGTCAGCAGATTTCTCGCGTGAAATTCGGCTGTTGAGGAGAGCTCGTCGCCTACATTGCATCGCTACCCCTGTTTTTTTCTTTTCCTGCATGCAAGATTTGTTTCCCTGTTCAAGTGGTTTTTGATATTTGTGACCTGTTATTAAAAAAAGGAGTCGTAAGGTTATAAATGGTCAAATGAGTTTCTTAGATTTCCTGAAATCTACAGATCATTACTTTTGACGTCTGACTGATTTACTACCTCTAAATTGACAAGGTTTATGGTATTTGAAATGGGTGACACTGCAATTTCACATTCTGAGAAAAATCGGTTTACTGTTTTCAAACACTACTAAATAACACTAAAGCAGGTTTTTAGTTTGTTACACACATTTTATTAACCAATATAAGCTTTCAAGTACATAGTTACGAAATTTAATGCATGAAAATTAAATTTTTGTGAAAAGTGAACACTGACAATAGTAGACCTACGTTCCTTTTTTGGGGCCTGTCTTCTTTTCATTGCCTGCCAGTTAGACTCATTCTGTAAAAACGGGTCATATTAAATTGTACTTCTCCTGTCTGCTGTCTGCCCCTGCTGTCTGTCGTCTGTCTGTCTGTCTGTCTTCTCTTTGTCGTCTGTCTTTGCTTCTCTTCTCCGAGCCCCGTGTCCCCCGAACTCTCTCCACCGTTACCTCCCTTCTATAGCCTCTCCTCAATCTTCACTCTGCCCGCTTCAATCTTCCATTCTCTTAATCATCTCTCTCAATCTCTCAATCATCTCTCTCTCTCTCTCTCTCCTCTCTCTCCTCTCCTCTCTCTCTCTCGTCTCTCTCCTCTTCTCTCTCTCTCTCTCTCTCTCTCTCTCTCTCTCTCTCTCTCTCTCTCTCTCTCTCTTCTCTTTCTTTCTTTCTTTCTTTCTCTCACACACATCTAGAGAGGTGTGTACTGACCGGTCTTTTCCTGTATTATTTTGTAACTGTGCCTAAGGTCTGTTGGCTGGCCTCAGCTGACACTATTCCGACTTCAGAGCAGTTCAGCTCATTCTATAGCTTCCATGCTGGGTACGATGTCTATGCTTCCATAATCCAGTGAACGATGACAGAATAGCAGTATCTTTAACGTGCATATTATTTTGTATCTTCTGCATGTGTGTTGTACACAAAAGAAATTAAGGTACTGGCAGGTCTGCACTTGGAATTGACCTGAGAGATTGCAAAATCCTCACCCGTATTTCACCACACGCCACAAGATTCAAACCCAGGACTTCATGGATCCATGGCATTGTGGTCAGACGGTCTTAACCACTCTGCTACAAGTCTGTTATCTTTTACTTCAGTTAAGATCATGAGCCCTGTTTTTTAAATATCTCTTACAGAAATACGATACATACACAAAATGGAAAACAAACATATCAGTTGGAGAGATATTCAAGAATCCCACTTAAGATGGTGCTCAGACAGAGATTTCAATATAGAATAAGTAATTGGAAACTTAACTTATTTTTCCTAGGTAGTTCAATTAGCAGAAACAGTATATGTGTTTGATGAAGAATGTTTTCTGAACAATGATGACGGATAATTATGTGCATACTCAAAATATGCTATGGTTTCATGACTACTAAGTGATATGTTTTTGGTTGTGATTATCATAAACTTCTATTATAAGCAATGTTGAAATGTGTGCCAACTTATTATTTTTTTTCAAGAGATCATTCGGATGAAACTATAAACCGAGGTCCCGAGTGCGAACGCACGCAGAACATCTTGCGCACACGTTAAAATCCCGTTCCGCCTTTCGGAAGAGTAGGCCATCGTGGGCCGGTAGGAGCGGATGACAAAATTATATATAAAAAAAAACAAGCCAGCATGCACACAGGTGTCGTGTTTAGACACCATCCCTGAGGGGAAAAAACTAATGGCGCCTACCGCTGCACTTGTGGCGATGCGCTCTCCCCGGGGAGAGTAGCCCGAATTTCACGCAGAGAAATCTGCTGTGACATAAAGTGGTATGTACACCATCTTCCATGCTACAATATTGTGGACATAAACTTAAGACATCTAACAGTGGCCAGTTTCAGTATCTAAATCATAATTATACATATATCTACAGCTCACTTCATTCTTGTTTATATTCTTTATTGATAGTACAGAGTTAAGTTATCTACAAGAAAAAAAGTATAATACTGGTTTAAAGCAAAAGAAATGGGGCAAGTTTTCATTTGGTCCCTTCAAGCTAAACACTCATTTTCAGTTAAAAAAAAAATAATATCACCGCCACAGAGAGAGAGAGAGAAGAGAGAGAGGAGAGGAGAGAGAGAGAGAGAGAGAGAGAGAGAGAGAGAGAGAGAGAGAGAGAGAGAGAGAGAGAGAGAGAGAGAAGAGAGAGAGAGAGAGAGAGAGAGAGAGAAGAAGACAGACAGACAGACAGACAGACAGACAGACAAGACAGACAGACGACAGACAGACAGACAGACAGACAGACAGACAGCCAGATGGACACATGGATAGACAAACAGAGACAGACAGACAGACAGAATTTTGTAAAGAGAAAAATCTCTGCCTGAAGAATCCAGATACACTGAGAAGAGGGAATGGTAGTAGTGGTGGTGAGGATAGGAGGTAAGGGATATAGGGGGAGGGGGGGGGGGGGGTAGAGAGTGGAGAAAGGAAATGGGACAAAAATAGTCTGCTGGTCACAGAAAAACAACATTAACAAACAGGTGAAGGAGAGAAGGGAGAGGAAGGAAGGAAAGGACAGACTGCCTGGACGGGAAGTGGGGGGGGGGGGGGGTAGACATTGGCATTTGATTGGCTCCCCTTGTTTGCTTTCAGCAGAACAGGAAGGATTGAGTGCAGAGGTCTAAATAGCTTCTCCTATGACTGTTTTTTCATTGTAATTGTTTCTTGTCTGCGCATGTATAATGATATACACAGACATGTCTGTGAAAAAAGCGAGTGGGGAAGGCGGATCTGTTTTTGTCCTTCTGGGAAAGTCTGATTCTGTCCAGGATCTATGAGGCTTGTCCACGTCTGTTCCATGTGAGCTTGCGTGTATTTAGATCTTATATGTAAACTCCTCTTCTTGCAGTGAGGCAGATCGTGGCTAAAAGCACACAGTGGTGAACATCTCATCTTACTCTGACCCGGCCCACACCAGAAGTTTTGCTCATTGTTCACGTAAGCAAAGTTCCAAGGCCTGGTAGGAAAATGTCATTCTGCCTTAAAATGTCTGCGCAACGCATTTTGGCTCATTTTACAGACAGCAACAGCTGGTCTCAGCAGTCGAAGAAGAAGAAGAAATAGAAATGCTGCCTTGAAATTGTTTTTGTTATCCGTGACAATTATTTCATAGAATTACCTGTAATCTTCCTTGAAAAGGAAAAAAAAATCTCCTAAATGGGAATGTGGTTACCTATGACATCACGTAGCCATGTTTTTGAAAGCAGCCAATACATCAACTTCATCCTTTGAGCACCTGTGGTCTCACAGTCAGTCTCACGTGTGGTAAGTGAGTCAAAATACACAGACATTGTGTGACCCTTAGGGTGATAAGCTGCAGAACGCCCAACAAAAACAACCCAAAGTCTGACCAGCGCAGTGAGTTATGCAGATGGTCAAGAAATCCATGAGATTTCTAACTGACCAATGGTTTAGGCAGATGGTAAAGAAATCAATGAGGAGATTTCTGACAGATGAGGAGGAGACATGTGGAATGCTCTGCACTCTGCCCACCTCATTTTCCCTCAGCAAACCAACGATAAAAAAAAGAACGAAAATAGCTGTTTTTGTGTAAGGAGCAGAAGAGGACGGGATGTGTGCAGACGTCTGATTGGCTAATTCAAATATCAGACAAGAAGTTGGAGGGCGGGGGGAGAGGAGTGATGGTAGCCTGCTCACTTGTGGTCTACTTTGGCAAATTAAGAATAGACGGCCTTCAAAATAACATATAAAACTCCAAACTTTTTACACGTGCGGGTGCGCGCGCGCGCGCGCACACACACACACAACACAACACACACACATAACATACACACATACACACAACAACACACACACACACACACACACAACACACACACACACACACACACACACTCACATACACACACACACACACACTCACCCACATAAACATGCACACACACACACCACACACACACACACACACACACACACACACACACACACACACACACACACACACACACACACACACACAACACTCACTCACTCACTCGTTCCCTTTTTCTTATCCAGTTCAATAGGTTTCAGTATAAACGGTTTTTGAATTTATTTTTATTACTTTTATTAATGGGACTATTACCACTATTAAATTTATATTTCTTCGGTTAGTGGTTAAGGCCTTTCTTTTTTTCTGTTTTTGTTTTTCGTTGTTGTTGTTTTTTGTTTTTTGTTTTTGTTCATATGTGTAGGTTTTTTTATATTTATCAATATAATCATAAATCATTATTATAATTCTTCTGTTTGCTGTTTGTGTTTTCCCCCTTCCTCCTTGATACCCCCTCTCCATCCGTTCCACCCCCTCCTCCCCTTTCTTGTTTTTTGTTTATTTAGTTTTTAAAAAATTGTTTGTTTTGTTTGTTTTTTGTTTGTTTGTATGTTTGTTAGTGTTTATGTTATTTCCTCTCAGTGGTGATGGGTATTATCATATGGTGTTGTAGCGTTTGTATTATATATTATATTAAGTATGAGCTGAAGTATGGAGATATTGTAATCTGAAATTAATTACTTATTGACATTTCATGGATTCTTTTTTTTAAGTCTAAAATAATGGTATTGGTGACATTGTAAGTGATATAAGCTGTTTGTTTGACACTTTATGATTTTTTAAAACTTTATATGTGTGCATGCACCTACGTGCATACGTGCTATGTGGACGAGCGCGCGAACGCACGCTGTGTGTATGTATGTGTGGTGTATGTATGTATGTATGTATGTATGTATGTTGTATGTATGTATGTATGTATGTATGTATGTATGTATGTATGTATGTATGTATGTATGTATGTATGTATGTATGTATGTATGTATGTATGTATGTATGTATGTATGTTGTGTGTGTGTGTGTGTGTGTGTGTGTGTGTGTGTGTGTGTGTGTGTGCGTGCGTGCGTGCGTGCGTGCGTGCGTGCGTGCGTGCGTGCGTGTCTGTCTGTCTGTCTGTCTGTCTGTCTGTCTGTCTGTCTGTCTGTTGTATGTATGTATGTATGTATGTATGTATGTATGTATGTATGTATGTATGTATGTATGTATGTGTATGTATGTAGTATGTATGTGTGGTGTGACTTTTGAGTGTTTTTTGTGTTTTGTTTTTGTTTTTTTGTCGTTATTGTTGTTGCTTGTATTACCTATAGGCATATTTTTAATTTTAAGGCTGTTGAAATCATGTTGGTTAATAAATGATGGTGAAATGGTTTGGGATTTTTGGCTTGTTTGTTTGTTAGGAGGTTTTGTTTGCTTTTTTTTCTTTAGATAGCTTGCCTGATAAATAAAGCAAATCAATGCTTTTTCCATGTACCATCTGGAAATAAAAATTTGCTTTGATTTGCTTTGCTTTGATTTGAATCACTCACTCATTCACTCACACACACAACCCCGCCATGTAGGCAGCCATACTCTGCTTCCAAAGGATGATTTCTCCTGGAAGGAAAGTGCAGGTTGGTATGCCTGGAGGCTGTCACAGATGAAGACGATCTCATCATCACATTACAAGGCAGGACAGCACTTTCCTGTAGGCTTTAGTTTATCTACAACACATTACAAGGTAGGACAGCTTTTTCCTGCAGGCTTTGGCACTTCAGTTTATCTACATCACATTACAAGGCATGACGCCATTTTCCTGCAGGCTTTGGCACTTCAGTTTATCTCCATCA
>CM060330.1:33316364-33331364 GCA_030674155.1 Stramonita haemastoma
ATTCTATTCTCTTATACTATATTATATCATATTTTATTATTTTCTATTCTATTCTATTATATTAAACAACTTTATGTCACAGCAGATTTCTCTGCGTGAAATTCGGGCTGCTCTCCCCAGGGAGAGCGCGTCGCCACAAGTGCAGCGCCTACCCATTTAAAAAAAATGTACAGCCCCGAGCCGCCCTGGGGACTCCAACTCCCCGATTTTTCCTCAGGGATGGTGTCTAAACACGACACCTGTGTGCATGCTGGTTGAAAAAAAAAAATGTCATCCGCTCCTACCGGCACACAATGGCCTGCTCTTCCGAAAGGCGGAACGGGGTTTTAACGTGTGCGCAAGATGTTCAGCGTGCGTTCGCACACGAGGCCTCGGTTTATAGTCTCATCCGAATGACTCAAAGAGCTCATTCAATTTGGTAAGCCTTACTGTCGATGCTTTGCAGTTTACTGAATACAACAGCATTAGCAGCAGAGAAACAGACTTGGGGACCAGAGATGATTTTTGGATGGAAGCAGGGAAACAGCAAGGTGTAGTCAAGATGTAGTTGTCTGACTCCATGGTTAAGAACTGATAATATTAAAAAACAGGGAGTCTTTTTTTTTGGCTGAAGTCATTTCTTGTACACTGTGTAATTTCCTAACTAGTTGTATAGTTAGATGATTATATCCATGAAAACTGTACTTCGTCAGTAAGCCATCCATCTAATAAAAAAAGGAAAAAGAACAGAGAAAAAATGATTTACGAATAAAATGAAAATAAAAATGCATTAAGAACAAAAGTACACAAAACTAAACAAAGTATTACCCCCCCCCAATAAAAAAACAACAAAAATAACATCTCAAACAAACGACAAAAACAAAGACAGTGCAAGAAATAACAAGTATCATGTTATTATATCTTACTGTGTGTGTGTGTGTGTGTGTGTGTGTGTGTGTGTGTGTGTGTGTGTGTGTGTGTGTGTGTGTGTGTGTGTGTGTGTGTGTGTGTGTGTGTGTGTGTATGTGTGTGTGTGTTTGTGTGTGTGTGTGTGTGTGTGTGTGTGTGTGTGTGTGTGCGATTGTGTGTGTGCACGAGAAAAACATCTATATTTGCACAAGGTTGAAAGATACAAAGCCTTTTCCACTTAAAGCAAAAATTGAACATAATAGCTCTCTCTCTCTCTCTTCCTCTCTCTCTCTCTCCCTCTCTCTCTCTCTCTCTCTCTCTCTCTCTCTCTCTCTCTCTCTCTCTCTCTCTCTCTCTCTCTCTCTCTCTCTCTCTCTCTCTCTCTCTCTCTCTCTCTCTCTCTCTCTCTCTCTCTCTCTCTCTCTCTCTCTCTCTCTGTGTCAATCTCCTTCTTCTCCCTAATGTAAAATGAAAAAACCAGATAATATCAGAGCCAACTATGCACAATAAGAGCAGACACAGACATGAGTGACGAGGGATGAAAGAAAGAAAGAAAGAAGGAAAGAAAGAAAGAAAGAGAAAGAAAGAAAGAAAGAAAGACAGAAAGAAAGAAAGCGCGCGTGTGTGTAACAAAAATTGGTCAACACAATTGATGGAATAAAATGTAGTTTAATTGCTTCCTGCAAATACAGGAAAACAGAGGGATGATACGTGTTCTTTATTCCATCAGTTTTTGCTTGCTTTCATTTGGCGAGCAGGAACGCACGTGCGTCGCACATGCAGGCGCAGGTGCACACCATTCTCTCTCTCCTCTCTCTCTCTCTCTCTCTCTCTCTCTCTCTCTCTCTCTCTCTCTCTCTCTCTCTCTCTCTCTCTCTCTCTCTCTCTCTCTCTCTCTCTCTCTTTCTCTGTCTGTCTGTCTATCTGTCTGTCTGTCTGCATATGTATGCATGTTTTCTTTGTGATTAATAGATTATAGATTATATCAACGTTTAATTCATAGGTCCATTAGTTGGTATAATCTCAACGCATCTTTTTTTGGGTGGGTGGGGGTGGGTGGGAGGAGAGGCAAACTTTGATCCAGTGTTGGCATCCGTACTTTATGATGATAAGCATGACTTCTTCTTCTTCTTCTTCTTCTTCTTCTTCTTCTTCTTCTTCTCCTTCTCCTTCTCCTCCTCCTCCTCCTCCTCCTCCTTCTTCTTCTTCTTCTTCTTCTTCTTCTTCTTCTTCTTCTTCTTCTTCTTCTTCTTCTTCTTCTTCTTCTTCATCAACTCCTCCTCACACATCCTTTATCTCTCAATCTCCTCACACATCCTTCATCTCTTCATCTTCTCCTCACAGATCCTCCATCTAACTCACAGATCCTTTTTCATTTTTTTTCACAGATCTCTCATCTTCATCGTGTTCCTCAACAGCATCCAGCAGTCTCCAGTAGTTCTCTCTCCATTGTGTGATCGTTCTCTGTACACAGTTTTCATCGTGGTCCTCAACAGCATCCGGAAGTTCTCTCTCCATTCTGTGATCGTTCTCTGTACACACAGTCTTCATAGTGTTCCTCAAATGCATCAGTTCTCTCTCCATTCTGTGATCGTTCTCTCGACACACACTTCATCATCATGTTCCTCAACAGCATCCAGCTGTTCTCCCTTTCCATTCTTTAATCGTTCTCTCTACACAGTCTTCATCGAAGTCCTCAGTTTCCAGTAGCTATCTCTGCATTCTGTAATCGTTCTCTCTACACAGTCTTCATCATGGTCCTCCAAAGTACCTAGCAGTTCTTTCTAATCTTTGATCGTTCTATGTACACACAGACGTCATCATGTTTCTCAACAGTATCCAGAAGTTCTCTCTCCATTCTGTGATCGTTCTCTCTACACACATTCTTCATCGTAGTCCCAGTCTTCAGTAGTTATCTCTCCATTCTGTGATCATTCTCTGTACACAGTCTTCATCGTAGTCCTTAACAGCATCTAGCAGTTAGTTCTTTCTTCATTCTTGATTGTTCTCTGTACACAGTCTTCATCATGTTCTTCAACAGCATCTAGCAGTTAGTTCTCTCTCCATTCCATGATCGTTCTTTGTACACACAGTCTTCCCCTTGACATCGTGTCTGTCTATCTAGCTCAGAATCTCTAGCTAGATGTGAAGAGACATCTGGCAGGCTGAAGATCTCCCTCCCTGCCCCATCTTGTCCGCCGAACAGACTCCGTGATAAAGTTGGGTCTTGGGGGAAATGAACCGCACGTCTGCTATCTTGGGTTCCTGATTTCCTTCCCTCTTACGTGCCTGAAGATAGTGTGGAAACATTCGAAAAAGAAGTTGGGGCAGGAGGGTGAGGAAAGAATGGAGAAAGGAGGCGGAAGGTGAAGGTGAAGGGGTAGGGAAGGAGCAGATAATGAAGGAGTGAGGGGGGGGGGGAGTAACTGTGTGTGTTGGTGATGGCCCTTTTGTCCGTGCACTTCAGCATGAACTGACACCAGTTGTCTGTTTGTTTTCATTTGTGAACACACACACACACACACACACACACACACACACACACACACACACACACACACACACACACACACACACACACACACGAACGCAGCAACACACACACACACACACCTAACACTCGCACACACACACACACAGGCACACACACACACACACACACACACACACACACACACACACACACACACACACACAAAGACACACACACGCACACGCGCACACGCGCACACGTACAAGAGCATAAAAGAATGAGTGATATTGTAATCTGATATAATTTGTTTGACATTTTATGATTTAAAAAATAATTTTCTGAATCTCAGTGCGTGAGTGCTTTTGTGTGTGTGTGTGTGTGTGCGTGCGTGTGTGTGTGTGTGTGTGTGTGTGTGTGTGTGTGTGTGTGTGTGTGTGTGTGTGTGTGTGTGTGTGTGTGTGTGTGTGTGTGTGTGTGTGTGTGTGTGTTGTGTGTGTGTGTGTGTGAGAGTTTTACAGTGTGTTGTTTTGTGTTTGCTTTTTCCTGACTCTCTTTCATTGTTATGGGTTGTCGTAATAATATTGTAGTTAAACATTTTTGACGAAGGTGGGATTAAAAGATATGTGTTTGCTGTTTGTTCCTTTTTTTGTTGTTGTTGCTTTGTTGTTGTTGTTGTTTTGTTTTTTGTGAGTTGGTGTTCTAGATGGATGTCGTGATAAAAAAAGCAAATGCATTGCTTACTTGATGTACCACCTGGAAATAAAAAAAAATGACTTTGACTCGCATACAAAACACAACACACACAAACACACATACAGACATAAAATCATACACACGTGCATACGCGCACCCCCCCCCCACCCCACACACACACATACACACACTGTGTAGAAAATTGAAAATTAGCCAGACTGAATAGTGCATTCCCAAAGAGGCCAGTACTTATCATTTTGTCTCTAAGTTTACTAGACACACAGTCATTGTGTTGTCAGGTTTTCCTTGCAAAACGTCACTTGCTCTGTGGTGTACCATCCGTGTATGCCTTCTCCTGCTATCCAACAGTCATCAGCCCTGCATAGTTTTCCGTTCCTGGGCTAGAGCTGTGAGGCTTATCAGTGGTGAGATTTTGTGTATACAACCATTTTTGTCCACCATGAAGGTAGCCGCATTCTGACTTCGGGGATGTAGACTAGGTATGCGCGTGTTTCTGTAATCCTTGTGGACACTGATATGAATAGCAGGATCTTTAACATGAATTTTTAATCTTCTGTATGGGTATATACTAAAAGGGGATGAAGGCACTGGCAGGTCTGTACTTGAAGTTTACCTGTGAATTTGTAAAATTACCCACCTTAAAATTAACCTGACGCTGCCGAGATTTGAACCCACGACTTCATGGATCCATGATCCATAAGATTTGAGTCTAACAGTTTTAACCACTCGGCTATAGCGTCCGTCATCAGGCCTGTATGATATACCTCAAACGGATTTCCCCGTTTTTACAGACAACAGTGTTAAGCATTCGTTCTCTTTGACCATGAACAATTTTCTCTCTGAAAGGTCGGGAATATTGAACATCAGTGTCCTAGCACCAAAACAAAATCGAACAGAACGTCAAAGTCTTTCGAATGAGACAATAAATCGAGGCCCCGTGTGCGAACACACGCAGAACATCTTGCACACACGTCAAAAACCCGTTCCGCCTTTCGGGAGAGCAGGCCATTGTGTGCCGCTAGGAGTGCATGACAACAAAAACAGCATGCAGGCAGTGTCGTATTTAGACACCATCCCTGAGGAAAAATGAGAGAGTTGGAGTCCCCAGGCGGTTTAGGGATGTAGGCCTATGATATGTCAACGTTCTGGCGGCTCCTGCGACGGCACTGGAACTATTCGTATCGGCGATTACCTTTCCAATGGACCATTCCAGTGACGTAGAGAGGGGAAGAGGGTCTGCTGCATGGGTAACAGCTTGCCCTCCATACTTACTAACCCAGACTTTGCGCTGATCACAGACCTTACTTCTGCGTTCCTCACCTCACCTTCACCATCACCTATTTCACATTCTCGTAGACCGTTGGGGCACCACTGAAGATTATGCAACAAGCTTCCTCCACTTATCGCAGTTTTTTTTAAAAACTTTCCACAGCAAGTAGTTTTACTCAAGCCCGATTCATTTCTTCGTGCACTCCACTACAAATCACAACATCAGCTACACCGCTCTATTTCGCTGTGCTTGTCTGGGTTCCCTGATTTCAGAGGTAATAGGTAACGTTTCTTATCGATTTTCCACCGGTTTTATTTTGGGTAAAAAGCATCATTGATTTTTCTTCAAGGATCAAACATTCGAACACAAAGCCAGGATTATATCAAACATTCTACCCCAAAGCCAGGATTATATCAAACATTCTACCCCAAAGCCAGGATTATATCAAACATTCTACCCCAAAGCCAGGATTGTATCAAACATTCTACCCCAAAGCCAGGATTGTATCAAACATTCTACCCCAAAGCCAGGATTGTATCAAACATTCTACCCCAAAGCCAGGATTGTATCAAACATTCTACCCCAAAGCCAGGATTGTGACATCCGACCTTTGCCTTTATTGGGGCAGCTGTGGGAGGACCATCTGGCTGAGTCTGTGACCTGACACATCAATAATTATAACCTGCATGAGCTTCTCTGTTCATTGAGATAATGAAGTATAGGTATTGGTATTGGTATTTGTATGCCTGACCTGACACATCAATATAACCTGCATGTGCTTCTCTGTTCATTGAGATAATGACGTATATCTATTGGTATTGTTATTTGTATGCCTGACCTGACACATCAATAAAACCTGCATGTGCTTCTCTGTTCATTGAGATAATAAAGTATAGGTATTGGTATTGGTATTTGTATGCCTGACCTGACACACCAATATGACTTACATGGTTTTCTCTAATCATTTAGATAGTAAAGTATTGGTATAATTATTGTTATTGGTATGCCTGGCCTGACATGACGGATCAATATCTGACAGAAAAAGGAAACAACACCATTTTTACCCACAACCCACTTCCTGTCTAGGATTGAAGGCATCTATCGTCGCTCCCCTTGTTTTGTGGCTTAGCTGGAGTGTGAGTATTTAGGACAAGGGGGCGATAGGAATGGACGGGGGTGGGGTGGGGGTGGGGGTGGGGGGGGGGGGTTGGAGAAGGGCAGACAGAGACAGAGAGTTCGTAGGAACAATGAACACTTTTTATTTTTATAGACCGTTGCAGAATCAGCATAGCATGCTGTACCTCCAGTCCTATGGAAAACTTAAAACAAAGAAATGTAGTGAACTTGAAAGGGCATGGAATGAAGAACAGTTCAAATAGAATATATATATATATATATATATATATATATATATATATATATATATATATATATATATATATACATATATATATATATATATGTACATATATATACATATATATATATAACAAGAGAGAGAGAGAGAGAGAGAGAGAGAGAGAGAGAGAGAGAGAGAGAGAGAGAGAGAGAGAGAGAGAGAGAGAGAGAGAGACAGACAGACAGACAGACAGACAGACAGACAGACAGACAGAGACAGAGAGAGACAGAGAGAGACAGAGAGAGACAGAGACAGAGAGAGACAGAGAGAGACAGAGAGAGACAGAGACAGAGAGAGACAGAGACAGAGACAGAGAGAGACAGAGACAGAGAGAGAGACACAGAGAGAGACAGAGAGAGACAGAGAGGGGGGGGGGGGGCTAGCTACACAGACAGAGAGACAGAAAGAAGTAAAGAACCACAAAATCCGCACAGCCGGAATAGCCGTTTTGACTTCAAAACCAAAATGGTTGACAGCCAATTGACTTTTTGTTATTCCTTGCCTAGAGCTCTGAGGTTCACCAATGGCGAAAGTTTGCCCATGCGACCATTTTTATCTGCCACGAAGGTAGCCCCATTCCGACTTTGGATATGTATGCTGGGTATGTTCATGTTTCCGTAAACTTGCCACCGCTGACATGACTCTTTAACGTGCATATTTGGTGTTCTGTATATGTATACACACGTACGAAGGAACTACAATAGTTGTCTGAGCGTTCGATAAAGAAAAAGAAGAATTTGAAGAAGAATTTGAAGAAGAATTTGAAGAAGAACTTGAAGGAGGAGGAGGAGAAGAAGAAGAAGAAGAAGAAGAAGAAGAAGAAGAAGAAGAGAAGAAGAAGAAGAAGAAGAAGAAGAAGAACAAGAACAAGAACAAGAACAAGAACAAGAAACAAACATCTCTTTGGATAAAGAATAGCACGAAATGAAGTCTATGAATGAAGTCTACAGACAACATCTATGTGACTTTTCTCTTTTGCTGAGCCCAATGTGTGAATCAGTATCTTAGGTTTGTCACACTTAACCACCCCTATCACCACTGTTTACCCACCCCTTCCCCCTCCCCCTCCCCTGCTGAAACCTCCCCTCTTCCTCCCCCCTCTCCTCACAGGGAGATAACTCTTGCGATGTCTAGACAGACGTGACAGTTTGTGATCAGTCGTCTGCTTTCCTTCACCAGTTAATGACATCAATAATCAGGATCTTCCATTTCCAATCATTTATACGATTGTCTGTGTGGTCAATTAAACTTTTCGTTATTAGATAGAATGCAATTCCTTTGGAGTTAGATTGAGTTTTGTTCAGTTTCGAACATACCGTTATTAAAATGACACATAAAAATATCTAAAATTAAAAATAAATACAAGAGGAAGAAGAAGGACTGACTGAGTTTGAAATGCATACAAAGCTATTTTATGTGTGCCCTCACAGTCGTGTATATATGATGTTCGCATTTATTTACACACACACACACACACACACACACACACACACACACACACACACACACACACACACACACACACACACACACACACACACACACACACACACACACACACACACACACACTAATGTACCAAACGCAGAATAAAACAAACCGACTTCTTGTATCTTTAACAGCAAACGAAACAACATTGCCACCACTATCCCCACCTCCACCACCACCCCTATCACCACCACTATCATCACCACTGGACTTTAACCTCTGCAACACAGCTGAACAAAGAACAAAGAAACGCAACAGCCAAAGAAACATCACAAAGAGGAACCTAGCCACAAAAGAAACACACTCCATTAGAATATAAAAAAGTGTTGATCTACCTTGAAAAGAGGCTTAAGAAGAATCCATCGTGCGTTCAATGTTTCCTGGACATAAACTACACACACCATGGATTTGTTTTCTAAAACCAGAATCAGCTCTTTTGCCTACACGTGTGTGGTGTACAGTCACCACAGTACCCACATCAGAACTACCCCTGTGGATAATCCCGTTGCTGAAGACTCCCTTATATATTATATATATGGGAAACATTCACCAACAGATATGGCAACATTTTTTTCCCTTCCCGTATCATTTTCATCATTGTTAAACGCTCAGAAAGCCATAATTGTTGCATGTAATGACCAAAAAGCACGGGCGCTGCCGTTAAGCCCTGACAAGTCGGCCCAGCAATATGACTTTAGTTAAGAAAAAAACTGTATCTTAAACTTGGAAAAAAAAAGCGGAAAAGGAAAAGGAAAAAATTGACAATAAAAGGTGACAGGAAAGAGAAACAAGGCGGGAAAACAAAAGGGAAAAAGAAAGGGGGAAAACTTTTAAAGATTTCAGAAGGGGGGGGAGGCTTTTTTACTGACGGGGCCCCCCCCACAGCGCCCCAAATTTCAAATAAACCAGTCAAGAGTGCTATATTTAGCCCCCCCTTTCCCTTCCATGTGTGGTAAGTTCCTGCTAAAATTTGCCCAGCTGACCCCCCCATCTGGGCTGGGTTGGGCTGGGTTAATTAGCAGTTGAGAGGAGGGAAGTGGGGGCACTGACAAGCTGTGCACTATGGCATTGAAAGTGGGGATGTCAACCCGGGGGTGATATGGAAATGCCGGTTAGTGTCCCTGTCCAGGGATCAAAGTGTCGGGGGGTGGGGGGTTTGGGGGGGGAAGGGGAGGGGGGGGGGGGCTTTCACACTGCGGGACTGTGTCATTTGACAGTCAGGAACGGGCCCAGGACAGGGGTGGGGTGGTGGGGGTGGGGGGGGGGGGGGGAGAAAAACTCGATACCTCATTTGTCTTACGCACACGATTTTGGCCAACAAGAGTAAAGTCTCCTTAATGTAAAAAAGGGGTTTTCTCCTCTCTGTCTCTTTCTCATCTTCTTTTCTCTCTCTTCTTCTGTCTTCTTCTGTCTCTCTGTCTCTTCTCTCTGTCTCTTGTCTTGTCTCTGGTCTTCTGTCTGTTTTCTGTTGTCTGTATGTCGTCTGTTTCCCTGTCTGTCTTCTCTCTCTCCTCTCTCTTCTCTCTCTCTCTCTCTCTCTTTCTCTCTCTCTCTCCTCCTCTCTCTCTCCCTCTCTCTCTCCTCTCTCTTTCCTCAGAACATTTTATACACTGTGGAGTTAGGTGCTGTTCTACTATTCCCTTTTTTGGTAAAGTTCTTCTCCTAACTGGTCCCAAGACCCACTGTGTTAACACAACCCCCAAAATAGGGATTGGTGGTCTTCAGGTAAGCCCTGCCTAGAAAGCGAAAAGTCCGGGCTCGAAGTGGGGGTCGGTTCATCCCGTTTGGGCCGACTTATTCTCCATCCCCTGATGTGATTGGTGGTCTATGTGCTTTTCTTTCCCGTGAATCAAAAAGTCCCGTGTGTTACACACAATTACTTTTGCGACGCACAGAAAAACCCACGGCAACAAGGGAGTTGTCCATTACAAATTTTGGGAGAAAAAAAATCCCCTCTGATAGGGAAATTTAAAAACGTTTAAAACAGGAAAAAAAGTAAAATAATCGGTGGCGCCCGTCCCCTTTTGGCGACCACGCCTTTCTCCGGGAGGGGGAGAGCAGGGCCAAATTTCACACAAGGGAAACTGTGTGGCTTATGTGGTATACCCAAAATGATCAATTCATACAACTCAATACATACAATTACAATAAATACAATCATTACATACAATGGCATACAACACAAATACAATACAAACAAACACCCACAAAACAACACATATAATACCAACACTATACATACATACGATACAATCAATACACTACAATACATTACAACACAACAAAACACGATACTATAAACACCAATTCAATAAACACTCCCACTCAATTCAAACAAACTACAACACTAATACAATGCCAATACAAAAGCAAACAATACTTATCAAGCAATACCATACAATACAAAGAAAAACCCAAAAAGGGCTGATCTTCAGAAAAGCTGTCTTTAGCCGTTGGCCTGCCCAGTAAATTTCGGCATACCAATGAAAGATCACTGCCTAGTTTCATAACCCTGGTTTTGTTAGAAAATACCTGTTTAATGAGCGTCATTTCTGACCACTAAAAGCTTTTAAGGTCCCCTCTGAGCCATGCTGATTGAAAAAAAACCCTATTCAAACGTACATCTGGGGATTAATTTAAAAAAAAGGAATACAGGGAAGGGGTTTGGGGAGAGAAGGAAAAAGAAAAAGCAGCATTGCATTTTTAAAAAACTGGTGAATCACCAGTCCCTGATTAAAATGACCACCAAAAAAAAAAAACCGGGGCGCTGCTTGTGGCGAAAACCCCGCTCTTTCCTGGGAGATGGGTGAGCCCGACCCAATTTCACAAAAGAAATCTGCTGTTTGGGTTAATGTGGGTATACCAACAAAAGATGCAAAAACAATACAAACAATTCATTTCATCAATACAATTCATACAATAACTCATACATACCACTACACTACATACAATTACAATACACTACAATACCAATACAACACAAAACAATACAAAACAATACAAATTCAATACAATACAATACAAAACAATACCCAATACATAAATACAAAAAAAATGGGAGATTGTGGTCCACAGGCTACTGTGATTTCCCTGTTTGGGGAACCCCCTTTATCTGTCCTCATCTTAAAAAAAACACTGCTCCCCAATCCTGCCCAGCTTTAAATTTAAGTAGAGATTTACGGGTTTCCCCTCTGTCAAGGGCCGTACAAAAATAAGTCTTGTTAGGTCAATGGTGTGTTCGCTGTGGTGATGGTTTTTGTGGTAAGTACCCTGGAGGGACACGTGCAAGTAAAGAAGATTCTACTTATTTTTCTGAAGAAAAAAACAATGGGGGGAATTTCAAAAAAACACAAAGAAAGAAGGCAAAATCAGACAGAAAACAGACACCACAACGACAAAAACACACCACAGATACACCCCCAAACCACGAACCCCCACACATTTTACCCCAAACACACTCAGCCTCAACCATAAAAAACAATTTAAAAAAGAGAGAGAGGAGGGGAGAGGAGAGGAGTGAAGGGGGGGAAAAGGGGGAGAGAGGGGGAGGGGGAGAGAAGGGGGAGGGGGGAGAGGAGGGGGGGGAGAGGAGTAGTGAAGGGGGGAAAGGAGACGGAAAGAGAGAATTTTTGAGGGGAGTAAGGAGAGAGGGGCAGGGGGTGGGGAAAGAGAGGAGAGAGAGAAAATTGAACCGTACAGTGAACAGTTTAATATGTAATGTATTGGCCTAACCCCAAAATAAAAGATTTGGGGGGAATGGGGGAAAAACCAGTTTTGGTAGGCAAAAAGAGAGAGGATTTTATTTATTTATTTTATTTTTTTATTTTTTATATTTTATTTTTTATATCGAGGGAGATGGGATAAGCTCTCATGAGTTTTTTTATCCGTCCCGTGGGTATCCCGTTGTGTAATTATGGTCTCTTTCCCCACCGGAACAGGGCCCTAACTCTTAAAAAAGGCGGACAGGATTAAACGGTGCGCAAGATGTTTTTTGGGGTGCGTTTGCCAACCCGGCCCTTTCAGTCTCACCCCAAGACTTTTGGGGAGTGGAGTCAGCACTGGTGTTAATCCCCGGGGGAAAAAATCCCCTCAACGGTATCGAAATCGGGTCGTCAATTGCCGAGAGAGAGAGAGGGAGAGAAAGAGAGAGGAGGAGGAGGAGAGAGAGAGAGAGGAGGAGAGAGAGGAGAGAGGGAGGAGAGAGGGAGAAGAGAGAGAGAGAGAGAGAGATGGGGAGAGAGAGAAGAGAGATGAGAGAGAGAGACGAGGAGAGAGTGAGGCCGAGGAGAGGTGGTGGAGAGAGAGAGAGAGATGAGAGAGAGAGAAGAGGATTAACTTTATTAATACTTTCTTCAATATGATTAAAATCAATTTCCTTTCAGTCTGGCCCAAAAATTTTTGCGCGTGCGGCGCGTGCAAACAATCCTACTAACATGTGCGGGCGTATGTTTAAGAGACAGCAGACACATAGACAGAGAGAGAAAGCAGAGAGAGAGAAAAGCAGAAAGAGAAGGAGGAAGAGGAGAGGGGAGGAGAGAGAGAGAAAGAAAAAAGAGATTTTTAAGGGGACAGAAGAGAGAGAGGAGGGCAGAGAAGAGATTGAAGGAGAAGGAGAGAAGAGAAAGAGGACAGAACAGAGGAGAGTGAGAGGGAGGTGGAAGAGCCGCCCGAAACTGGATTTCATAATAACAGATAAGCTTTTAACATGCTTTTTTCTGTCTGGGCCCTGCCCCCTTTGGAGGGTGGGGAGAGGGGAGGGGAGGCAGAGAAAGAGATGTGAAAGAGGGGGCAGTGGGCCCCCAAAAGAAAAAGAGGGCAAGACAGAGAGACAGAGATGGGGGGACAGACAGGGAGAGATAGGAAAGAGAAAGAAGCTTGGTTTTTACTTATTTTTTTTTTTGGGGGGGGGGGGGGGTAGGGGGTTTTTTGTTTTTTTTTTTTTGTTTTTTTTTTGGAATTGTTCTTTTTGTGTATTTATTCATTTTTTTTTTATGTTTTTTTGTAAAATTTTTCTGTGTTCTTTTTCCTTAAAAAAAAAAAGAAAAGATAAATTTGTAACGAAGTGAAAGGCCTTTGGATGAGACCTTAAACAAGGCCCCGTGTTCGAAAAGCACGCAGAAATATTGCGCACCACGTAAAAACCTGTTCCGGGGGTTTTTTTTTTTTTTGTAAGGGGTAGGCCCATCGTGTGCCGGTGAGAAAGATGGGCATTTAAAAAAATGCATACAACGGGGACTGGTGAAAAAAAAAACCCCGGAGTTTCTATTCCAAATTATCCTCGATATAAAAGAATTTTTAAAAAAAGAATAAAAGTGAAGTTCTCAGGGGTTTAATCATCAAAACCAAAACAACTAGTTAGGAAACTACACAGTGAACAAGAAATAACTGCGGCCAGAAAAAAGGCTCCCTGTTTTTAAGATCACAGTTCTATTCTTGGATTCAGACCTCTACACCTTGGCCACACCTTGCTTTTTCCCCTGCTCCATCCAAAAATCATCTCTGGTATCCAAGTCTGTTGTTTCTCTGCTGCTAATGCTGTTGTATTCAGTAAACTGAAGCTTTAGACAGTAAGGCTGTTCACATTGAATGAGCTCTTACAATACCAGTCTTTGCTAGTACGGTTATTCTTATACAGAAGGATGTGTTCTTCCATTGCTTGAACAAAAATTGGCTGTGCCAATATATATATATAATACAAAGCCTACTGTGCCAAATTCTGTAGGACAAAACTATATTTATGGACTAGTACAAACATAAAAATAAAAAATGCCATTCTACAACCTATATTGATTTATACATAAAGTTTCACGAAAGAAAAATAGCACAGGCAATTCCACTTCTTTTAAACGGTTTTCCAGATTTCTCCATGGGAACATAAATTGACTAACTGTGACAGAAACAGACCAGAAGGAAGTCGCAAATATGCTAACTGTGAAAGACAGGACATCTTCAGATTTATCATTCCGATCCTTTGAAAGTGGCTTTTTTCCCCCCTGATAGTTCAGTATTACAGTCAAAAGAAAATAGAACTTTCTTGTTATTATTCCTGACCTAAATGTGAAAAAAGGTATATTGGTAATTTATATATATATCTCTCTCTTTATATATATATTCTCTCTCTATATATATATCTCTCTATATCTCTCTATATCTCTATATCTTTATCTCTCTCTCTCTCTATATCTCTCTCTCTCTCTCTCTCTCTATCTATCTATCTATCTATCTATCTATCTATCTATCTATCTATCTATCTATCTATCTATCTATCTATCTATCTATCTATCTATCTATCCTATCTATCTCTCTCTCTCTCTCTCTCTCTCTCTCTCTCTCTCTCTATATATATATTATATATATATATATATATATATGTTTACGGCAGAACTTTACGCAGTGTTAAAGTAACTGCGAAGTGCATTAATTTTCATCTTCCTTTTTGAGGGTACGTAATATTCTGTTTTGTGTTATTCAAAATCAGGTCTGTTAGCTAGCTCACAGGGGCAAGTTCCGAGTTCGATTCCCGTTCGAGGGGATTTTTTCCCCTGGAGTAAACATCAGTGCTGACTCTACTCTTCCAAAAGTCCTTCGGATGAAACTATAAACCGAGGCCCCGTGTGCAAACGCACACAGAACATCTTGCGCATACGTTAAACCCTGTTCCGCTTTTCGTAAGAGTAGGCCATTGTGTGCCGGTGGGAACAGGTGACAATATTTACAAAACAGCAGACACACGGGGGCTGGATGTAAAAAAGCACATGAGTGCTTATT
>CM060330.1:33333864-33353864 GCA_030674155.1 Stramonita haemastoma
TGTGTTCGCACACGGGACCTCAGGTTATTGTCACTTCTAAAGGACTTTTGGGGGAGTAGAGTTCAGCACTGATGTTAACTCCAGAGGAAAAATCCTCTTGAACGAGAATCGAACCCGGGTCAGCAGATCACGAGCGTAATGTGCATCACTTTAACCACCAGGCTATTCCGTCCCCCAGAGAGAGAGAGAGAGAGAGAGAGAGAGAGAGGAGAGGAGAGAGAGAGAGAGAGCGAGAGAGAGAGAGAGAGAGAGAGAGAGGAGCCAGACAGCCAGCCAGCCAGCCAGCCAGACAAACAGACAGAGACAGATACAGAGACAGAGACAGAGGCAGATAAGTCCACAGAAACAGCACTTAAGACATGTGTACTGAATAAACCCACCATCAAAGCAGTCAGTGACCCCATAAAGCTTCATCTGAAGCTATCAGAATTTTTTTTCTTGCTTTTTATCCTGAGACCATGTATCAAATCAGAAATAAGCAAAAAATTATAACAAAAAATAAAGAGAAGGTAGCATGCATATAATACAAAAAAGAAAAAGGCAAAGTTCAAGAAATAAACAATTAAAAACAAAGATGTAAAATATATCAATGAAATTAAACAAAAAAAAAAGAAACAAGGAAGACAAAAAAACATGGAATCAGTTTCCGTTATGAAAAGTAGGGGGAAAATGTCAAAGGGAGAAAAAGTCAAACTTTCATGGAAGGATGTCTAAACTGTCTTCTTTCTTCATTCCGTCAGATTCCACATCGTCCTGACAGCTCAAATTTACTCCTGGCTGGTCACGCCCCTCACAAAGTCTGCAGGATTGAACGCAATGGACAAAACGCTGCCAGCTGGATGTGCAGAAAATGGAATTCTTGTCCTTCAGCTCATGATGACATGGCTTGGACTGCTCATATGTTTGATGTCTGTTAGTGTTTCACGCCTGTCTGTTTCATATCTTTCCGTTTCTGTCTGTCTGTTTGATATATGTCTAGTTTACGACTTTCTGTTTCATATCTGTCAGTTTTGTATCTGTCAGTTTTGTATCTGTCTTTTTCATGTCTGTACATACAAGTGTAACATGAAACAATCCTGTCTATACAAGTGTAACATGAAACAATCCTGTATATACAAGTGTGACATCAAGCGATCCTGTCTATACAAGTGTAACATCAAACGATACTGTCTGTACAAGTGTAACATCAAACAAGCCTGTCTGTACATACAAGTGTCACATCAAACAATCCTGACATCAAACAATCCTGTCTGCACATACAAGTGTAACATCAAACAATCCTGTCTGTGCAAGTGTAACAACAAACGCTGATGATTGTTGGAGGCCAGGAAAGCGGCAAGAGTCTCCTAAAGCAGTTTAGTGTGGACAGATAGTGGAGAGAGAGAGAGAGAGAGAGAGAGAGAGAGAGGAGAGAGAGAAGGAGGAGAGAGAGAGAAGGGAGGAGGAGAGAGAGAGAGAGAGAAGACAGAGACAGGACGACAGACAGACAGACAGACAGACAGAAGACGAGACACAGACAGAGAGAGAGACACGAGAGAGAGAGGAGAGAGAGAGAGAGAGAGAGAGAGAGAGAGAGAGAAGAGAGAGAGACGAGAGAGAGAGAGAGAGAGAGAGAGAGAGAGAGAGAGAGAGACAGACAGACAGACAGACAGACAGACAGACAGATAGAGAGACAGAAGACAGAGGAGCCACGCTGTGTGGATGAGATGAGGACAACCTTCTGTTCAGGCCTCAAACAAAATCACTATCAGATCTTACAAAGCAAGCACGTGCTGTTCTAAGGAAAGATCAGTATCAAAAACTGCCCAAAGGGTCTGTGTGTGTGTGGGGGGGGGGGGGGGGGGGGGGGAGGCAAGGGAAGTAAATTAAAGTGGAGGAAGGGAGAGAACTCCATCCCGGGTGATAGAATCAGCAGAGACAGCTAAATCCTATGTTGGAAGCCGACAAAGAAACACCCATTGTTGTTTTTGTTATTTCTGTGTCATCTCTTTTTTCTGTTTTGTCAAGTGTGTACAATGTCAAAGACAGTGATGTTCAATATTCCTGACTGCCCCCAGAAAAAAAGATCTTTCTCATTCACAATGTATGCGTAAGGCTCAAGGTAATAGGCCACAAAAAGGAAAAAAGCAAGTTAGAATAAAAACAACTTATGAATGAGACCCCAAGCTGTATTGAAGAGAGAGAGAGAGAGGAGAGAGAGAGAGAGAGAGAGAGAGAAGGAGAGAGAGAGAGAGAGGTTTTGAAAATTTTTAATGTACATTGGCCTTTGGCCACAAGACATACAGTGAGTAGGGCAAAAAGGCAAGTGAGGGACATGAAAAGCAGAAAACAACACTATCACAGTTTCTGTCAAAGCCTGCTTTTTCCTGGTTGCACACTACAAGCACATCAGAGAGAGAGAGAGAGAGAGAGAGAGAGAGAGAGAGAGAAAAGAGAGAGGAGAGAGAGAGAGGAGAGAGAGAGGAGAGAGAAGAGAGAGAGAGAGAGAGAGAGAGGAGAGAGAGAGAGAGAGAGAGGAGAGAGAGAGAGAGATGAGAGAGAGAGAGAGGAGAGAGAGAGAGAGGAGAGAGGAGAGGGAGAGAGAGAGAGAGAGAGAGAGGAGAGAGAGAGAGGAGAGAGAGAGAGAGAGAGAGAGGAGAGGAGAGAGAGAGAGAGAGAGAGAGAGGGAGGAGAGGAGAGAAGACCAGACAGCCCTGTGGTACACCACAAAGAGACAAGTGTCCAGGGAAAAGGTTCATTACTACATTTTCCTGGTTTGACCCAGTTCCACTGCTGTGTCAGTTTGTTTATGTAGATAAACTGAAGTGCCAAAGCCTACAGGAAAATGCTGTCCTGCCTTGTAATGTGATGTAGATAAACTGAAGTGCCAAAGCCGGCAGGAAAATGCTGTCCTGCCTTGTAATGTGATGTAGATAAATTGAAGTGTCCAAAGCCTGCAGGAAAAAGCTGTCCTGCCTTGTAATGTGCTGATGAGATCGTCTTCATCTGTGACAGCCTCCAGGCACACCAACCTGTACTTTCCATTCCAGGAGAAATCATCCTTTGAAAGCAGAGTATGTCTGCTACATGGCAGGGTTGTGTGTTTTATTTATTTAAATAAAAACTATTACTTTACTTATTTTATTCTTTCATTTCCAGAATAATAGAATAAGCACTCGTGTGATTTGTTTTTACATCCAGTCCACGTGTGTATGCAGTTTTGTCAATTTTGTCATCTGTTCCCACTGGCACACAATGCCTACTCTTCTGAAAAGAAGAACAAGTTTTAACGTGTGCGGAAGATGTTCTTCTTGCATTCGCACATGGGACCTAGGTTTATAGTTCATCTTAAAACGTTTTGGGGGTAGTGAAGTTGGCACTGATGTTAATGCCAGAGGAAAATCCTCTTGGACAAAATTGGAACCCGGGTCAGCAGATCATGAGCACATCATTGTGACCACCAGACTATTCTGTCCCCCATGCTCTGCGTGTGGGTGTGTGGTGTGTGTGTGTGTGTGTGTGTCGTGTGTGTTGTGTGTCTGTGTGCGTGCGTGCGTGCGTGGTGCGTGTGTGGTGTGTGTGTGTGTGTGTGTGTGTGGTGGTGCGTGCGTGCGAACCACTTTTCAATTTTTTCTATCAGTTTCTATCTATTTATCTCTCTCTGTCTCTGATCATTTCTTTTGAAAGTTCTCTTTTCTTTACTTGCCAAACAAACAAAAAAAAAACAACAACAAGTGAGCAGACTATCCCCTCCCCCAACTTTTAGTCTTAATTGACATTTGAAATTAGCCAATCAGACGTCTGCACACATTCTGTCCTTCTTCTGTTCCTTATAAAAAAACAACACAGCTTTTTTCGTTATTGTTATTGTTGGTTTGTTGGGGGAAAATTGAGGTGGGGTAGAAGGCAGAGCATTCCACATGTCTCCTGCTCATCTGTCAGAAATCTCCTCATTGATTTCTTGACCATCTGCATAACTACTCACTGGTCAGTTAGAAATCTCCTCATTGATCTCTTGACCATCTACATACTCACTGCGCTGGTCAGACTTTGGTTGCTTCTGTTGAGCGTTCTACAGCTTAACACACTGGGGATCACCCGGTATGTATTTACCTCCCTTACCACACGTGAGATTGTCTGTGGGACCACAGTGCTCACTGGATGAATTGTATGTTTATGGCTGCTTTTGAAAAACAAACAAAATACATGGTTATATGATGTCAAAGGTAAACATTTTCCCCACTTCAGAATATTTTTTTCCTTTTCCAGGAAGGTTACAGGTAAATCTATGAAATGATTGTCATGGACAGAAAACCATTTCAAAGGCAATATTTCTACTTCTTCTTCTACTTCTTCTTCTGTTTCTTTGAATGCTCAGACCACCATTGCTGCCTGTCAAATGAGCAAAAATGCCTTCAGCAGACAGCGTTTTAAGGCAAAAAACCACGTTGATAATTATAAGCCTTAGAATTTTGCTTACGTGAACAATGAGCAAAAGTTTTTTGCGCGGGTAGGAGTAATATGAGATGTTCACCACTGCGTGTTTTTTTATCCACGATCTGCCACACTGTACGAAGAAGCATTTACATATAATTAATTATTTATTTATTTATTATTTATTTATTTATTTATTTATTTATTCATTATTTATTCATTTGTTTATTTATATCTAGGATAATGGAATAAGCACTCGTGTGCTTTTTTTTTTTTTTTTTTTTTACATCGAAGTATGAAATCGAAAAATTGAAATACGAGCAAGCTCATATGGAACAGATATAGACAAGATCCTAGATGATGGGCAGAATCAGACCTAGCACAAAAGGACAAAAACAGATCCGCGTTTCCCACTCGCTTTTTTTCCACAGACATTTGTGTGTGTGTATCATTATACATGCACAGGCAAGAAATAATTGCAATGAAAAACTTGTCATAGGAGACGCTATTAAGATGTCTGCACTCAATCCTTCCTGTTCTGCTGAAAGCAAACAAGGCGAGCCAATCAAATACCAAAGTTTACCCCTTCCCCCCTCCTCCTCCAGACAGTGTGTGATTTCCTTCCTCCTTCCTTCCTTCCTTCTCCTCTTCACCTGTTTGTTGTTGTTGTTGTTGTGTTTTTCTGTACATAGCACACTGTTTTTGTCCCTTTTCCTTTCTTTATCCTTCCTCCCCCTCTATCACCACCAACCTCCTATTCTTACCACCACCCCCACCACCACCGCCATCTTTCCTCTCTATCTGGATTCTTCAGATGCAGATTCTTTCCCTTTACAAAACTATCTTCTTTCTGTCTCTGTCTGTCTGTCTGTCTGTTTGTCTTTCTGTCTGTTTGTCTGTCTGTCTGTCTCTTTCTCTCTCTCTATCTCTCTACCTCTCTCTACCTCTCTCTTTCTCACTCTCCCCAAAAAGTCCTTCGGATGAGACTTTAAACCGAGGCCCCGTGTGCGAACGCACGCAGATCATCTTGCGCACTCTCGTTAAATCCTGGTCAGATGGGTCGGATGAGGAGGCCAGAGGGATGCAGGTGGGTAACTGTGGACATGATGTTCTATACGGAATAATCCTCGGGGTAGGGTTGGTAATATAATAGAACAGAACGTGAGGTGGCGGGAGTGCCGCGTGTTGTTATATAGATGTATTGTATTAATAGTATAAAGCGCTGGAGAGACGAGAGAGGAACGAGAGCGAGCGAGAGAGAGACGCGAGACGAGAGAAAAGAGCGACGCGAGAAGAGAGACAGACAGCGAAATCGAGACGCGCGGAGCGAGATCGAGCATGAGGTGTGTGAAGATGGGTAAAACCTGACACGGATACGGACGGGGGACGTATTCAGCACGCTATGACTTGTGTTTTATGATATGAGACCTGTATGTATATTCAGGGGCAGCTCTATCAGGTTGAAAAGGGGGTTAGGGCAGGGGAGGGAGAGGAAAGGGGGGAGGGGCTGCGAGGGCAGGGCGGAGAGGGCGGTGTGGCGAGGGGGTGGGAGGGGTTGTGCGAAGGGACGGGGTGGAGGAGGGGGAGGTGAAGAGTGGGTGGGGGCAGGGGGGGGTAGGGCGAAAGCAGACGAAGATGGGAAGAAAGATGGCAGGGGGAGGGGAGAGGGAGGAAGGAGGGGGGAAGAGAAGGACCGGGGGGATGAGGAATTGGGGCGGGGTGGAGAAGGGGGGGGGCGGGGTTGGCATGGGGGCGCGGCAGGATGAAAGGGGGGGAGGTGGGCGGAAGGGGGAAATTGAGGGAGGCGGGGGGGGGCGGAATGGAGCTTGAGGGGGAGCGGTGGAACGACGATGCGGTGAGGAAAGTGAGCTGAGAAGGGGGGGGAGATGGCAAGGGAGCAGAGGCGGCAAGCTTAGGGACGAGGGGAGGTGGAAGCACAGAGAGAGGAAAGGGGGGACGAGGGGGCAGGGAGGGAGGGGTAGAAAGGGAAGGGCAGAGAAAGCGAGGGATAAGAAGTAGAAGGAGCGAGAGGGGAGGAAGCGTAAGATGAGGCAAGGAGGAGGGGGAGGGTTGAGTGGGCGATGTGGCTAGGATGGGAACGGAGTGGCTAGGTGATGAGAATAACCGGGAAGCATTTGTGAGAGATGAGGGTGGGGAGCGCGCGAGGAGGGAAGAGGGCTCGATAGGGGAGGGGAGGGGAACCAAACGAAGAGGAGCGGGGGGATAGGAAGGGAGCAGAACAGTAAGACGAGAGGCAGAGGCGTGAAGTACGGGGGAACGGAAAGGCCACGGGGGGAAGCGGAAGGGAGGTGACACGAGAAGAGGACCGAAAGAAAGAGGAATAGCGGGTGGGATGGTGACGCGGTAGAGGGGAGGGGGAAATCGGAGCGGCGGGGAGAGAACGGAGACTGGGCGAAGGAGGGTGGGAAGGGACGTACGGGGAGGAAGGAAGCAAGAAGAAAGCGGAGGAGTCAGCAGCTGACACAGGGAGGAAGGAGGGAAGTGGAGGGGTTGACAAGGAGTATCGACGCGAGGAGAGCACTGGGACTGACTAGGAAGGAGGGTGAGGGTAAGCGCAAAACAGTGTCAGGAGCGATATCTGGGAATACGGCGGAGTGGGTGGGGGAGCGGAGTGGGAGAGAGCGGGAGTAGGAGACCAGAGGGTTGTGGAAGCGGGGACTGAACGGAAGAAGGGGACGACAGAAAACACGACTGGGACTGGGTGGAGGTCGGTAAGGAACGACGGAGGGAGGGGAGGGCAAGAGGACGGTGAAGGAAATGGCAGGCGGGAGGGGGGTAGGAAATGGAGGGGGACAGGAGAGGAAGGGGAGCAGGATCGGGCAGAGGGGCGGAAAGCCGGGGAAGCGGGATAGAAGAGAGTGGAAGGGGAGAGGGATGCGCGGGATGAGAGGAGAAGATGAGAGAAGGCAGAAGGAGGGGGGGGATGAAGTTGGAAGGAGGGAGATGCGCAGGAGTCGTAGGAGATAGCGAGAGAACCGGAGCTGAACAGAGCGGAGCACGCGTGAGGAGGAGAAAAGGAGGAAGAGCGCGCAGGAAGGACGAAGGGAGGCAAGGGGAGAGAGGAGAGGGACGGAGGGGACGATGGAGAGAGAGGAAGGACGCCAGGGTAGGAAGAGAGCGGGAGAAGTTTGGGGGAGTGGGATGTGGAGAGAGGAGAGAAGAGGGGACGGGGGGGAGTATGCGCGCAGCAGAAGCGGCGCGAGGAACGGAAGAGGAGGGATGTGGGGAAGAAGGAGAGGCGAGGCGAGGAGGGGGCCACGGGGCAAAGAGAGGAAAAGCCGGGGAAGAGAGGAAAGGAATGGAGTGGGCAAGAGAGGATTGAGACTGGGCGGGAGGGAGAATGACGACGAGATGCAGGAAGTGAGGTGGTCAGAGGAAGGGAGGGGACGGGGGATGGGGAGGGGACGAAGGGAGAGAGACGAAGTAAAAGGCGACAGGAGACGTGGACGCGAATGAGGGTGGAGGCGGACGGACTGTGAAGAACAGGGCTTCGAGGACCGCAGAGAGGCGAAGCTGAAACGACCAGAACGGGCAGCCAGGCTAGGGTCACGGAGCGAGGAAGCACGAAGGGAGAGGTGAATGGTGCGAGAGGGGGAAAAGGGAAGACGGGCGGAAGGGGGAAGGAAGGGGGCATGCGACTGGAGGCAAGGGAGCGGCTAGGGGAAGGCAGGAGGGACGGGCGAAGGAATGCGGGGAATCCAGAGATGGGGCGAGAAATGTCGGAAATCAAGACGGCACGGTGGAAGGAAGTTGGGAAGAGATGGATGGAGAGGGAGGAAGGGGAGGTGGCGTAACGAGGTAGGAGGAGAGGCGAGAAACAGAGTGCGACGCGAGAAAGGAAGCGCAAATAGCAAGGGGACTGGAGGGGAAGGGCAAGCTAGACAGGACGGGATGGACGAGGGAAAACCGGGAGAAGGAAGCGGGGAGAACACGAGGCGGTACGGACTCGTGGGGATGTCGCCAGGGAAAAAGGAGGAAGGGGTAGGGCGGACAAGGAATGGGAGAAAGATGGGAGACGAGGGGGCGGAGGGGGGAACGTAACTGGGAGTGAGGGCGGGACGAGAGGATGAGGAAGGAACGGTTAAAGATATCCGAAAATAACTTCACACAAAGTCGATACTGGCGCGGGACGAAGAGAAGACAGGAGAGGAGTAGCGGAAGGGCGAAGGCGGCGAAGGGGAGGGCTAGGCAGGAGGATCGGAGAAGGAGGAGGGGGGGTCGGAAGGCGGAGACGAGAGTGGAGAGAGGGAGGGACGCGGCGGGAGGGAACGAGCAAAAGAAGGTCAGAAGAGAACAGAAGAATACGAACATCGGCAAAGGGACGTGGGAGAGAGGCAGTGGAGAGGAAGGCAGGTATGAGGAAGGAACAGTACACGAGGAACGGGGAGAGAGTTCAAAAAGGAGCGGAGTAAGGAGAGGAGCCAAAGCAGGGGGGGGGGAGAAGGAGGAGGATAAGGGAGAGGGAGGATGGATAAGGGGAGGAGGGGAGAAGGGCTGTGGGGGAGGAACGACGAGGGGTGAGCAAGGAAAGGTATAGAAAGAATGGAGGCATTGGGATAGGTCGGGGGAAAAGGGGGGGAAGCGCGGAAGGGGGAGTTGGGGATAGGACATGCACGGGGGGGAGGAACGCAGGGGTAGGCAAGAAGGCGTCAGAAAGAAAGGGAGAGGCACAGAGGCAAGAGTAGGTGAGAGGTGAAGGGAGGGGGCAGGGACAGAGGTGAGGCAATAGTGGTGTCACACTTAAGCACGACGGATGCGGACACGGTGGCGAGCAGAGTGAACCAGGGCAATGGAGGGTCGGGCATGCCGCAGCCGAGAGGGCAGGGTGCGCGAGCAGCTAAAGAGGGGGAGAGCCTAGTTTGGGGATTGATGGAACTGGGGAGGCAGGAGCGGAGGTGAGGGGGCGGCCGGGAAGCCTCAACCGGAGAGATCGCGGGGCTAACGGCGGGAGAGAGATCGGAAGTACGGAAGGGGCGTGGGCGGGGGGGCGGAGGGGGGGACGGGGGACATCGGGAAGATGGGGAGGACCGGAATAACGCAGGAGGAATCAGGCAACAGGACGGGAGGTGGGAGGGACGAGGAAGGAAGGGGACGGGACGCGGATCTAATGAAACGTAGAGGCGAGAGGCGACCCCGGAAGGCAGAGGGTCGCGACAAGGGCGGAGGCAATGAGAAGAAGGACAGAGCGAGAAGGACAAGTAACGAGAGAAGAAGGGAGTAGGTGGAAACATGGAACGGCTAGAAGGAGGTTGAAGGAGGGGATGGGAGGAAAAGAGGGGGTCGAGACAGAGGCGGAAGCGGGGAAAGCGGGAGGGTGGAGGAAGGGGAGGGAAACGGAAGGGCAGCCGAAGGGAAACGAGGGGGGGAATCGAGCGGCGCGGTCAGGGACGTGGAAGTCGAAAGTAGGAGCAGAACGGAAGGTGGAGTCCTGAGACGAAGCGGATGAGGGGAGGAAAGGGAAGAGCGGAGAGAGGCGCTGGGGAAGGATGGGCCCGGGAAGAGCAGAGAAGGGAGGGCAGGAGAAGAGAAGCCGGCACGGGGAGAAAGGCGAGGTGCATATAGCGCGGAGGAGCGGAAGAGGGCAAGAAGGAGGGGAGAGGGAGCGACATAACAGCAAGAAGTAGTTGAGGGGGGGGGGAACGAAGCGTGGTGGAGTAACGCATACATAGGGAGAGGAGAAAAAGAGGGGGACAGAGGGGGGCGAGCGGATAGAAGGGCGGGCAGCGGAGAGTCGGGGAAGAGGGGTGGAAAAGGATGGGGGGCGCCATGGGGGTGGGGGTAAGAACAGAGAGAAGGGAGGAGGGGAGGAAAAGGGATAGGGAAGGGGGGAGGAGAAGGGGCGGCGACGACGAGGACGAAGACGAGGCGGCAGGGTCGGAGGACGGATGAGGAGGAAGGGGACGGAGGTGCGACGAGCCCAAGACGGAGAAGCACGGAGGAAGAGGGGCGGAAGGGGAGACGGGAGGGAAAGTAAAGACGATGGTGAGGAGACAGAGGAACCACGGAGCAAGAGCAGGAGGAGGGAGGGGGAACGTGGAGAGTGGAGGGGCGGCGAAGAAGTGGGGGCAGAAGGGGAGGGGAAGGTCGGGAGCGGGAGGGGAGTGGGAGGGGAGGGACGGATAAAAAAGGCGGACGTGGAGGAAGAAGGGCGGAAGGAGAGGGGGGGGGCGGAAAAATAAGCAAAAGGAAGTCGGGGGATGGAGGGGAGCTAGGAGGAAGGATAGGGGGGGGACGAAGAGCAGAACAAGAAGCGGGGGGCGGGGAGAAGAAGGCGAGATAGGAAGGAGGGAGGCAGAAGGAGAGAGAGTCAAGCCCGTAAGGGGGGGGAGTGCGAACGACACAGGCACGAGAGAGAACGCAGGCAATGAGAGGAGAGGAAGAGGGGAAGAGCGACAAGAGAGGGGAGCGGGGGCAGGAACAGCGAGTGGAGAGCGGGCCCGGCGCGCACAGAAGACTGGGCAGCGGGAGGTGGGGGGGAGAGGAGAAGGGGGAGTGAGGGGAACAAGGAGCGAACGGAGGAAGGACGTCGGGGGCGATGACGGGGAGTGGGACAGAGGGAAGGGGCGGGTAGAGGGGGGGGGAGGGAAGATGGAGAGGACAAGGAAAAGAGCAATGAGAGAGAAGGTGGGGGGGGAGACGGGGAGGAGACGCCGGGGAAGAGAAAGCGGGCACGCGAGACTGAGAAGCGCGGAGAACGGTAGAGGACAGGGCGAGAGAGAAGAGAGAGGGGCGGGAGAGGAGCACAGGCAGAGAGAAAAGGGTCGCGGACCGGGGAAAGGTGAAGGGAGGCCTGGAAGAGAAGAGGAAGCCGAAGGGTCACCATAGGGAAGAGAGTGGAGAGAGGGGTGGGGCAGAGGGCACGCGGAAAGTAGGAGAAAAAGAGCAGGGTGGAGGGTAAGGTACGCAGACCAAGGGGAGAAGGATGAATGAGGAAACGGGAGGGAGAAGGAGTAAGAACGGGGAAGGGGGAGTGGAGGGGTGCGAGGAGAGGACGGGAGAATGAGCAAGCGAGGGGAGAGGGACAGGGAGGGGTACACGAAGGGTACGGAGAGGACAGCGCGCAGCAGGCGCAAGCAGACGGTACGCGGTGCGGGTAAACACGCCAGGAACGGGACAGGAGTAAAAATGGAAAGGAGAAGCGGAGCGCGGAGTGAACGAGGCGAGGGAGGGAATCAGGAGGGGGAGGGAAGCAGAGAGCGGCACGAAGAGGAGCAGGGAGCGAAGAGGGAAGAGGCCGAGAGAGGAGGGCAAGGAGGAGGCAAGAATAGACCGCGGGCACGTATGAACACAAGATAGGGATGGGGGCGGCTAGAGACGAGAAGAAGGGGGACGGACGAATTAGATGCATGAAGTGGAACGGGAAAGGCGAGGGAGACAGCGACCGGAAGAGGCGGAGAAGAGGGCGCCGGGCTCGGAGAGGGAGCAGGACGAAGAAGAAGAAAAGAGAGGGAAGGGAAAAGATAGACGAGGCGGAGGTGGGGGAGAGGGGAAACGGGGAAAAGAGAGGAAAGAGAAGCGAGAAACGAGGGGATGAACGACGAGGCGACCGGAATGGAGAAAGACCGTACAACGCACAAGAGGCAGTGGAGAAGAGGGCGGAACCACGTTAGAGGAGAAGAGGAGGAGGGGGGAATGGGAGAAACGGAACGGGACGGTGAGGAGGAGAATAAGGCAGAGATGGGGGGTCGACCTACGAGAGACGGGGGAAGGGGGGGCGGGATAGAGTGAGATTGAGGAGCTTACTCAAGGGGAAAGAGGCCCGAGCAGGAAAGCAAATGGACTCAAAGTAGAGGGGGAAGAAGAGGGGAAACGGCTGCGGCAGAACGGGCGACCGGAAAGAAGGGGGGAGGAGAATGAGGCGGGAGTTGGGGGCGCGGGGGCGGAAGACGGGAGAGAGGAGGAAGTATGAGGGAGAGGAGCAGAAGAAGTGGGAAAAGGATGGGGGAAGAAAAGAGAGGAGGCGATGGAACGGGGGATAGGGGAAGGGAGGAGAAGACAAGGGAGGAGGACGGGTGGCTGCGAACGTAGTAGGGGCGAAAGCCGCGGGGCTGGAAGAGAGAACGGCGAAGCGGGGGGGTGGGCAGGACGGAGCGGGAGAAGAAGGAGGAGAAGAGAATAGCTGCGAAGCGAATGAGGAAACGAAAGAAAGGAGGGGGCAGGCGGAGCAGGGGAGGTGGGGAGAGAGCATAGCTGGAGGTGGAGAACGGGAGGAGCAGTGGCGGGGTGACGACGAAAGCGCAGAGGAGAGAAGATAATTCGGCGTGGGAGAGAGGGGCCGGGAACGGAGAAGACGTGGGGGGATGTGATAGGAAGTGCGACGGGCGGGGAGGGGCGGCAGAAGGAAAGAAAAGGGAGAGAGACGAGGCGAGATGTAAGGGAAGAGAAAAGAAGGAGGGGAGGGACGGAAGCGGAGGGGAAGGAGGCAAGGGAGATGGGGGGAAGTAAAAGGAGGGAAGGGAAAGAGAAGAGATGCGGACGGCAGGGGGAAAGCAGAAAATCAGCAGTGAGGTGGGAGGGGGGGGGGGAGTGAATGGGGAGAGGAGGAACTTGGAAGAAAAAGAGCGGAGGAAGAGGAAGATCAAGGAGATGGCTTGGGAAAGGGAGGTGGGGAGGAGGAGAGACGGGTGGGCGGGGGGGGAAAGGGGGTGGAGGGAACGGGCGACGGTAAGCAGGGGGGGGGAGCTTGGGATGGAGGGAAATGACGAGGACACAGGGGTGAGGAGCAGAGAGAGGAGGCGGTAGGACGTGATAGGAAGAAGAAGGGGGAACGACGGAGGAGGAGAGCATATAAGGAGAGGACAGCAGTGAGGGAGAGAATGGCGACGGAGGGAATAGGAGGGAAAGAAGGGTCGGAGACGGGGGGAAAGGGAAGGAGTGGACAGGGGGTAGAGGCGGGGACGGAAAGTCAGGGGAGGACGGAGATAATTGTTATGGGTTGACTAGGGGTCGGGGAGGACGAAAGAAGAGAAGGGATGAGTGTGGAAGAGCATCGGGAAGCCAGGGGGGGCGAGCAGAGAGGAGTAGGGAACTGGGAGAGGAGGACGTGGGAATGGGGAAACGGGAAACGAGTTAGGGAAGGGGATAAGAGGTAGATAGAGGTGGAGGATAAAGACGGAACGAGAGGGGGTAGGGTGTATGGGATGGGAGAGAGACGAGGGGGATGGGCAGAACGAGCGGAGCGAGGGAATGCGGAGGGAAGGGGGTGAGAAGGGAAGCGAAGGGGAAGGACGGTAAAGGAACGAGGGGCGGGGAGGGAAACGATAGGGGGGGGGGGAGACAAGGTGAGGTGCCGAGATTGGAGGGGCTATAGAGATTGGAGAGAAGACGGAAACGAATGAATGGGGCGGCAGGGGAGCAAGTGGAAAAAAGGAGAAGGGGGGGAGACGAGGGGGGTGCGGAAGGGGAGAGATAGGACTGAGGACGGAGAAACGGAAGAGTGGTGGAGATGCAATGCAAGGATGAGGAGGGAGTCGGGACTGAGGGTGAGCGGTTAACAAGGGAGGAAGAAAGAGGGGGGTTGGGTAAAGACGGAGTGGGAGTGCCAGGGAAGGATGGAGGAGAGGGGAGGGTTGACACAGGAGCGACCACAACGGAAGAGTCCACGGTGGTAAAGGAAGGAGAGCAGGTAATTGGGATGGGGAGGTGGCGGGGGGGGGGAGGAACAGTGCCTCGGGGGGAATGGAGGATGGGCGAAGGAGGGAGAAGAGGGTTGAAGAGGAGGAAGAGAGAAGGAGGGACATTTCGGAGCGAGAGGAGGATATGAGGTAGACGGGTAAGTGGGAGGGTGTCAAGGAGGAGTGAGTGAGGAGGTGCGAGAGAGAAGGGCAAGTGAGGAGAACGAGTATCGAGGCGTAGGAATTGCGAAGCGCCAGGGGAATGTCCGGAGGGAAGAAAAAAGGTGAGAAGGGAGGATTAACACAGGTACATGAACGAATGGCGGGAGAGGAATGTATTGGCAGGGATAGAACCGTGAGAACGGGGGGAGGAGAGAGGAGACAGGGCGAAGCCTGGCAGTGCTTTGCAAGCAAGGCGAAGAAGATGCGGTAACTGGGGGATGATAAGAGAGGGGAGGTAGGACAGAGGAAATGTTAGATCGGGAAGACACGAGAGAAGGCAAGAAGAAGCAAGCGGGGTGGGGACATCAAGGCAGAACATGCGCAACCGGACGGTGGGGGAGGGGTGGAGACAGAGGGAAGGAAGGGGGAACGAAGAGGAAACATAAAGCGGGAGTGACAAGTGGCGGGTGAGAGGAGAGGGGGGAGGGGTGGAGTAGGAGGAAAGGTGGAATGTCAGAAGAAGTGGCGGTAGGCGAGGTACAGTAAAGGATGAGGTAGGAACGGAGGGGGAGGTAGTCGAGGATGGCAGGGGTGCAAGCGGAAAGTACGGAGATGGAAAAAAAGGTATGGGTGAGGGTGACATGAGGGATGGGAACGGCATAAAGGAGCGAGATCAAGGGGAAGAGAGGAAGCAATGGGGAATGTACACAGAGAAAGTAGGAACGGACGGAAAAACGGGGGGTGGGGGTTAACGAGGTGGAGGGCAGGAACGGTGGAAGAGGAAGAGAAAACGATGAAGGAGTCCAGGAAGAGGGGAAGGGATTGGGAGAGCGATTACGGGGAGATGAGGGTGGGTGGAGGCGAAGGACACGGGGGGGGAGGGGAGGGAGGGAGGGGGACGACGGAGGAGCAGGAGATGACAGAACGTGGGAGGAGAGAGAGCTAGAGGGACATCGAACTAAAGTAAGGGAAGAGAGGAAACGACCGGGCGACGGTGGGGATGGTGTAACGTTCGGGGGGGGGGCGACGGCGGGGAGGGGCGACACAGATGATGCAGAAGGAACAGATGCAGAAGCCGTGCACCAACGTTCAGGCAGTTGCGAATGGAGGGGAGGAAGAGGGGGGAAGAGGCATGGAGGGGGGCGACTAGGAGAAAGAACGGGCACATATCCAGCAACAAGTATGACCAGACGGAACGAAGACGGATGGCTCAAGTGACGCCCGCAGGCGTGGAGAGGGGAGAGAGAGGGAATGAGGGTGCTGGGGGGGAAGGAGGGAGGCGGGATCTGAGTGTAGGAATAGACGAGGGCGCGTTGGCGGATATGGGAGCGATGGAGGGGAGGTGAAGGTGGCGGGGAGGGAGCGCCACGGGCAGGGCGGCAGGCGGAAATGGAGTGGAGGGAAGATAGGAGCGGTGAGGGCGGGGAAGGGATGGAGGGAAGAGGGGACGATAGTAAGAAGGGACCGGGGAGAGGGGGAGCGGCAGAAACGAAAATGAACGGAGCCAGGAAAGAGGGGGCCCTAGAGCAGGGCATGGAGACGAAAAGATCGGGAGGGAATGGATGAGGGGGGATGCGGGGAGATGCGTACTGCGAGGATTGAGACAGCTGGCGAAGAGCCGCCCCGAGGGGGAACCGCAACTGGGGGTAAGCAATACGGGAGCGGCGCGGAAGAATGGAGGCACTAGAGCGAAGGACAAGGGGGGGTGAGCGGCAGAGTGGGGAGGACGATGCAATAGGACGCTGTGGATATGGGGAAGGGAGTACGGAAGGAGATCGCGGGACGACAAGAGGGGGGAAGAGAGAGGCCTGACAGGTCAGGTGAGGAGGAGGGGGAGGTGAGAACTGGGGAGGAAAGGCGGGTGAGGAGCGCGGTATAGAGGAACGTGATGAAGGTAAGGGAGGGGGAGGGGAAAGCGCGAGAAGGCATTATGAGAAGGACTAGAAATAGGAGAGAGTCTGAGAATGTGGAGCAGCAGAGAACGGGGGGAGGGACACTTAATAAGTAAGGCGAAGGAGGAGCGCTCTGAGATGATCTGGGAGAACGGGAGAGACTGACTGAGACCGGAAGGAGGAGGAGGAAGAGCACGTACCGTTGAAGGGAACCATCGGGTAGGATGACTGGGGGGGAGGGGGAGGAAAAGACCGGCAGAAGATGCGGTATAGCGAGATAGGTGATGATCGAGGGGGGGAACGGACTAGGCGGGAAGGGAAAGGAGTGGAGACGAGGAGAGGAGTCAGGAAGGAGACAGATAGCATACTGCAGCGCGATAAGGGAGGGGAACAAAAGAACGGGGCTAGGTGCAGGACGAGGGGGAAAAAGGGGGTGTGGGGAGGGATGCGGCGTGCGAGTAGAAGAGGGGGGGCTAGGGGGGGAGGAGATGTGGGGATGGAGAGAAGGCGGACGACAAGTAGGGTACGAAGGGGCGGAGGGGGTGGGAGGGATATGGGGAGGCGGGGGTAGACGGAGACGTTGAGCGGGGGCAGGATTCGACCGAAGGAGAGCGCGCGATGCATATAGAGCAGGTCGAACGAGGGGCGGGCGCCAGCGAACAGAGAAGAAATGAGGAGGATCAGGAAGCGGTCAATGAAAGGGACGGAACGGGGGGTGGTCGAGATGAGGACGAACGCAGGCTAAAGGGGTACGCCAGGAGAGGCTAGAGTGAGGCGGGTGAGCCGGTGGGGAAAGATCGGGAGGCGGTGGTGGAGCACACTAGGGGAGGACTGGTGCATCCATTTACGCATCTTATTCTTCCTTTTCTCTTATCTTTTTTCCTCCCTATCTTTTCTCTTTCCTTACCTTTACTCCTTCTTCCCTCTTTTTCCTTCCTTTTTTTTCCGCTTTTCGTAAGAGTAGGCCATCGTGTGCCGGGTCGGGGGAAACATATGACATTTACCAAAAACTGCATACTACGGGGACTGGATGAAAAAAAGCACATGAGTGATGCGTATACCATTATCCTCGATATAATAAGTAATAAATCAAATCATTCAAAATCAAATCAAATCAAAATCAAATCAAATCTCTCTCTCTCTCTCTCTCTCTCTCTCTCTCTCTCTCTCTCTCTCTCTCTCTCTCTCTCTCTCTCTCTCTCTCTCTCTCTCTCTCTCTCTCTCTCTCTGTATGTTTATTTGTTTGTCTGTCTGTCCCTGTCAGTGTGTCTGTCTTTTTGTGTGTTTGTGATACTACTACTACTACTACTACTACTACTACTACTACTACTACTACTACTACTACTACTACTACTATACTACTACTACTACCACCACCACCACCACCACCACCACCACCACCACCACCACCACCACCACCACCACCACCACCACCACCACCACCACCACCACCACCACCAAGTAGTAGTAGTAGTAGAGTAGTAGTAGTAGTAGTATAGTAGTAGTAGTAGTAGTAGTAGTAGTAGTAGTAGTAGTAGTAGTAGTAGCAGCAGCAGTAGTAGTAGTAGTAGTAGTAGTAGTAGTAGTAGTAGTAGTAGTAGTAGTAGTAGTAGTAGTAGTAATAATAGTAGTAGTAGTAGTAGTAGTAGTAGTAGTAGTAGTAGTAGTAGTAGTAGCAGCAGCAGCAGCAGTAGTAGTAGTAGTAGTAGTAGTAGCAGCAGCAGCAGCAGTAGTAGTAGTAGTAGTAGTAGTAGTAGTAGTAGTAGTAGTAGTAGTAGTAGTAGTAGTAGTAGTAGTAGTAGTAGTAGTAGTAGTAGTATTGATATTAATGTAATAGATATAATATATAATGGAATCTCCTTATCACTATACCTTAATAGAAAAACTCGAAGGACGATGTATGAAGAACTACCAGGGCAGATGTCTGGCCACTAGGGCAGCACAGGGCTCATAGCTCCTGTCCTTATCTATGGATAGGATCGTTAGTTAGCCAGACTGTCTGTCTTCCCTCGTCTTTTGTCTCCAGTACAGGTCTTTATGTTTACTTATCTCCCTCTTTGTCTGTTTATCTGTCTCTTTGTCTCTCTCTCTCTCTCTACCCGTCTCTCTCTGTCTTTGTCTGTCTCTCTCTGTCTTCTTCTATTTCTCTCTGTGCAGCATCCACTCTTCCCAAAAGTCCTTCGGATGAGAATATAAACCGAGGCCCGTGTGCGAACACGCGTACAACATCTTGCATACACGTTGAACCATATTCCACTTTTCGAAAGAGTAGGCCATTGTGTGCCGGTGGGAACAGATGACAAAATTTTCAAAACCCACTTACACACGGTGAGTAGGTGTAAAAATAGAAAATAAATGTTTATTCCATTATCCTCGATATAAAAGAATAAATAATAAATAAATAAATAAATAAATATTTTTTAATCTGTATCTCTCTGTCCGTGTGTCTTTCTGCATACTGGTCTAATGCTGTCAGCTGCCAGAAGATTGGTGGTGTCGTGGGCGTAGCAGAGCAAGTGTAGTTGTGGCTGTGTAAGCCTTCAGCGCCTGGGCTTTATCACAGTTCTTAATTAAACCATTGTCGCTGGGGGCAATAGCAAAGTGAGAGGCTGTATGATCAGCGGCTTTCCCACTCATGGAATTCCACTTTACAGTTTAGTCTTCAGTGATCGACTTCGACTCTCTGACTAGGAGGCTTGACTTGCACAGTCCTTATGTGCTGCAGCCCAGGGGGCTAGTTGGCCTTTGGAGAACATCTCCAACGCTGACAGTCCTTATGCCCTCTTGGCCGAGAGAGTGGGGATGTACTGAGGGCAAGGCATCTCCACTATAATCAAATGTCTGCCCAGTTTCCGAAACAGCAGCTGCCTCCTATGCTGTTTTGGAGGTCATCGTCGAACACGACGGACAAACAAACAAACAAACAAAACAAAGGCCAGCTCTAAAGAGTGTGGGAACAGGACCAGCACGTCACAGCAGGCATGGGGTCACAGATTGATGCTTTCCCAGGAAGAGGCGGTGGGGGTAGGGGGCGGGATAGCATAGTGGTTAGAGCACTACGTTGGTCATATCACGGCGCAGGATCAAGCCCCAGTTCAAGCCACCATCGAGACGCCAGTTCAAGGGGATTTAACATCAGTATCGACTCCACTTTCCCGAAAGTCCTTTGGTTAAGACAATAAATTAAGACCCCATGAGCAAGCGCAGGTAGAACATCTTGAGCACTCGTTAGAACCCGCTCTGCCTTTCGGGAGAGTAGGTCATTCATGCCGGTAAGAATGGATGACAATTTTTTTTTTAAATGCATGAACACTGGTGTCGTGTTTAAACATTATCCCCGAAGTCAAAATGCGGCTACCTTAATGTTGGGCAAAAAAGAGGTTGAATACGGCAAAAAACAAAATCCTATCATTGGTGAAACTGGGAGCGCTAGCAGAAGAGCAGAAAACAATCTTGGCAATCTAATTCACTCTCTACAGCAGCATCAACAGTTATCAAGAAAAAGAAATTCACATAAATACAATGTATACTAGCGTTTACACACACACTCCATCACACACACACACACACACACACACACACACACACACACACACACACACACACACACACACACACACACACACACACACACACACACACACACACAGAAAGACAGATAGAGAAAAGAGAGTTCCAAGTACATAACAAAAAAAAAACTCAGATAATAAAACCAGACACAGACAAGCCCTTACGTCTCTCGCCAAAAAGAAAACACTCCCCCCCCCACTACCCAAAGAAAAGAAAGAAAAGAAAAGAGACACCTAAGTCCCTCTCTCTACCCTTAGCAGTAAAACAGAACTTTGTTTTATCATTAGGTGGGATTGCCCGCCAGACGATCATTATCTAATCATTCAGA
>CM060330.1:33358864-33361364 GCA_030674155.1 Stramonita haemastoma
TTATTTATTTATTTAATACCACTTTATGTCACAGCAGATTTCTCTGTGTGAAATTCGGGCTGCTCTCCCCGGGGAGAGCGCGTCGCCACAAGCACAGCGCTTACCCATTTTTTCCCCTTCTTTTTCCTGTCTGCAGTTGTATTTGTTTCCCTATCAGAGTGGATTTTTTCTACAGAATTTTGCCAGGGACAACCCTCTTGTTGCCATGGGTTCTTTTACGTGCGCTTAATAATGATATATAACACACCGGACCTCGGTTTATCGTCTCACCCAGACCACCACTCATGGTCTAATGGATGGGGGGAAAGTTTGGGGCCCAAACGGGACTTGAACCACCGCACACTCCGACCCAGACTTTTCGCTTTCTAGACAGGCGCGTTTACCTCTAGACCACCGATCCACTTTGTCTTCTTTGTCTTTTGACTCTTCTTCTGTGACGCTCCTGTCCCGCTGTCCCCACGCCACTCATGTCCACCTCTCCACCCCAGCCATGCCCACCTCAGCTGTGTTGCATCCTCCGAATCAGAAGTCCACATGAAGATTATAAATGTCAGACTACCATGGGGCCACCAGCCTGAGTGGCCCTGCAATGCTTCTGGATCCCATTGGTTGTGTTCATTTGTGCCTAAGGTAACATTTGCAAAAATGCTACGATCCCTATACTACTTACCAATTAAAAATGAAAACACAGAAATAAATGAAAAAGATAAAAAAAACAACTTAAAAACTTGAAAAAGAAAAAAAGGAGACGAAGATTATAAATATCACAACTACATCATTCAAACATAATATCTACAACAAGAGGAAGGCCGGATAGATAGATAGATAGATAGATAGATAGATAGATAGATAGATAGATAGAGAGAGAGAGAGAGAGAGAGAGAGAGAGAGAGAGAGAGAGAGAGAGAGAGACAGAGACAGACAGACAGACAGACAGACAGACAGACAGACAGACAGACAAATAGACAGCCAGCCTACAAGCCAGATACTGACGGACAAGAGACGGGTACACAGACAGGGGGCCAGGAGGCAAAGAGGTAGATGAAAAAGAGCCCATGAATTTGAAACCGAGTCATTAACACAACAGTTGCCCCTTTTTTTGTCCCATCGTGTTTTTTGTGTTTTTTTAAAAATCTTTTTCTTTCTGTCTCTCGCACTATTATCTTGTTCTTTTTTTTTGCAATGTCATCTTTTGTTTCATCTGTCTTTTTTTTTCTTTCTTTATGTCTTTTTTCCTTTTAGGAATTTTACATTGCAGCACTTTTGTGAGCATGCATGTTATTGTTGAAGGAAATCATTAAACGTTCCTAGTAAGCTTACGTTGTGAGTTTGCAGCATCAGTCTTTCAGCAGTCAATCTGCTTCTTTTTAAACTGTTTATTTTGCAGGAAACGTGTGGGGATGTTATGGGGGGCTTAAACTGGTCTAAAAAATCCACCACTACGATGTTGATACTAGCAGTGTGTTTCTCAAAAAGTATATCTGCTTTGTGTTCCTGCTTGTGTCTTTAACAACTTCTACAGGTGATCATGGATCGGCAGTCCAAATGTTAAAACACGGAAAACTCAAGGTATACACAGAAATGTACCCAGGTATACACAGAAATGCACCCAGGTATACACAGAAATGTACCCAGGTATACACAGAAATGTACCCAGGTATACACAGAAATGTACCCAGTTATACACAGAAATGTACCCAGGTATACACAGAAATGTATCCAGTTATACACAGAAATGTACCCTGGTATACACAGAAATGTACCTAATTATACATCGAAATGTACCCAGTTATACACAGAAATATACCCAGGTATACACAGTAATGTACCCAGTATATACAAAATGTACCCAGTAATACACAGTAATAATGTACCCAGGTATACACATAAATGTACCCAGGTATAAACAGAAATGTACCCAGGTATACACAGAAATGTACCCAGTTAATCTTTCCAGAGGGCGAGGAATAATGCAGGCTGTGTTAACCAATTGATTAATTAAGTAGCTGCATGAGGTGGCTTTTCCAGTCAACAAATAAAGGAAGATAACCCAAACCCTGATAACAACCCAAAACCAAGCAAACAAACAAACATGATACATAAAACAAGATCAGAGCGGTATTTTCATGAACACGGAGCTTGAAAAGAACAAGTGTGTTAACAGCATAACCAAGGCTCCACGAGAAGACAAGCTCCATACACTGCTATGGGTAACACAAGCAATAACAGGGACAGACACACGAGCCTGTTCGCCTGTAGGGCTGGGTAGGACCTCTTAAACCTGTGGTCAGATCTCTTGGGGCAAAAGGAGCGGAATGTTGTTACGCAGCACCTTTGAAAGGCGTATGAGGCAACAGTCATTATGCGTTTTGACGTTGTAAGCTTATACACATGGCATGTGATCAGCTTATACACATGGCATGTGATCACATGTGATCAGACGTGCCATTCAAATTTGAGTTCCCATGTTGTAAGCCTATTAACATGGCTTAGGAAGGAC
>CM060330.1:33366364-33371364 GCA_030674155.1 Stramonita haemastoma
ACACATCCACCACATGTAAACAAGAAACTGTCCTACCTTATTTATGTTGTAGGAAACGCTCCATGATGGATTGGCCCATGGTCAGTGTTGGCCCCGTCTTCTTATTATAAAACTTAGCAAACGTGGAAACATTTGTCCATCCAGCTGCTTTCATGATGATGTTTATTGGAGCGTCTGCAAGTTTAGCAGCGGAAGTACTGGCTGACCTCGTACTATGTGCCGTGAAGCGTGTAATGTCTATGCCTGCCCTCTCCATCGTCCACTTCAGCCAGCGCGCGATGGTATCGCTAGTGGCCCCTCGGTGCGGTGCTTGGAGAGTGATAAACAAATGTCGGGTAGCATTCTGAGCCCTCAGTTCTTTGCTCCGTCTCAGGTATTCTTTCAAAGTGTGAACTACACACAAAGCCTCTTTTTCCACAAAAGCCATGAGTTCAATAGGTGATTGATGGGCTCCTCTTCTTGACTGTTTTAATAATCTATTTACATAAAAAACACACTTTTCCCTTGAAAGTAGCATATTGTCGATGTCCAAAGCAGCAATAGTTTGACACCTCTGACCCGACAGAAGGGCAATTAACATCACAAGTTTCATTGTCAGTTCCTTGAACGTCAGGTTTTGCACTGGAACCCACGTTTCTAACATTTTTAGCACAATGTTTACATCCCAAGTGTGGTGATACTTTGGTAGTGGTGGTTTTCTTTCGAACACACCCTTCATAAATCTTTTTACAAGTTCGTGTTGACCAAACGTTGCCCCTGGCCCTTCATAGTTGCAGAGAAAACAACTTAGCGCAGAACGAGCTGTGCCCACAGCGCTATAAGAATATCCCTCTTTCAACAGCGATGCCAGAAAATTTACAGCTGTGGCTAGAGGCGGTGAAACTGAATCCACTTGTTGCTCACACGCGTACCTCTCCCACTTTCGTATGTACACATCATACATCTGTTTTGTTGCGGGTCGCCATGAGGACATGAGAATACTGGTAGTCTCCTCAGAAAAGCCTTGTGTTCTGAATCTATCCCTGACACTTTGCAGACTAGCAGCATCAGGCTTTTCCTCAGTGGGTGTTTTGTCTCCTTTTGACTTGGTTGTGTCAGAAGAGTGTTTCTGGCTGACAAGAGGACAGGTCTGGCTGTGAGAATTTTCATCAGTGCTGGCCAAAAGGGCTGATTTTTCCAGGTTGGCGCTACTATAACCCCTCTTGCTTTGTCTTTCTTTATCTTTGCCAGGACCCGGGGTATAATGCTGAAAGGTGGAAAACAATAAACAGTCTCATTTCCCCAATACATGCTAAATGCATCAATAGCACATGCTCCTGGGTCAGGCAAGAAAGACACATATCTGGAAAACTGAAAATTTAATCTAGAGGCAAACAAGTCAATGACAGGTTTTATATCAAGAATATTCATAGCCTCAGAAAGTAGCATTGAATCCAGTTTCCATTCTGTGTCAATGTGGATCTGTCTAGACAGACTGTCAGCTTCAACATTCTCAACACCAGGAATGTGAGCAGCACTGAGCCATATGTTTCTGCTTTCACACCAATGCCAGATTTGCTGAGATACATCATTCAGATGTTTAGATCTGTTCGAACCCATGTTGTTAATACAACCAACAGTGCTTGTGTTATCAGTCATAATTCTTATGTGAACATTATGTTGGTCATGCAACAAAGACTTGAGACCAAAAAAGACAGCTAATAGCTCCAAAGCATTTATGTGTCCTTCTTTGTCTTTCTCACTCCACATGCCTTGTGTTTGTGATTTGGTATCAACAACCCAAGCACCCCATCCTGTACGTGAACTGTCTGTCTTCATAGTAATGGTGGGGTCTGATCTCTGAATGGGAGCCTTTTGCTTGTCTATGTTATTAATCCACCATTCTAGCTCTGTCTTCCCTTCAGCTGATAACACAGCAGGCTTTTCCCAGTTCCCCTTGCTTAGTTTAAGTGCGGAACACTTATCTTGTTCAAGTGCTCTGTAGTACAAAGGACCCAATGGCACAGCAAGAAAACAAGAAACCATTAGTCCAATACAAGATGCCAGAGATCTTACAGTTGTACTTTCCTGACTGAATAATAGAATGCATGCACACAGCAGTTTTTGTTTCCGTTCATCTGTCAGTGTGACTGTCATGTCTGTTGAGTTTATTTTGAAACCCAGGTAGGTGATTTCTTGCACAGGCATGAACTGTGATTTCTTTTCATGTACATAGAAACCTAGGGAGTCTAATAATTGTATCGTGTCTACCACACACTGTACAACTTCTGTTTCAGTCTCTCCCACAATCAAACTGTCATCAATGAATGAAGTGATCAGGTGACCCATATCATGTAAGCGTGCTAGGACAGGTTTCATGAGTTTTGTGAATTTTCTGGGAATCGGACTGAGTCCCATAGCAGCTGCCTGAAAACAGTACAGTTTTTTTCTCCATCTGAATTTCAGATATTTCCGAAAAGTCTCCTCTACTGCTATGACGTAATACGCATCTCTCAGATCAATTGATGCGAAAAAGCAATTTTGTGTAACTAGATCCAAAGCTGTATATATTGTTTCCATCTTAAATTTCTTATATTCCACATTTTTGTTCAGAGCTTTCAGATTTAAAATCATTCTAAATGATCCGTCTTTTTTCTCCCTAACAAAGATAGGTGAGACAACTTGTCCTGATTCAGGTAAAGACTCTTTTATCACACCTTTTTTCAACAAGTTTCTTATTTCAGAGTCAACAGCATAGTTTTCACGCTTGCTAAACAACCTTTGCGAACTTTGCTTTATGTCTACTGGGCAATCATCAAAGGTGATTTTAATTCCTTCAACTGTTTCAAGTACATCAGGGTCAGAAGTTAGTTCATTCCAGTGCGACAGCTTTTCCTTTAAGCTTCCTGCTTTAAAGTTATCATGCTTCATTTCAAGATAAGCACACAAAGAAGGCAAGCAAAGTTCAAACTCACTAACCTTGTTTCCAGAAGGGAGGGGCGGTTCTGTCAAAGATCGAGTTACTGCCGGTGGCTGTTTTTCTGACCCTTCTTCCAAAACACTTTGTTTGCTTGACCGAAGGAACTCCCCCCCTGCCCCTGCCTCCACGGCTTCCGGCCTAAAAAAGAGCTACTGTTGTTATGCTGCCACGTGCTCCTCTTTTGCTGACCACGCATGTTCTGACCGAGTTTCTGGGACTCTTGCACTTCTTTTAGACATTTGTGAAAATCAGAGCCATACAGTAGATCTGGGGTCATGGCAACCTGCGGTGCACATATGCCAGAGAGTTCACGGGGTAGGCAGGGTCGGTGCATGTCTCTCCGTTTCTGGGACAGGTCATGGTTGGCGTGACCTGTGAGGGCAAGGGCATCTGAAAGTTGAGCTATGCATCCGGTCAGTTCACTGCGTACTGTAGTGGCATCCTGCCCTGAGATGGTATCTCTTACCCTCAAAAGTCGGTCGGTGCAGAGGGTTATGGCTATGGCAGCTTTTGACAGTGTTTTCTGTGTATTTGCCATCCGAATGTCTGTCTTTCTAGTGAAGGGCTTGAGGACAGAAAAAACTTCCTGGTTTGTTCGGGGAACGCCCAGGTATGCGCAGTTTTCGGGAATCGGGTACTTTGTCAGTTTTTCCCTCAGCTTTCTGTCTGGAAGTTTTGATCCAAATCTGGATTCAAGCAGCTTTGCCAATTTTCCTGAGACCGGTGGTCCTTTTTCTTCATTATCGTCAAAAGATGATGCCATTTCAGCAAAAATATCGTCATCCTCCTCCTCTGTAGCATCTGCTATCAGCTCTTTTTCCAGTTCCTCTGCCTTATCAGAAACACTGTCGGTGACAAATTCTGAATCACTACCTGCCTTCTTCCTTTTCCCTTCATTCTCAGCGAGGGGTTTATCAGCGTCAGCGCTAATTTTCCTCTTCTTGGTGTGCGGTGCACTTCTTTCAAAATTGTCCATTCTTTTGGAAAGGTTCTGAATGATTGAAAAAATGTCTCGGAGAGATGGCTCCCTTTCCACCAAGGGTTCAGCAGAGGTGCCAGCTTGTGGTTCTTCATAGGATTCTGACTCCATAACCGAATCCTGGTCACTGGTGTAGTCCACAGAATGGGTCTCCATTTTTTTTTTTTTTTTTTTTTTTTTCCCCCAGAAACTTTTCCACAAAAAATAGATTTCACAAGCACTACAAAAAACAACAACAACCCCAAGTTATACACAAAATAAAACAAACCAAGAAAAGCAAGGTCTAGAAACTATTATAGCTAGTGCTGAGATTCCTGATAGTGATGGGCGTTGCCGACACAGCCAGAGGCGATATGATAAACGTCTGGACAGTAGCTCGGCTAGGCACGAACTGACAGTAGGGGCTGCGCGCGGTTCTCATGTGCATATAGTGGAGGGATGCAGGAAATGAGCAAGAATTATAATCCTCAGTGAAATCAATGAATACACATAAATAAAATGGACAGGAAGTAGGTAGACTTTTAGTCGTACACGATTGAAATCCACATACCAATCATGATTTTAAAAAGAATGTTAACAACAACAACAACATAAGCAAAAACAAAGCTACTTTATATATATATATATATATATATATTTTTTTTTTTTATACAATATTCAATAAGAATCATAAGCAGGTGTTTTTTTTTAAAGCAGGCTAAAATCTGATACCATGAGGTATTCAGGTACAGTTGGTTATTTTTGAAGCAACAAAAAGCACTGAGTTGCATGGTTACAAAAAACATTATGATTCAAGTTCCGAAAAAGCAAACAGAAAAAAGAGACGCAGGACATACAGAGTCCATAAAAGAGATATAAAACGAAAAAAGACAAGAACGAGAGACACAGAAATAGCCAAGAAAATATAGAACATAAGTAAAAAAATGAAAAGGCCAAAGAAAAAAAGTTGAAGGGAAATAACAATCTGTACTGACCACATAGTATTACCTACCTTGGCTATGTTGCTTTATATCTGCAGCTGTAGTTAGGACTTCTTTTTTTTTTCTATCTCACCGCTTATTT
>CM060330.1:33376364-33378864 GCA_030674155.1 Stramonita haemastoma
CATCCAGGCAATAAAGGGTTCACCTGTCAGATAGGTGCATCTCTACAAACATTGTCTCTGTAGTGCATATACTTTGTTTTTGTGTTATCAGCGTGTCTCATAAAACGCATAGATAGGTGCATATGTATTTGTATTGTCTCTGTAATGCATAAACTGGGCTTTTGTGCATAGGCAAAAACTCAAAAACACATAATGTATAGGTTCATATGTACTAACAACGTCTTTGTAATACATGCACTGGGTTTTTGTGTACTAGTGTATCTCAAAAGATGCGCAGACAGGTGCATACGTACTAACACTGTCTCTGTAGTGCATGCATTGGGTCTTTGTGTACCAGCCTGTCTTAAAAGACGCACAGACAGGTGCATAATTTTTATGTACTAACACTGTTTCTGTAGTGCATGCACTGGGTTTTTGTGTACCAGCCTGTCTCAAAAGACGCACAGACAGGTGCATCAGTACTAACACTGTCTCTGTAGTGCTTGCACTGCGTCTTTGTGTACCAGCCTGTCTCAAAAGACGTACAGACAGGTGCATATGTACTAATATTGTCTCTGTAGTGCATGCACTGCGTCTTTGTGTACCAGTCTGTCTTAAAAGATGCGCCGACAGGTGCATACGTACTAACACTGTCTCTGTAGTGCATGCACTGGGTCTTTGTGTACCAGCCTGTCTTAAAAGACGCACAGACAGGTGCATATGTACTAACACTGTCTCCGTAGTGCATGCACTGGGTCTTTGTGTACCAGCCTGTCTTAAGAGACGCACAGACAGGTGCATGAGCGCATGAAGAAAGAAACGTGGTGTGTGATGCAGATTTACTGCCGACATAAAACACACTTTGCCAAGGTGATAAAGATGTTTTAGTGCAGAAAGTTTGGTTTCTTCTGGGAAAGATAAAAAAGCAACAACACCAATGCTTGTGCCTTTTGTTGGCAGCCTATTATTCACTAAAGTTTACTGGTTGACTTCCAGTCACACACACATACACACACACACACACACACACACACACATACACATACACACACACACACACATAAACGGATGACGAAAATTTACGATGCTGCATACAAACGTGGACAGCACGTAAAAAACAACTCATCCTCGGCCTCAAAATAAAAGAATACAATAAAATACAAAATAGAGAATAACTGAATAAAATAAACACATACATACACACACATATGCACACATGCACAGAGAGAGAGAGAGAGAGGAGAGAGAGAGAGAGAGAGAGAGAGAGAGAGAGAGAGAGAGAGAGAGAGAGAGAGAGAGAGAGAGAGAGAGAGAGAGAGAGAGAGGGAGAGAGAGAGAGAGAGAGGAGAGAGAGAGAGAGAGAGAGAGAGAGAGAGAGAGAGAGAGAGAGAGAGAGAGAGAGAGAGAGAGAGAGAGAGAGAGAGAGAGAGAGAGAGAGAGAGAGAGAGAGAGAGAGAGAGACAGACAGACAGACAGACAGACAGACAGACAGACAGACAGACAGACAGACAGAGACAGACAGACAGACAGACAGAGACAGACAGAGAGAGAGACAGAGAGAGAGAGAGAGACAGAGAGAGAGATGGGGGGAGGGAGAGAGTTCTGTTGTATATGAGATCTTGCTGTTGTGAAGCAGTGTGGTGTTAGGTAGTCTCCCTTCCCTCCTCTCTCCTCCCTCCAGATTTTGGCAAACACTCTTGCATACCTCTTCAAGTCACTGCAGATTTGTACCTTGTGGTGGTAGTGTAACGGCCTGTTATGACTGTCTCAACATGTGTCTTGGTGATGTAATAGCCTGTTATGATGTAATAGCCTGTTATGACGTCACATCAGCATATGTCTTTTGGTTCTACAATGTTGTGTTCAGATACTGTCTAAACATGTGTTTTCTGGTGCCCTAATAGCACGTTATGAGAGAGAATTGCTATCTTTTAAGTCTCTGGAAAAAAAAAATCAGGTGAATGGACTGATAAGGAAAAGGGAAAAACAGATGAGAAGGAGGTGACAGAAAGTAAATGAACAAGGTAGAAACAAAGAGAGTGATAGAAAAGAGGAAATTTTCTATCAGAATTCCCAGGTGGTGGAATGCTATTTATACTGACAAGCCCTTGGCATCCACACAGAGGAAAACATTTCCTAATAATGCAATCAAAAAGTCAATATTGGATGTAAGACATTCCTTACAAACTCTGTGTCCAGTTTAAAACACTTTCTCTTCATTGAGAAACATCATGGGAGGTAAGTTTTCTTACAAGTATCGGTATGGACCTGTCTCTTAATAGAGCAATCTGTCTGCAAAGGGAGAAGCCAGTCTTACTGAAATTCTTCCTTGTTCTAAACCTCTTTTTTGTGTTTTGAACTGACTCCTTTGCAGAACAGTGACGTAGTTCGTTTAATCCTGAAAACATGTCTAGGCCATTACCTCTCCTTCTTTTCCGGTAGCATTATCATCAACCAGCAAGTTACACAATTGCATTATGAGGGAAAAGACATCACTGCAATGACGTAGGCGAGGGGTGGG
>CM060330.1:33381364-33403864 GCA_030674155.1 Stramonita haemastoma
GTGTGTGTAGGGGGGTGGGAGGGTCTGGTGGCATACATGGATGTTTATAATCTTGAGGTATATATAAATCTTTTTTTTTCTCTCTGAATTTCTCGTGCTTTTATTCTGCTTTCTTTTTTGTTGTTGTTATTTTTCTGTTCTATTGTTTCTTATTGCAGTTTTTCTTTGCTTCTGTACGAATTCCCCTCATTTTTCTGTCTTATTGTTGTTGTTGTGTACTGTCGTTATTGTGTGTAAGCACATGCATACGCATACGCATATGCAACGCATCCTTACTTCTATTTAAAGTACATGCAGTGTTGGTCTTATTTCTTGCAGTTTTTCGTTCTCTTGATTTTCATTGTTTCTTCTTTCAGTTTTTTTTCTCTTCGTGTTGCATTGTACTGTGCTGTACTGCAAGTATGTATTGTATTGTATCGCATTGCATTGTACTGTATTGTATGTATTGTATCGTATAATACTGTAATGAAATTGCATTGTTGTGTAAACTATGTTTAGTCACAGCAAGATTCTTTGCATGAAAGTCAAGCTGTTCTTCTCAGGGTGACTGTGTCGCCTCAAGAGCAGCGACCACTCATTAAAGAAATGCTTGTATGAATATGATTATCTCTTTTTTATTTTATAAAAGCGACTTTTAATTACTAATGTTGCTAGGGGACAGTTCTTTGCTGCCGTGAGTTGTTTACGTGTGCTACATAAATGTTACATTTTGGAGCTTGGTTTATCATTTTATCCCAAACACTAATGTAAACCTCTTAGAGTGAGTGGATTCTGTACATATGTAGGTGAATCGGGAATTTCTGTTGGTTATTTTTGTGTGTTAATTTTTTTTTCTGATCTTTGTTCTTTTTCTTCCGCTGTTTTACTTTGTCTTGTTTTTTGTATCTTATTGTAATCGTTAATTGTATCGTTTCGTGCGTTTGTACAAAATGTTGCCAGGGTCAGCTATTTTGCGGATGCCGTGGGTACTTTTACATGTGCTATGTATGTGTTGCACTAGCGAGCTGGTTTATCGTTATATCCAAAACACTTGCACCCAAACAATCCCTTCAAGTTAATAGGATTATGGAAAAAGTTTGGGGGGGGGCAGGGGTCGAGAATCAACCAGCCATTTCTCATCTTTTCCAAAGGTGCCTTACAGTAAAACCCCATTTGCTGTGTGAGTATGTTTTTGGTCGTTTTTTTCCTGTGTTAATTTTTCAAATTATTGTTGTTGCTATTACGGTTGTTGTTATTCTCTGTAGATAGTGATAATAATGTTGCTTCTCTAAATGTGTGACTATGTTTTCGTGTGTGTGTGTGAATATTATATTTGATATTGTATTATATTGTATTTTTATATATTTTAATTGTTTAATATACATATATAACATGCACTTGTTTATATATACATATATCAAAATCAAATCAAATCAAATCAAATGTTTATTTCCAGATGGTACATTGATTAAGCATTAATTTGCTTTTTTTTACAAGGCGCGCGCGCGCGCGCGGCGCGTGTGTGTGTGGTGTGTGTGTGTGTGTGTGTGTGTGCGTGCGTGCGTGGTGTGTGTGCGCGCGCGCGTGTGTGTGCGCGCGTGTGTGTGTGTGCATTTGTGAGAGCTTGTGTGTATATGTGTGTGCGTGTCTGTGTGTGTGTCAGCGTCTGTGTGTGTCTGTGTCTGTGTGTCTTGTGTGTCTTGTTTTGTGTGTCTATGTGTGTCTGTGTGTCTGTGTATGTCTGGTTGTATGTTTGAATGTGCGTGTTCTTTACTCTATTTTGTATTTATTCTTTTCTTTTGAGGATAGCGGAATAGCCGCTTGTGTACTTTTTATGTATTCGGTACCCATCCATATGCCGTTTTGTGAATTTTGTCATCCGTTCCCAAAGGGACAAAGTGGCCTACTCTTCCAAAAAGCGTAACAGGTCTTAACGTGCGTGTAATATGATCTGCGCGCGCGCGCGTTTCTGTGTGTGGTGTGTGTGTGTGTGTGTGTGTGTGTGTGTGTGTGTGTGTGTGTGTGTGTGTGTTGCACGCGCGTGCCCACACATGCGCGTAAATTTAAATTTAGAAAAAGCATTGTGATAAGCTGCATGTGTAGTGTAAGAATAAGCTGAATACGAGCGCTTTATTTGTCGAGTACAGCGCTTCATATATTGCAATATAAGTATTTTTTATTATCATTGTTATTTCAACAGACATCTGGAAAATAGATTTTACATATCTTGCACGTACGGGCTTGTTTTTGACGGGTATTTAATATATTTGAATGTGTCCGAGTTGTTGACGTTTACCCACAGACTGATTTACATTTGAATGTAACAAATGTAGACGAAGATGAGAGAGAGAGAGAGATGGAGAGAGAGAGAGAGAGAGAGATGAGGAGAAAGAAGATGAGAGAGAGAGAAGAGTGTTGAGAGATTTTGATTGATTTGATGATTATCTTTACGGATAATGATAAGCATTGTGTTTTTTTATCCAGTCCGTGTGTAGCAGTTTTGTAATGTATTGTCTGCGCCACATGCTGCTTCGAAGGAACGGATTTAGTGTGCGAAATGTTCTGCGTGCGTTCGCACACGGCTCGGTTTAAATCATGAGAGAGGAGAGAGAGAGAGAGAGAGAGAGAGAGAGAGAGAGAGAGAGAGAGAGAGAGAGAGAGAGAGAGAGAGACAGACAGACAGACGACAGACAGAAGACGAAGACAGACAGACAGACAGACACGAGAGAGAAGAGAGAAGAGACAGAGAGAGAGAGAGAGTGAGGAGGAGAGAGAGAGAGAGAGAGAGAGAAGAGACAGAGAGAGAGAGACAGACGACCACACACAAGAAGAGAGATAGAAGTGCATTAGTATCCAACTTCTTGTGCACATACTCTCATTGGCATACACACATCACACACACACACACACACCACACACCACACACACCACACACACACACCACACACACACACTCATTCGATTCACGAATAGAACTCTGAACAAAGAAGCTAGTCAAGGTTTTGCTTTTATTTTAGGTCAAATGCTTCTTTGCACATATCTCTATAAATTTCATTCACTTTTGACAAAACTTTCTAAATCATGTCATAAAGTTTCATTTCATTTCAGCTGCGAGCCGACTACCCAACCTCCTTACTCCAGCTTTTGTTTTTTGGCTGAAGGGGGAGGCTAGGCTTTTGTCAATGCTCTGACCAGCAGTGATACAATGACCAACCCACTGACGTTTGTTTGCTTTTGAATTCTCACGCCATCATTGAATTAGCTCACACCACAATGACGTGTTCATTTCAATATGCTTTGAAACACAGAAGAGACAAAAAGTTGATTAATTCCAGCCATGTTATCTTACAGCCAGAAAGCATAGACACCTTGCATAAATAAGTGCAAAACATCAGCTTGTAAGTTTTAAAAGAGGGAGTTGAGGAAGGTTGCATTTCTTTCATGGAAAAAGTCAGTTGGGTAGTCACGTGTCGACGGTGTGCGCTCACCACTTGATTTAAAAAAAACCCAAAAAACTCTCAAGTACAAATTAATAATTTTTAAAATTTTGTGCTCACCACTTGATTAAAAAAACAACAACACTCTAAAGTACAAATTAAAATTTTTAAATTAAAAAAAAAATATTTTGTACTGGGCTGCTATGACAAGCAGGAAAAATGAAAGCAACATTCGTTACAAACAACGTTTTGTGATAATCTTAAAAAAGAATAATGTATCATTTTCTACAACCATTCAAATGGGCAATTTATTATTTACATATATATAAGCAATCATAAACCTTTATCCAGAAGTGGTAATTTTTACCTGGAATTCTAAAACAAACTGCACTGGATCAGGGGCTAAAAATTAAAAAAAGTTTTTAATGAAGCGTTACTAACAGAGGAGGGAAAATCCCCGGTAACACTGGCAACCAAAATGCAAAAAAAAAAAAAAAAATCTACGTGCTACTCACAAATCATTTTCCATTTCGCACTTTAATAGGAGTCAAATAAATTCTAAAGCAGCTTCATATGAAATAACTATGTTTTAAAATGAATGTTATAAGATTTCAAGATTTGACCCTAGTGGAGAAATACCGGGGGGGGGGGGTCACTTTTGCTGTTATTCTGGATTGTCAATTTCTGTGATATTTTGAGCATCGTGTTTTGTTTCTTCCATTATCATCTTCACAAATAAAAAGTAAAATAAAATAAATATAAAATTAAACAAGTTTAACATTTTGATGAAAATCCTTCCTTTGGCCCTTTAGCACGCTTTTTTTTTCCAAAAGATTATTTTAGCAATTGAGAGAAAGAAGTGCAGATAGCCACTTCTTCTCTCCATAATTTTCAGAGATTATTCCATTTCCGACATTTCTTTGAGTCAGTCAGTCTGCTTTGCACTGTTTTACTCTATGATCTACCATGGTAATCAAGATTTTTTTTCTTACTTTTCATAACTGGACCAAAACATGTGTTCTATTTCATTTTTGAAGTGTTAAAGGAAGCTAAACTATATCCCCCAAAATGTTCTCTGTTCATCTTTCCATTTCAAGATTTATCACCATTCAAACTGTAAACATGATGAGAAGATAGTGGTATTTCTACACGCCTTTGACGATCAATGCTCTTCAAATAAAAGGAAAAGTACACCCTCTAAAAACAACAACAAAAAACACAATCAAAAACCCTGAAGAGTGACCAACCAGATAAATAACTACTTTTCACTTTTCCATCACCACCTTGACTTCAGAAAAGATTTTACTATTCAAGCAAATTGGATCTGGCCCTCAACATTTTTAAAAAGAAAAAAGAATTCGTGTATGTAATCCATAACTCATCATTCATCTTGCTTGGGAAAAAAAATCTAATTTATGTTTAAATGCATATCTAACCCAAGACAAATTAAAAAAAACACACACGACGAAAAAGACCATTCTATACAACACAGTGTTTATCTCTTCATAAAAAAGTTATTTGTCTTGCTGATAAGAGGTATACTTCAGCGCAACAATGCTAATCAATTCTTTATCTAATAAAAAAAACATATCAAAACTTTTCTATTCCTTCCTAACAAAACTTTCCAGCAAACTTTTACAGATTATCATCTTTCAAAACAAGCTCCCACAAAAATCTGCGACCCTCCAACGATAAAAGTTCTTGAAATAAAAACCAAAGTATCTTTAATGGGCCTCAGCTACATACAAATCATGAAGCATCTTTTTATGGAAGAGGTTTGGGGGGGGGGGGGGGGGGGCAAAGGGGGAGGGTGGAGGAAAGAGGGGAACTTAATGGTGCACCATCTTTTCGTTAATTTTTTTTTGGCATACTTAGAATGACAAATGATTTCAACCTCTCTAGCCAACAACTAACATCACTTTAGAGCCACACTAGTTGTAAGCAAAATCCAGTACAAATTTCTAAAAGAAAAAGTTATCATTACAACACATTTTTCATTATTATCATCAATACAAAGGGTTTTCTAGCTACATCATTCCAGGTTTATCAACACAGCTTGGGTACAATTTTTATCGGATTGAAAAAAATCGTGCCCCCAAAATTATCATTGTCCCCGCTTCTCTTCTTTCCGTGGCTGTGAACTAATTCTTTCAGCAACACTTCTTACTCTCTACTTTCTTCCAACAAATGCATAGTCATAGTCATGTGCACATACATTTTCCACCCGAAAAAAATCATACATGTAAGCAATGCCGCTTTTCCTGCAGGTTACATCATAACGCGTACTTCAGACTGCAGTCAAATCTATGAAGGCATACAATGACAGACCAGTGCATAGATCTGCCTGTGGCACAAATCGACCCTACAGTGTTTACCCCCATTTCTTAGTTTTGGGTGATTTTTTTTTTTTGGGGGGGGGGGGGGGGGGGAGGGGGGCGGTTATGAGGGCAGGATGAAAAAACGTTGTAAATACTTTTATCTTTTACCTTCAATAAAGATCGCTTTTACTCGAGTTGACCAGCCCCCACAAACACACACAGACACACACACACAGACACACACACACACACACACACACACACACACACACACACACACACACACACACACACACACACACACACAGAGACACAGACAGACAGACAGACACACACACACACAGACACACACACAAACACACACACAAACACAAACACACACACACACACACACACACACACACACACACACACACACACACACACACACACACGGTGTTCAGGGTTGTTCAGGAAAGACTAGCTAGCCACACTCCATCTTCAGATTTCTACCACTGTACCACACACCGTCCACCTGTTTCCTCCACCGCCACTGACCTCATTACACGCTTCTCTCCCCTGCCCCCTCATCAATATGCTATTTTGTTTTTATGTGTAAGTCACTCTCCCTTCCTTCATCTACAACTGTAAAGTATCATTTCTATATCACTCTTGCCTATCTCCTTTCATACCTAAAACCAGTTTTTCCTTCCCTAGTTCTCCACTTTTCAATCGACCTGAACATACATCGTAATATTCCCATGCAAACCAGTAGTTTCTTTTTTTTCTCTCAAATTTCCCGAACCTCTTTCTAAAAAAAAACCCTTACAAAATAAAATCTGTTGCGCTCCCATATCCAACCACTTTAATCACCCCCTCAATTCCAACCCTCACCTCCTCCTTTCCCCTCAAAATATTCCCCTCTTTTTCATCTCTTGACTGTTTGGATTCCATGTTCCCATGTCATACACCTTTAATTATCGCCTCCCCATCTGTATAATTTCCATCCCTTGACTTCCCTTTTCTGTCTAATTTGTGATCTACTCTTATGATTATTTTATTGAAATTATTATGAATGTCCTAATACTCTAATTTCTCCCATATCTAGCCCCCCTTTTTCACACCAATCGGACCGCTGCCTTTTTCTGTAATACCCCGTCCCCTTCCAATTCGAACACCCTACGTTTCATACCCTACCCCCTTCTTCACTGAGGAAATTGTGATATCTCTACCAGTGCGTTCATCTACCGTTGTGTCCACTTGCTTTTGTGTTTTCATGCAAGGTTAAAAAACTGGTTAAGTACAAGTGTTAAGGTAAGGAGTTAGAAGCAGGTTAAGTGCTGTCTGTGTGTTACATGTATGAAGTTATGTATGAAAGCAAATGGACACACTGGTACATAGACACCTTGGTAGAGCACTCAGTTACAAAAGTGACCACTCCAAAGATTTATTTCTTGGACTGCTTGGATTTTGTTTCGTATCTCATTATGCTAAGATCAAGATTTCAAGTCCGTAACCTTTTCGTATCTCTTTTAAGAATCGAGTCCTTCCAATTAAAAAATTCTCAAAATGAAACCATGTGAGTACAATTTTTTTCTAATTGCGGGCCCTCTTTTTCATAATTCCCCTTATACTGAACATGCATTCTACCCCCTTCTCTGGAGCATCTCTTCCATACACCTACCTATCAACACTGCTCTTGTTCCAAACACCCTCTTCTTCCTTTTCACCTACCTGACAATACCTGTCATCACCTGCCCTCAAGTACTAACGGATTGTCCCAAACAAAGACTTCCTCCTACCTACCCCAGAACTTCTGTAAACTCCCCCTCCCCCATATCACCCCTTTCCCAAACATTCCTTCAACACCTGTGCCACAATACCTGAATACCTCCATTCCACATCCTCCTCCTCCTCTTTGACACCCCTTCCTTAACAATAACTTAACAATACCTGCAACTCTCACCCTCACAACTACTCCTTTCTGAAAAAAATCTTCGCAAACATCCACCTTACAATACCCAACAGTCCCCTCCTTTATTGCTTCTTTCTAAAAAACGTCTTCCTCCTAATCATCGACATTACAATACCTGCAACACCCATCCTCGATATTTCTCCCTGAAAAAAGATGTCTTCTAACCATCCACCTTACAATACCTGTCAGTCTCCTCCCCCTGCTGTCCTTTCTAAACACTTCTTCCTATCAATATTTCTAATGTAGACCCTGCACCTCCTCTCAACTCCTTTCCAGGCCTTCAACACATAGACACACAGACACAGACACAGGCACAGCACACACACACACACACACACACACGCACACACATGCGCACACACACACATGCACACACACACACAAACACGCACACACATTCACACACGCACACACATGCACACACACACGCACACACACACACGCGCGCGCGCGCACAAACACACACAACACACAACACACACACACACACACACACACACACACACACACACACACACACACACACACACACGCTTCCCTAACACACTACCTCACTGAAAGCTGTATATAATTGTATACCTTAACTTTCTACCGACTTTTGGAAATAAAGAGTGTGTCTATCGATAGTCCGGTTTCGATATTTCTGTTCTAACGGTCATGTGCAAAGGTTAAATCATTGGACGCCATCTTAGATTTGCCAACAGTCTGAACTTTAAAAAAAAATCCGTCTGGGGCGATTATTCCCCTTGCATTGCAAGTTATAGCCTCCCATAAAACAGGCACATCATGTCACATTACTAACTGTCAATCTACGTTAACATCCTGCACACTATCAGTGTGATTCATACATCTTTCAATGTAATAAGAATTACTGGAAATTGCCAGGGATGTTGAATATAGATAAAAACACAAAAATGAACAGAAACATGCAGCTCTCTTTGCCTTACGTGTTTACCGACTTCTTTGTCCTAAAATATTTCAAACAACCCAAGTATCAGAGTTGTAGGAAAATGAACTGATAACTGAAGGCAAACTTCTGTCACTAACACGAATTTTTTAATGGGAAAAAAACAACAAAACCCCCTAACAGAACAAACACATGAGGCCTGGAGTATTTTTTAGACTGGACAATTAATTCAAAAATAAAACTGACTTATTGCGTGAAAAAAAATCAAAGCCTGGCAAAGTCAGACCTCTCTTCTTTTCCCCAGTCTCACCCCTCCATTTCTGACCATGCTCAGCAAGAGAACGGGATTATCCAGAGAACACAAACATCTCACTGTACTGTTTTATCTGAATGACATTAAAAATAAAATATGAAAAATCTCAGTCAGCCTTAAAGAAAAAAATGTAAACATCACCCCCATCTTTATAGACTTTATTCACACACTGATGTTTTTACATTAAAAATGGGAGATGAAGGGGATGGGTAGCTCTATATTAAAGATGGGGAATGGGAGGTGGGGAGGGGTTGCTGTATATTAAAGAAGGGGGAGGGGGGAGGGTGGCTCTATGTTAAAGAGGATGGGGGAGGGGTGGCTCTATATTAAAAAGGGGAATGGGGAAGTGGTGGCTCTATATTAAAAAGGGGAATGGGGCAGTGGTGGCTCTATATTAAAGGGGGGGATGGGGCAGGGGTGGCTCTATATTAAGGAGGGGGATGGGGCAGGGGTGGCTCTATATTAAAGAGGGGGATCGGGAAGTGGTGGCTCTATATTAAAGAGGGGGATCGGGAAGTGGTGGCTCTATATTAAAGAGGGGGATCGGGAAGTGGTGGCTCTATATTAAGGAGGGGGATGGGGCAGTGGTGGCTCTATATGAAAGTGGAGGGATGGGGGTGGGGGAAGTGGTGGCTGTATATTAAAGAGGGGGGTGGGGGAACAAGGGGAGGGTGGCTCTGTATGAAACAGAAAGGATGGGGGGAGGGGTGGCTCTATATTAAGGAGGGGGATGGGGGAATGGGGGAGGGGTGGCTCTATATTAAAGAAGGGGATGGGGGAATGGGGTGTGTGTGAAGGGGTAGCTCTATATTAAAGAGGAGGATGGGGATGGGGGAGGGGTTAATCCTTTTTTGCAAAACATATCAATAAGCACCATCTATCATCTTTTACCTTCTTTTCATCTTTGGTCATTTACTTTGGTTTTCTATAGTGTTTTTCTTTAAAAAAAACAACAACTTTCTTTTGGCTTTTTACCAATTTGACTTTTCCTTAGATTTTGTCTTTTTTATTTTGTTTTTATTTCGGGGTGCTTAAGATTTTCAACTATTGAAAATAAAAATAAAATCCTCCTTCTCCTATCTGTGATGTGCTTAGCTTTACACTCTGTATAGTGTTTGTACCAACAATCCTATTTTATAACAGTTTTTCTAAGTTCCCTACCTTCCATTTCATGCTGAAGTGCAGACAATCATTTCACTGAGATGCTGGTGTTCCACCTCATGATGACTTCCTGATCTCCCTCTCAGTCCTGGTGTGTTCTTGAGTTCTTCAAAATGTCTTCATGCTGCTTTAAAAAAAAAGTGTTTTTGCAGCTTTCTTGAAAATATCTACTTGCTGCTTTCTTCAAAATGTCCTCTTGCTGCTTTTTAAAAAAATGTCTTCTTGCTGCTTTTAAAAAAATGTCTTCTTGCTGCTTTAAAAAAAATGTCTTCTTGCTGCTTTAAAAAAAATGTCTTCTTGCTGCTTTAAAAAAAAATGTCTTCTTGCTGCTTTCTTCAAAATGTTTTCTTGCTGCTTTAAAAAAAATGTCTTCTTGCTGCTTACTTCAAAATGTCTTCTTGCTGCTTTCTTCAAAATGTCTTCTTGCTGCTTTTAAAAAAATGTCTTCTTGATGCTTTCTTGAAAATGTCTTCTTGATGCTTTCTTTCCAGTGTACTTTTGTCCACTGTCCTTTTGCTGTTGTTCACTGTCGTCCTTCTGTTGTTCACTGTCGTCCTTCTGTTGTTGTTCACCGTCTTCCTTGTTGTTATGTGCTATCTTTGTTCTGTTGTTGTTGTTGTTCACTCTCTTCTTTCTGTTGTTTGCCGTCTCCTTTCTACTGTTGTTTGCTGTCTTCCTTCTATTGTTGTTGTTCGCTGTCTTCCTTCTGTTGTTGTTGTTCGCTGTCTTCCTTCTGTTGTTTTCTGTCTTCCTTTTTTTTTTGCTGCCTCATCTTCTCTGACGTTCCTATCCCTACTGTTCCCACGCCGCTCGTCTCAATCTTCCCGCCATCGGCCACAGCCATACCCCAGGTTTGCTATGTCTCATCCTCAGGTCGGAAGTCCACTGGGAACTCATCACAAATAGGCCACCGTGGGGTCACCAGCCAGAGGGGCTCTGCACTGCTGCTGGGTCTTTTGGGGGGTGTTTAGTGGTGCCTATTCGGAGCTAACATACACAGGATACCACTGTTTTCCTTCTGGATATGTTTGCTGTCTTTTGTTGTTGTTGTTGTTCGCTGTCTTCCTTCTGTTGTTGTTGTTTGCTGTCTTCCTTCTGTTGTTGTTCGCTGTCTTCCTTCCGTTGTTGTTATTCGCTGTCTTCCTTCTGTTGCTGTTTGCTATCTTCCTTCTGTTGCTGTCTTCCTACTGTTGTTGTTGGTTGTTCGCTGTCTTCCTCCTGTTGTTGTTATTCGCTGTCTTCCTTCTGTTGTTGTTATTCGCTGTCTTCCTTCTGTTGTTGTTATTCGCTGTCTTCCTTCTGTTGTTATTGTTGTTCGCTGTCTTCCTTCTGTTGTTGTTATTCCCTGTCTTCCTTCTGTTGTTGTTATTCGCTGTCTTCCTTCTGTTGTTATTGTTGTTCGCTGTCTTCCTTCTGTTGTTGTTATTCCCTGTCTTCCTTCTGTTGTTATTGTTGTTCGCTGTCTTCCTTCTGTTGTTGTTATTCGCTGTCTTCCTTCTGTTGTTATTGTTGTTCGCTGTTTTCCTTCTGTTGTTGTTATTCCCTGTCTTCCTTCTGTTGTTATTGTTGTTCGCTGTCTTCCTTCTGTTGTTGTTATTCGCTGTCTTCCTTCTGTTGTTATTGTTGTTCGCTGTCTTCCTTCTGTTGTTGTTATTCGCTGTGTTCCTTCTGTTGTTATTGTTGTTCGCTGTCTTCCTTCTGTTGTTGTTATTCGCTGTGTTCCTTCTGTTGTTATTGTTATTCGCTGTCTTCCTTCTGTTGTTGTTTACTGTCGTCCTTCTGTTGTTTTTGTTGTTCGTTGTCTTCCTTTAGTTGTTGTTTGCTGTCTTCCTTCTGTAGTTGTTGTTTGCTGTCTTCCTTCTGTTGTACGCTGTCTTCCTTCTGTTGTTCGCTGTCTTCCTTCTGTTGTTGTTCGCTGTCTTCCTTTTGTTGTTGTTCGCTGTCTTCCTTTTGTTGTTATTGTTCGCCGTCTTCTTCTATTTTTGATATTGTTCTCTGTCTTCTTTCTGTTTCTGTTATTGTTCGCTGTCTTCTTTCTGTTTCTGTTATTGTTCGCTGTCTTCTTTCTGTTATTGTTCGCTGTCTTCTTTCTGTTTCTGTTATTGTTCGCTGTCTTCTTTCTGTTATTGTTCGCTGTCTTCTTTCTGTTTCTGTTATTGTTCGCTGTCTTCTTTCTGTTTCTGTTATTGTTCGCTGTCTTCTTTCTGTTTCTGTTATTGTTCGCTGTCTTCTTTCTGTTTCTGTTATTGTTCGCTGTCTTCTTTGTGTTATTGTTCGCTGTCTTCTTTCTGTTTTTGTTCGCTGTCTTCTTTCTGTTTCTGTTATTGTTTGCTGTCTTCTTTCTGTTATTGTTCGCTGTCTTCTTTCTGTTTTTGTTCGCTGTCTTCTTTCTGTTTCTGTTATTGTTCGCTGTCTTCTTTCTGTTTTTGATATTGTTCGCTGTCTTCTTTCTGTTATGTTCGCTGTCTTCTTTGCTGTTATTGTTCGCTGTCTTCTTTCTGTTAATTGTTCGCTGCTTCTTATAATGTTCTGTTATTGTTCGCTGTCTTCTTTCTGTTTCTGTTATTGTTCCTGTCTTCTTCTGTTTCTGTTATTGTTCGCTGTCTTCTTTCTGTTTCTGTTATGTTCGCTGTCTTCTTGTGTTATTGTTCGCTGTCTTCTTTCGTTTTTGTTCGCTGTCTTCTTTCTGTTTCTGTTATTGTTCGCTGTCTTCTTCTGTTTTTGATATTGTTCGCTGTCTTCTTTCTGTTATTGTTCGCTGTCTTCTTTCTGTTTTGTTCGCTGTCTTCTTTGTTGTTGTTTGGTGTCTTTTTTATTGTTGCTGTTGCTTTTGCTGTTTTGCTGTCTTCCTTGTGTTGTTTTGCTGTCTTAATTCTGTTGTTGTTCGCCGTCTTCCTTCTGTTTTAATGATTGCTGCTTCTTGTATTGTTTATTGTCTTGTTTTTGTTGTTCTTGTTGTTGTTTCTGCTGTCTTCCTTCTGCGGATTTCGCTGTCTTCCTTCTGTTGTTTGCTGTTCTTCCTCTGTTGTTGTTCTGTTTCTGTCTTCCTTCTGTATGTTGTTGTTTGCTGTCTTCTCCTGTGTTGTTGTTTGCTGTCCTTCATTCTGTTGTTATTGTTTTCCTTCTGTTGTTGTGTTGTTGCGTTGTTCGTTTTCTGTCTTCTCTTGTTGTCTTTGTTTGTTCCTTCTGTTATTGGTGGTTTGCTCTCTTCCTTCTTTGTTGTTCGCGTCTTCCTTCTGTCCTTGTTGTTCTCTATCTTCGTTCTTTTGTTTGTTCTTTCTTCTTTCTGATGTTGTTCGCTGTCTTCTTCTGTTGTTCACTGTCTTCCTTTTGTTGTTCGCTGTCTTCCTTTTGTTGTTCGCTGTCTTCCTTTGTTGTTCGCTGTTTCCTTTGTTGTTCGCTGTCTTCTTTTGTTGTTACGCTGCGTTCCTTCTGTTGTTTTGTTTGCTGTCTTCTTTCTAATGTTGTTCTTCGCTGTCTTTCTTCTGTTGTTGTTTGCTGTCTTCCTTCTGTTGTTCTTGTTTGCTGTCTTCTTTCTGTTGTTGTTCTTCGCTGTCTTTCTTCTGTTTGTTTGCCGTCTTTCTTCTGTTGTGTTTGTTGTTCGCTGTCTTCCTTCCGTTGTTGTTCCTGTCTTCTTCTTGTTGTTGTTGCTGTCTTCCTTCTGTTGTTGTTGTTCGCTGTCTTCCTTCCGTTGTTGGTTCGCTGTCTTCCTTCTGTTTGTTATTTGCTGTCTTCCTTCTGTTGTTCGCTGTCTTCCTTCTGTTGTTGTTGTTTCACTGTCTTCTTTCTGTTGTTTGTTGTTCGCTGTCTTCCTTCTGTTGTTGTTTTGTCGCTGTCTTCCTTCTGTTGTTCGCTGTCTTTCCTTCTGTTGTTGTTTCACCGTCTTCCTTCTGTTGTTGTTGTTTGCTGTCTTCCTTCTGTTGTTGTTGTTCGCTGTTCTTCCTTCCGTTGTTGTTGTTCGCTGTCTTCCTTCCGTTGTTGTTCGCTGTCTTCCTTCTGTTGTTGTTGTTCGCTGTCTTCCTTCTTTTGTTGTTGTTCGCTGTCTTCTTTCTGTTGTTGGGGTTCGCTGTCTTCCTTTTGTTGTTGTTGTTCGCTGTCTTCCTTCTGTTGTTGTTGTTCGCTGTCTTCCTTCCGTTGTTGTTTCGCTGTCTTCCTTCTGTTGTTGTTGTTCGCTGTCTTCCTTCCGTTGTTTGTTCGCTGTCTTCCTTCTGTTTGTTGTTGTTCGCTGTCTTCTTCCGTTTGTTGTTCGCTGTCTTCCTTCCGTTGTTGTTGTTGTTCGCTGTCTTCTTTCTGTTGTTGTGGTTCCGTCTTCCTTCTGTTGTTTGTTGTTTGCTGTCTTCTTCCGTTGTTGTTCGCTGTCTTCCTTTCTGTTGTTGTTATTCGCTGTCTTCCTTCTGTTGTTGTTGTTCGCTGTCTTCCTTCCGTTGTTGTTGTTCGCTGTCTTCCTTCTGTTGTTGTTGTTCGCTGTCTTCCTTCCGTTGTTGTTCGCTGTCTTCCTTCTGTTGTTGTTGTTCACTGTCTTCCTTCTGTTGTTGTTCGCTGTATTCCTTCTGTTGTTGTTGTTCGCTGTCTTCCTTCTGTTGTTGTTGTTCGCTGTCTTTCCTTCTGTTGTTGTTCACTGTCTTCCTTCTGTTGTTTGCAGTGTTTCTTTTGTTGTTGTTGTTCTGTCTTCTCTCTGTTGTTGTTGTTCGCTGTCTCCCTTCTTCTGTTTCCTGTCTTCCTTCTGTTGTTAGCTGTCTTCCTTCTCTTGCTGATGTGAAGTTGTTCTGTTTCTGCCCTGCATGTCGTATCAACCTTGTGGGCCTGGTGACAAAACAAAAATGAGTTAAGTGTGCCATCAACCCTGGATCCCATTTTATCGGTATCTTCATTGTTTACAGGAAAATGTCACTGTTATAAATTAACTCAAGGCTGCCTTCTTCATTCCAATTAGATCAATATTAATTTTTGTTGTCAGAGGGCAGGATGAACAAGTGGTAAGAGCGTTCAGCATATGATCTGACCGCCTGGGATCAAGCCGCTGGAAAAGTCCGTTTTACATAACTTTCCCCTGAAGTTAACATTAGTACTGACTCCACTCTCTTAAAAGTCCTTTGGATGACACTATAAAATGAGGCCCTGTGTGCAAATACACTTAGAACATCTTGCGCACACGTTTAAAACCTGTTCCTCTTTTCGGAAGAGTAGGCCCTGTCATGCCAGTAAGAGCAGATGACAAAACTATCGAAGAAAAACAACAACATATGCACACAGTTGTGTTCAGACACTATTTCGAAAGTCGAAATTAAGCTACCTTACTAATGTAGCATTAGTCCCTGTCCCCGTCAATAACGGTTGCATACGAAAAATCTTACTGTTCGTAAATATGGGAGGTCTAGTGAAGGACCAGCAACCCTCTCCCCCCCAAATCGAAAATGTGAATGAGCCATTGCACTTTACTGACGTCTTTCAATGACAAATCAGTTACTGATGTTGAAACCGTAGGTGTGTGGACCCAGAGGCTGTGGGTAATGCATCTGTCTAGAAACTCGGAGGTTGCAGGTTTGATTCCCGTTTAGAGGGGGTGGAGATAGCTTAGCGGTTAGAGCGCTGCATTCACGATTTGACAGTCCTGAACAGAGCCTGAGTTTATGCCACATTCGAATCACCCATTCAAGGAAAATGTCCCCTGGGGTCAACATCAAGTTTGACTTCACTCCCCCCCCCCTCCCCCGCAACCCACCCGTAATCCTTTAGATGAGTGTACAAGGCCCTATATGAGAACGCAACCGGAACATCTTGCTCATACGTTTAAACCAGTTCTGCATTTCGGAAGAGTAGGCCAATTATGCCCGTAAGAACATATGACTATATGAAAAAATCTCTCTGAATGCGTTCGCACATTATCACTACCGGTATTATTTTTTTATTTAAAAAATAATGGAGACAAGCACAAAACATACACACTGACACAGATATACATACTGACAGACATACACACAGACAGACCGACAGATGACAAAAATATTCCTTAAATGCTCAGTTCTCACACTGACAGAAAGACTTACAGATCACATATATTTCTTACCTCCTCAGTGACGTATGGGGGTACATAATAAAGTCAGACATCACTGCTGCTGTCCAGGATGACGTCAGCATCAGCAGTTCATTGATATCAGCAGTTCCTTGATGTCATCAGCAGTTATTGAAGATACCAGGGCTGTGTTGGCCGACACATTTCTTCAGGATTTCGGAGGAGCACTGCCATGTCAATGCTGGTCCACTGATTGATGTTCTCTGTCCAGATCTTCTGTCTGTCCCCGTCTTCTGGTCCACTGATTGATGTTCTCTGTCCAGATCTTCTATCTGTCCCCGTCTTCTGGTCCACTGATTGATGTTCTCTGTCCAGATCTTCTGTCTGCCCCTGTCCGCTGGTCCACTGACTGATGTTCTCTGTCCAGTTCTTCTGTCTGCCCCTGTCCGCTGGTCCACTGATTGATGTTCTCTGTCCAGTTCTTCTGTCTGCCCCTGTGTCTTCCTCCCTCACGTGGCTTCTGTAGGATGGTCTTGGTTGAAAAACAGCGACGTGTGACGTGATCGAACAAAACCAGCTTCCTCCACTTGAAATGAAAGTTTGCCAGATCTTGACGATGGAAGTAGCCAGCTGAAGGCACCAGTACTGGATGCACGGCACCCGTAGAATTGCTATGTGATGAGCATGACACCTTTAACCCTAGTGTTAGTTAAGACGTCTTTAGAGTTGCTATATAACAGGCATAACACCTTTAACCCTAATGTAGGTTAGGACGTCTTCAGTATAAGATATCGAAAACAAGAACTAAGACGGTTTGCAAAACGCTTGAAGAAGTGTGAGTAAGGGAGTGAGTTACAGAGTCACTAGTTCTTCTCCAAGAAGAAGCAAGCCAAGCACAAGGCCTGAGCCACCTTCAATGCTACCCCAATACCCACCCACCTCAAAGACTCAAAATATCTTGGCTCAGTCAAAAAAAAAAAAGAGAAAAATCTTGTACCCAAGACATACCAGCAAGAATAGGCATGGCTAACAGTAGATTGGTCCAACTAAACGTCTAGAAAAGATCGCAATATGTTTTTCTAGCTGAGAATAAAAATAATGAAATTTAGTATGCCCTGTCAAAGTTATATGACTGTAAAACCGAACACAAAAGACTGTAAACAAACGAATCGAAACAGCTGAGATGTGGTTCTTTTAAAAGGCTGCTTGGGGGTATTTCGATAGAAGAAATGAAAGCCTATTACACGAGCTGAGAACAAGAAGAAAACTTCTCACATTAATGAATGAAGGGAAACTAAGATATGTAAGAAATGCACTAGGAAACCAAGATAGGGACCTCATGAAAACTGTCTTTCAAGGCAAGACAGAGGGGAAAAGGAAAAAAAGGCAGACTACCAGGTTCTCTCATTGACAACATCACCGAATCCTGTGGCATGAGAATCCATTAAGTCAGCAGGGTCAGCGGAAGACAGAGCAAATGTGAAGTCCTGGTCATCTTCGCTATCTTAGGAAGGAAAGAATTTCCAACCAGAAAATGTCAGTGCCTTCAAAAATCTTTCCGGACACCGGGATCACTGTCACCAAGATTGCTCCCCTTTGATCTCTTACTAATATGGTTTATATTTCAAAAAGTTATTTAGGAACTTGTTTATGTTTAAGGGTTAGTTTTTGGAGGGGTGGGGGTGGGGGAGATTGGAAGGCCTGGTTGTGGCTTACATAGTTTTTTCATTTTATGTTATCCGAGTTAAATTTAAGTTTGGTTTTAGTTTCATTGGTTTGGCTTAGTTTTACTCTAGTTTTTTTTTCACGCTTTATTTTAATTCATTTACGTTTTTCCCGTTTCATTTTATGCCACTGTTTATTATTTTAGTTTAGTTTTACCCCGTTTAGTTTTATTGAGGGTTTGATTTTAGTTTTACTCCGTTTAGCTTTATTCCGGGTTTGGTTTTACTTTTACTCGGTTTAGTTTTATTCCGTTTAGTTTTATTCCGGGTTTGGTTTTAGTTTTATTCCGGGTTAGGTTTTAGTTTTATTCCGGGTTTGGTTTTAGTTTTATTCCGGGTTTGGTTTTAGTTTTATTCCGGGTTTGGTTTTAGTTTTATTCCGGGTTTGGTTTTAGTTTATTTCTGGGTTTGGTTTTTGCTTTATAGTCTTTAGTTTCAGTTTTATTCCGGGTTTGGTTTTAGTTTTATTCCGGGTTTGGTGTTAGTTTAACTCGGTTGAATTTTATTCACGGTTTTGTGTTAGTTCTGTATTACTTTTAGTTTTATTCAGGGTTTATTTGGTTTAGTTTAATGCAGGTTATTATGGTCTAGTTTTAATTTTTTGCTTTAGTCCTTTTTGCTTTGGTGAGGGTCTTTGAACTTTATTGTTAGATTAGTTTACTTGACGCATTTTGCTTATTCATTTTCAATTTAATCTCCATTTTAGATTTTTTTTTAATGTGATGTCCTTTTAAGTTTTTCTTCCTTGAGCTACACGTTTTAAATAGTTTAGCTTTTTTACTTCAGTTTAGAGCTAGCTATTCTCTGCTCCTTTTAGTTTATTTTATTTCTTAAAGTTTTCCTTGAGCTTTTCAGGCAAGAGATGGTAAAGCAATCGATGGTAAAGCAATCACAAATATGGTGTCCAGCGATCTTTGAAGGCAACTGACAAAGTAAAGGTCAAATTACCCCCCCCCCCCACCATCACCAACCCCCCCCCCTCCCTGAAAGCCATGAAACGGGACTGAAGAAGCAAACTTTGATCACAATCCTTGGAATCTTAAATCTCCGCTGGGATATAATATAATCGTAACAACAACAATAACAAACTTTGATCAGACAACAAATAAAACCAGGAGTGACCCGAATTTTTTCAACTTTTGCAGGCATGTTCGCTGGCTGTAATATTGGAAAACATTTACGTGAACTAGGCAAGATGGCAATTGCTGGTCTGCAGGTGTCTAGCTTTACATATTTACACGTGGTGTGTGTGTGTGTGTGTGTGTGTGTGTGTGTGTGTGTGTGTGGTGTGTGTGTGTGTGTGTGTGTGTGTGTGTGTGTGTGTGTGTGTGCGTGCGCGTGTGTGTATGTGTGTGTGTGTGTGCGTGTGTGTGTGTACATTCGAATTTGCTAAAACTATAACTTGTTATTGATTGCTTGTGTGTTGTATAGGTCGAATGCAAGCCCTTTAATTTGTTTTAAAAGATATAGCGCTATATAAATTTCATGTATCATTATTATTGTTATATTATTATTATTATTATTATTATTATTATTATTATTATTATTATTATTATTATCATCATCATCATTATTATCATTATATTCCACTCTACCTTAGCTGCAACTTTCCACCATCAATCTCTGCACTGACTGGCTTTTTGCCTTGAACTGTTTCAGATATGAAAAATCATACTATGCATTTCTTCTGGCCCTTACACTAATGAAGTGATAGCCTTCATTATATTAAAAAAAAAAAATCCGGATTTTCACTTCTTTTCCTACAAAACATGTTATACGCTCTCGGGCTTAATCCTCAAACCTCGGGGAAAAAAACTTCCTGAAAACTGTCAGTGCTGGGGAAGTAGAATAACCCTTTTTTTATAAACAAACAAACAAACAAACAAACAAAACAAAACAAAAAACAACAGCCCAAGACTAATGAGCATGCATTTGTGTCTCAGGACTATGGCAAAGACGCCGTTAAAAGAACAGACTTTCGGTGTTACAGAGCTGTGTTCTAGCCTTTCCTGAACCCACTATCTGCAGACATCTAGATAAAGGAGCATGCTATCACATAGCAATAGACAGGCACTGTGCCTCAGTACTGAATGCAATGTATCTCCAGTGTCTCTGATTACAATATACTGGCACTGTACCCCAGTAATACTGAATCCATTGTATCTCCATAGTATCTTTAACAGCAGCAGACTGGCACTGTAGTATCTCCATAGTATCTTTAACAGCAGCGGACTGGCACTGTTGTATCTCCATAGTATCTTTAACAGCAGCAGACTGGCACTGTTGTATCTCCATAGTATCTTTACCAGCAGCAGACTGGCACTGTTGTATCTCCATAGTATCGTTAACAGCAGCAGACTGGCACTGTTGTATCTCCATAATATCGTTAACAGCAGCAGACTGGCACTGTTGTATCTCCATAGTATCTTTAACAGCAGCAGACTGGCACTGTTGTATCTCCATAGTATCTTTACCAGCAGCAGACTGGCACTGTTGTATCTCCATAGTATTTTTAACAGCAGCAGACTGGCACTGTTGTATCTCCATAGTATTTTTAACAGCAGCAGACTGGCACTGTTGTATCTCCATAGTATCTTTACCAGCAGCAGACTGGCACTGTTGTATCTCCATAGTATTTTTAACAGCAGCAGACTGGCACTTTTGTATCTCCATAGTATTTTTAACAGCAGCAGACTGGCACTGTTGTATCTCCATAGTATCTTTACCAGCAGCAGACTGGCACTGTTGTATCTCCATAGTATTTTTAACAGCAGCAGACTGGCACTGTAGTATCTCCAGTGTTTCTGATAGGGAAGTCCACGATCCTTGGCTAACATCTGATTCAGACATAATAGAAGTGTGTCACACACGCACGGATGCACGCACGCACGCACGCACACACACACACACACACACAGAGGCACATGCACACACACACACACACACAGGGGGGAAGGGGGGGGGGGGTGTGGACGGGAATTTTTCGCTCCTGGAGTGAAGGCCAGGTCTGACTCCATTCCCCTCAAAAGTCCTTGGGATGAGACTAGACCATAAACCTTGGTCCTCTGTGCGAACGCACGGAAAAAATCTTGCGAACACGTTAAAACTTGTTTAACGTGTTCCACTTTTCGGAAGAGTAGGCTATTGTGTCCCAATGGGAGCGGATGACAAAACTGACAAAACCGCATAAACAAAGGGACAGGATGTAAATAAGCAAACAAGTGCTCATTCCATTATCCTCAAAATAAAATACGCCCCCCCCCCCCCCACAGGACACCCCCCCCCCCTCTCAATCAATAACAAAAAAATCCCAAAACCAAACAAAAAAATCCCGTATTATCATTCCGCTGATTCTAAACCCACAAGTTATCTCATTCTCTATGTATCCACGTGAATTCACTACACTAACCATGTGGTTGAGGTCTGTATAAACCCAGTAACACACACAGGGAACATGTATTCCGAAAGCACATGTTGCACTGTCTGGTCACGAGTTCATGCTCAGTGTGAAAAAGTCCACTTAACAACGCGTTACCCTGTGTACTTTTGCCTGAATGCTTATTTTATAAAGAGAACTAATTTGCTTGTTGCATACGCACTCCTTATGTGTGCACGCGCATGCACATGACTGACGACCTGAGTTCGATTTCCGTTCCGAGGGGATTTTCCCCTGGAGTTAACATCAGTGCTGACTCCACTCTCCCCAAAAGTCATTCGGGTGAGACTTTAAACCGAGGCCCCGCGTGCGAACGCACACAGAACATCTTACCCACACGTCAAATCCTGTTCCGCTTTTTGTAAGAGTAGGCCATTGTGTGCCGGTGGGAACAAATGACAAGATTACACACACTTGCACTCCACCAAAAATGTTACTAATGGTCATACTGCTGACTGCTGAACATTAATGGAAGAAGAAGACTGCACACACACACACACACACACACACACACACACACACACACACACACACACACACACACACGCACGTGCGTGCTTGTGTGCACACGCGTGTGTAGGCGTCTCGACACATTACTACTCTCTTTATGTGAATTACTGAACCGGAGTATTGGGCAAAGTATGACCATACGGTTACATGCGTGGAAAGAGGACCCAGCGTCACGCTAGGTACAGCAATGAACGAACAGTTTGGCGACAATGAGACGATACGCCAGCTCCGAAGTCAGGTTGTGGGTACCTATTTGGTGGCCAAATACGGTCGCATATGCAAAATCTCACCATTGGTGAACCTTGGAGCTCTAGCCGAGGAACGAGATATAAGACATAATACAGTAAATAACGTTAAAACAAACTAGTTCTACCCCATGAAAATAAAGAAAAACACAGCGTGGGAAAAAAAAGCTAAGTTAAGAATCCACCAAAATTCTAAATTATATGAAAATAAACTAGTTTAGTCCTTCGAATCAGACTATAAACAAAAGCCTCGAGTGTGAATGCACATCATGCACTCACGTAAAAAACCTGTTGTGCATTTTGGAAGAGTAGGCCAGTGCGTGACGGTGAGAACCTTATGACTCTCTCTTAAAAGAAATGCATGCACACCAGTATCGTGTTTAAACATCTTCCCCGGAGGGAATCGGAATGCCGACACAAGTAAAGGGTGAGTAAAAACAGTCACATACTGTGAAATCTCACCACTGGGGAACCTCAGAGCTCTTCGGGAAGAATGGAAGAAC
>CM060330.1:33411364-33431364 GCA_030674155.1 Stramonita haemastoma
AAGTAGTTTTCCCATTTATAAAGCATGACAATATTTGATAATCACTGGCTACAAATGTTCGTCATCTTCGTACTGATTGGCCACAAAGGTCTATCATCTTCTCAGTGATTGGCTACATAGGTCTGTCTTCTTCTCAGTGATTGGCTACATAGATCCTTCAGATTCTCACTGATTGTCTACAAAGGTATATCATCTTCTCAGTGATTGGCTACATAGTTCTTCATCTTCTCAGTGATTGGCTACACAGTTCTTCATCTTCTCAGTGATTGGCTATACAGGTCCTTCATCTTCTCAGTGATTGGCTACACAGTTCTTCATCTTCTCATTGATTGGCTACACAGTTCTTCATCTTCTCAGTGATTGGCTACACAGTTCTTCATCTTCTCAGTGATTGGCTACACAGGTCCTTCATCTTCTCCGTGATTGGCTACACAGTTCTTCATCTTCTCAGTGATTGGCTACACAGTTCTTCATCTTCTCAGTGATTGGCTACACAGGTCCTTCATCTTCTCCGTGATTGGCTACACAGTTCTTCATCTTCTCACTGATTGGCTACACAGTTCTTCATCTTCTCAGTGATTGGCTACACAGTTCTTCATCTTCTCACTGATTGGCTACACAGACCCTTCATCCTCTCACTGATTGGCTACACAGTTCTTCATCTTCTCACTGATTGGCTACACAGGTCCTTCAGATTCTCAGTGGCTGTAAAAGGTCCTCATTTATGGACATCATGTTCATTAACAATCAGCCCTCCTCTCCATTCTGTGATCCCCCCATGTGCTCAGCCTCCCCCAGACACCTTGGCAGAACAGGCTCCGTGACTAAGCGTGGTCACTGGCCAGATAAACCGCACGTCTGCCTGCTTGTGTGACCGCCTGCCTGCTCTCCTGTGTGTGTACAAGTGTGTCTTCTTCATCAGGGGCTCAGACAATACAAGTGTGGGAAAATAGATAGGAGACTGGGGGCAGTAGCAGGAGGGGGAGGGGGAGGGTGTGGAGGAGGTGGAGAAAGGAGGGTAGGGTGAAGTAGGTTGTGAAGGGGCAGATAATGAGCAATAGTGGGAGAGAGGTGGGTGGGGGCAGGGTGTGGGGTGGTGGTGACACTTCTGTGCACACACTTCAGCATGAAGTGACGGACACCTCTGCCCTGATGCCTGCTGGTCTTCAGCACTTCATACACACACACATACACACACATACACACACAAAACACACACACACACATACACACACACACACACACACACACACACACACACAAATACTGTGCAGAGAAGGACGTGAAGGGAGTGTGCAGTTCTTGAGTGGTCTGTTTATTTTGTTTCTTTTTCTATTTCTAGAAGACCAGGGTTGTTGTTGATTTGTTCTTCCTGCAGAAGTATGTCCTCTATGGTGTACTACAGGGGTGTGTATGTGTTTCTCTCTTTGCACAACAGATTGTTCAGACCTCAGTGATCAGTATTAAACTTTCCCCAGTTTTATTAGTGTTTTTTTTTTATTGTTTTTTTACAGACAACATATAATGTATGCATCCGTTTTGATTGAACATCAATAATCATCTCTAAGAAGAGTCAACTGACTCCATTCATCTCCATGGAGTATCACAGACTCCAATTATTTCCACGAACTATCACAGACTCCATTCATCTCCATGAACTATTGCAGACTCCCTCAATGAACTATCACAGGCTCCATTCATCTCCATGGAGTATCACAGGCTCCATTCGTCTCCATGAACTGTCACAGACTCCATTCATCTCCAAGAACTATTGCAGACTCCCTCAATGAACTATTACAGGCTCCATTCATCTCCATGGAGTATCACAGGATCCATTCATCTGCATGAACTGTCACAGACTCCATTCATCTCCATGAACTGTCACAGACTCCATTCATCCATTCAGAGAGAGAGGAGAGAGAGAGAGAGAGAGAGAGAGAGAGAGAGAGAGAGAGAGAGAGAGAGAGAGAGAGAGAGAGAGAGAGAGAGAGAGAGAGAGAGAGAAGAGAGAGAATCAGACAGAGAGAGAGAGATTTGCTTTGTTGCCCAATAGCTCTGTTTGTATGTCTGTATGCTGTTGTGTCTCTGGAGTTCTGTATCTGTACTTTCTGTTTGACTGGTGTGTTTCTGTGTTTCTTGGTTTATGTCAGCCTGTCTCTTCTTTGCTCTTACAAAGTTCTAACCAGCTCTGATATTAGTCTCCTGTTATGAAAATCTGCGACGTTTGGAGAGAATTCTCTTCTTCTTCAGGGAAGAGAAAAACAGAAAGGGATCGGCTTAGATGAAGTTTGGAAGAGATCATAATTAAACAAAGCACCTTTCTTGATGATAAAGAATCAGATCAAGTCTAGCAGATAACGTTTCCATAATATACATAATGTAGGTAAAGTAAGTAAAGGTGTCCCATAACCTAGACGGTCGTAGGGGAGCGAGGCATCAGAGACCTCAGCTTCTCTGGGGGCCAGCATATTGAGGGCGGCGCCCATCTCTTCTCCCTCACTGCTTTACCTTCCCTGACCCTAAAGAGGGCAGGTACCCATTTACAGCTGGGTGAACTGGGGGGACTGTGCTGAAGCCAAGGCACGCAAATGGTCAGCCATCCAACTGGTAACCACGCATCAATACTGCTTAACTTGACTTGGGGAAAGCGAGTGCTCTGACCACTTAGCTATCCCGCCCTCATACATAATGGTATTTCTATATTTCTCATGCCAAAGGTGACGACGCTTATTAAGGTTTGTCAACTCCATGCCTTCACCCTCTCTCACCACCGATTCTCTCCCCCTTTTTCTCCGGCTAACTCCCCCCCTCCTCCCTCCAACCCCATTTATTCCCCTGCTAGGTGGGAGGGAACTCGTGCAATGTCCAAACAGAAGTGACAGCTTGTGCTCAGTTGTCTCCTCAATGATTAATTTAATCACACATCTTTCATTTTCAATGTTTTGCGATGTCTAGACAGAAATGACAGCATGCGCATGTGGCCAGTCCTCTACTCATTGATTATGGACAATATCTATTCCATTTCCAAGGTTTTGTCTGCTAGGCTGGCAAATTTAAGAATTTGTAGATTGTTCACAATTTTTTGTTGTTTTGTTAATTTCACACAATCACTCTGAAAAAAATGCTTGTTCGCTTGGTCAGTTTGAAAGGAATTTTTGAAGCATTAACAGACTACGAATGTTAGCTACCACCACCACCCGTCCCCCTGCTGCGCCCCCCCTCCCTCCAAAAAACCCCAACCAACCAACCGACCAAAAATCCTTGAAAGACCAAGCTCCACTTGTATACAAACTTATGCAGTGTGCCATCACAATCACGAATATAGGCCTACATGTGAACAAGTGCAAACAAACTTGCATTCAACAACACACACACACACACAACACACACACACACACACACACACAAATGCACACAACACATCACACACACACACACACACAATACATCACACACAACACAACACACACATACACATACAACACAACACAACCAACACACACACACACACACACACACACACACAACACACACACACACACACACACACACACACACACACACACACACACACACACACACACACAACACAAAACACACACACACAACACACAACACACACACAACACAACACAACACACAACACAACACAACACACACACACACACACACACACACACACACACACACACACAACACACACACACATATATATATATATATAAATACACACACACACTTCAAAATTAGCCATAAGTATGTAGAATACAAAGCAGAAGTATGCTGTAAATTGTATTCATTAAAAGAGTAATTCAGAAATGAGGCAAGCATCAAATCTTAATCCTCTTTCTAATGTAAGTCGCGGCAGTCCCACTGGTCAGTGGTCTGATCAGCTCAGTGGTCAGTGGTCTGGTCAGTGGTCTGGTCAGTGTCTGGTCAGTGGTCTGGTCAGTGGTCTGGTCAGAGGTCTAGTCGTGGTCAGTGGTCTGGTCAGTGGTCTGGTCAGTGGTCTGGTCAGAGGTCTAATCAGTGGTCAGAGCTCTGGTCAGTGGTCTGGTCAGTGGTCTGGTCAGTGGTCTGGTCAGAGGTCTGGTCAGTGGTCTGGTCAGTGGTCTGGTCAGTGGTCTGGTCAGTGGTCTAGTCCAGTGGTCAGTGGTCTGGTCAGTGGTCTGGTCAGTGGTCTGGTCAGTGGTCTAGTCAGTGGTCAGTGGTCTGGTCAGTGGTCTGGTCAGTGGTCTGACTGTGATGTCTCTTCTAAAAGTGAAAGCTACCAATGCCTATCCTATCCCCAACCCGATTTTTCTTCATCTGCGAGATCATGAGACATGTTTCTGGGTACTAGTCTTTCTGATGAAAAAGAAGCATGTTCTGTAAGCAGTGTACCTTTGAAATCTAGAGAACCTTTCAGCTCTCTCTCTCTCTCTTCTCTCTCTCTCTCTCTCTCTCTCTCTCTCTCTCTCTCTCTCTCTCTCTCTCTCTCTCTCTCTCTCTCTCTCTCTCTCTCTCTCTCTATGTAGATATGAGTGTGTATGCATATGTGCAAGCACGTGTGTGTGTGTCATGATCCACAAACTATTTTTGTTAGGCAGAATAAGAGAAGTCTTCTCTACGGGCTCGTGTCCCTGCATGTGACTGACTCATTAACACCAATACTATCTGCCTAACCAGCAAAGGTACACACACACAGGGCTCTTAGACAGCAACAAAACATTCACTACATGCAGATATCAGCTGGCCATTGGCAGGTCCTGCTGTTAAAATGAATGACGCTATAGCGTTAGCTGGCTAAAAAGCAGCAGTGATGAAAGTCTAGGGACTTTTTTAACACTGGCTGTTGTATACCTAGTATCTGCTAATAAACCACAGGGTTTTTCCATGTGGGTACATACTAACCTCTCTTTTACCGCCGCCATCACTCCCACTTTCACCTTTCAAATGGAGCAGCCTGATGTTTTAAGGGCAGCTTTTGTTTGCTTGTTTGTTTACTTAAGCTGTCATTTGCAGATTATTAATAGTGAAGAAGCGTGATGACTCAGTCAGGTTTCCATTATTAGCACAGTGGTGATGGTCAGCAGACCTGTGCATGTGCTTCCTCTTCAGCCTGTGACCAGCATTACTGGTGATGGTCAGCAGACCAGAGCACGTGCTTCCTCTCTTCCTCTTCAGCCTGTGACCAGCATTACTGGTGATGGTCAGCAGACCAGTGCACTGCTTCCTCTCTTCCTCTTCAGCCTGTGACCAACATTACTGGTGATGGTCAGCAGACCAGTGCACGTGCTTCCTCTCTTGCTCTTCAGCCTGTGACCAGCATCACTGGCCAGATGAAGGGAAGAGAACACTCAGGCTGAGGCAGCTTTGCCTTCTGTGTTCTCTGAAGATTGCAGGTAATGAACGGGGTCTGCTTTTATTGTTCAGGGAAAAAGATCAGAGGTTTGTTAGTGACACAAAGACCACTTTAGGTACCGCTATTGTTTCCCAAGACTGGAGAATCCTGCTACGTAATACAGTGACGTCAATGGAAATACTTGACAGATTAACCCCAACAAACTATTACAAAAAAAGGTATGTAATCTCAGGATGTTATGAAACACCTTTGTAAGAGAAAAAAACACGTTGTGGGGACTGTGAGAAAAGGTGGCTTCATAATTATGGGGTGGGTGTATGATAAGTTCTGCATAGAAGATGGGTTTGTTGTCAGATACAGATAGTCTGAAGCTGCTCGCTGAGGTTGTTGTTTCTGCATCAGCGTGAATTCAATGGATGATGATGGTGGTAAAGACGATAAGGACGACGGTAATGGTGACAACTGTAACGTGATAATTCAAGAAGGAGAAGAAGAATTGCAAAGAAGACGGAGAAGGAGAACAAGAAGTAGAGTAAGAAGAAGAAGAGGAGGCAGAGGAAGAAGAAGAAGAAGAAGAAGAAGAAGAAGAAGAAGAAGAAGAAGAAGAAGAAGAAGAAGAAGAATTGCAAAGAAGAATTGCAAAGAAGAAGAAAAATTGCAAAGGAGAACAAGAAGAAAAATTGCGAAGAAGAAGAAGAGTTGCGAGGAAGAACGAGAACAAGAACAAGAATTGCAAAGAAGAATTGCGAAGAAGAAGAATTGCGAAGAAGAAGAATTGCAAAGAAGAAGAATTGTGAAGAAGAGGAATTGCGAAAAAGAAGAATTGCAAAGAAGAAGAATAAAAGGAAGAAGGAAAAAAAGAAGAAGAAAAGGAAGAAGATGAAAAGGAAGATGAAGAAGAAGAAGAAGAAAGAAGAAGAAGAAGAAGAAGAAGAAGAAGAAGAAGAAGATGATGATGATGGTGATGGTGATGGTGATGATGATGATGAAGAAGAAAATGAATGCTAATAATAAAAAGAATGGGAGAAGGAATGACGATAATCATGATAATAAATAGAAACAATGATGATGATATGAAACTAATAATATACTGATAACAGTAAACTAGCTACAACAAAGGAACAGACTACTATAACCCTTAAAGCACCAATACAGGAGACAACTCGTTTCTCCAAAGGACCAGACTCTACAGACACAAAGACAGAACCCATCAAAGACAGGGACAGAAGACAGTCCCCCTAACTTTAATCCTCTTTACACGGTAAAGACCTCAGTCAGTCTTTCTTCAACAGCTTACCTCCTTTCTTTTCTTCAGCTTCAGAAAAAAAGAGGCCACAGAACAATCCTCTGATGTCCACTAACACTTTTCTCTTCCCCTGCCATTGTAATCACATCATTTATAAACGGTAAAACTCTTGTCATGTATGTGAGAAAGCTTTTTGTCTAATAGGGAGGTGATTTCTACCTAAGAGTACCAAGCCTGTCATCTACTTTGTAAGCTATTATACAATTCCTGTTGTTTGGTTTATCTCTTTTTAAATGTGTGGAGAGGAGAGAATTGTTTCCTGGAGAAAAGACAGAACATGAAAACAGAATCAACAAGAAGATATCAAAGAACTGAGCTAGCAACAAAAACATAAAAAAGTTAAAAAAAAACACCCCCAAAATCCCCAACTAGAGCTGAAATCTTCAGAGCAAATCCCCTATCCAAATAAAAAAAACCCAAACCCCCCTCCCCCACAACGAAACAAAACGCAAAACCCCAAAGCCCAACAAAAATCCTCCTGCCTTTTTTATAAAACGTTTAAGCACATTATCCAGACATACCTCTCTTTCCATATTCAGATACTTTTTTTTTTAGCAGACTGGTGGTCATCTGTCCCCTGTGTGGATGCTGGAGGCCTGTCAGTAGAGATAGCCTCTTTACTTTTTGACAATTCCCTGCTTGGAATTACCTCTTTTCTATCCTTCTCTTTGTTTCTGTTTTGTTCCTTCTCTTCCAGTAAACCTTTTCTTGTCTGTTCTCTGCCTTCTCCATCCAGCTCTTGCCTTTTTTTCCCCTGAAGGACTTTAAAGATAGCAATTCTCTCCCATACCAAAGTCAGATGCACTGGGCCTGACTTGTCAGGCACTTAACCAGCGCAACACATTTTTGCACAAATAACAGACAACAACAGTTGCCCTTTGAGCTTTTCAGGAAGAAGGAGAAGTGATGATTAACGTGTAGAGCACTGATTTTATCAATTCCATCCCTCACTTCCATTGTGGTGGGGTATGATCATTCCTTCACACCATTTCTCAATTTCCACCATAATGTATTTTCAGACTGTTTCAGAGTAATGTAATTATGCATCTTGGAAAAATGAGTCCTCGATTTATAGAAAACATGAAAGAAAAACATTTTCTGAAAAAAAAAATGCACAAAACCAAACAAAAAGTTAATATTCCCCTGAGAAGTAAATGACTTAAAATGGAAAAAAGAGCAACTATTTTTGACACCAAAAATATTTTTAAGTATTTGTAGCAGGCAGAGGGACATGTGTCAGAGAGGACTCCATCACTGTCATCGTTGCCCATAGAAAGGGGTGAAGGGAAGAGGGATGCACGTGCCATCAGCCCAGTCCTGTGGCTGCACAACAAAACACGAGGCCAGCTTCTCTTTCACAACCACCTGACATTCATGTTTCCACTGCTCTCGCGTGAAAGCCTTTGAAAGGGGGACATAACAAGGTGCACCAATTCCGCCAGGTTTTTACAGTGCTCTCCCCTGATTGGACCACAGGTCGCCATATCAGGCTGAAAAGCTAACAGTTTGGTTTTTATCATGTGCCTGTGCACACAAAAAAAGAAACACAACACCTGACAGCATCCTGGCAACAGTAATGTGTGGAGCAAAGTGGATTTCACTGTCAGGGCAAAACACTGGGAAAATGCAGGGTTAGCTGATGTTGGAAAACTTGTCACAAGATAGCTTGACCTCGTTTTTGTGGTACACACTTTCTTTGGTTCTCCTGTCTTACAATTTCAGAGAATTTATCATTATAAGATCGCGTAAAGGAAGAAATATTGTGAACTTTACCATTGATTTATACAGGCTGACTTTGTATAGCACCCCTTTATTCTTCATTGACCTTTTTTTCTGCAGGATTTTCCGGCAGAGAGTTCTGTAGCTGCCATGGATATTTGTGAATGTGATAAAAGTGTCAGGTGCATTGATATCATCATCATCATCATCATCAGCAGCAGCAGCAGCAGCAGCAGCATCAGCATCAGCATCAGCATCATCATCATCATCATCATCATCATCATTGTCGTTGTCGTTGTCGTTGTCGTCGTCCTCCTCCTCATTGTCATCATTATTATCATCATCGTCGTCGTCATCGTCGTCGTCGTAGTCGTCGCCATCATCATCGTCGTCATCGTCGTCTTCGTCTTCGTCGTCGTCTTCGTCGTCATCGTCATCGTCATCGTCGTCGTCATCATCATCATCATCATCATCATCATCATCATCATCATCATCATCATCATCATCATCATCATCATCATCATCTCCCCCCCCCACCGTCATAATCATTATCTTTGTAACGTTAATAACCATGTTTCTTCCTCTTCTTCCTCAGTTACTTTCCTTGTGCATTATCATTATCACTGTCACAGTCATCATCATTAACATCAAAAGGATTAGCCTCCACATTCCTATTGGCACAGTTGCAGAACAGAACTTTGCACAGCGATTGCAGACACATGGAGACCAGTTACCTTAGAAGACAGCTTTCGCTTGGAATTCATCTCCGGCGTTGGCCTTGCAGTCAAAGAATATCATACTACCCAAAAAGTAACACAACTATATAAAAACCTTAAGACTGGGGTTTCTAAACCACACACACACACACGCACGCACGCACGCACGCATGCACGCACACACGCACGAACATACACACACACACATACACACACATACATGCGCGCACGCACGTTAAATATCTAGATTCTAGACTCTAAACAATTAGTTAAATTTCTTGGCGTTTTTTTAACAACAAAATCAACATGGATTCATCGCAGCAAAAATATTTTAACTAACTCAAGAAAGAAAAAAAACTATTTACACATCTCTAAAAAAAAATCTTTTCAAAGTAAACAGTCATAGAGCCATGACATACTGACTTCATTGCATTTCTCAACATCTCTTGTTTGTTCAGAATAAACCAATGCTCAGGGGGTGTTTAAATGTTCCGAACTATTTCTTGAATAAACTCCGCGGTATAGACTGGGAAGCATGTAAACTTTTTCTAAGTTTTCCTGTTCAGGGCCCATGTCTAAAGCCACATAGTGAATCAGGGGGGTTCCTCTTGGATATGACATGTACTGGGGTCTATTCACTTCAATTTAGTTCAGTTCAAACACATATTGTCTCATAGACAGAGAAATGCATGCGGGCTACAAGCCATACATTAAAAGAGTAAACATGCAAACATGGTATCACGGAAAATATTATCACAACACAATATCCGAACATCAGCACGCACCCATAACAATATAGAAATCTAACAAATTGGCATTACCTCAGCCTTTCATAAACTCATCCAAGTAAAATCACATACACTAGTATGCGCACCAGTATGCCAACACATCCATACACTCTCACACAGCTCGCGCGCGTGTCTGTACGCACACAGACAGACAGATAGACAGACAGACAGACACACACACACACACACACACATACACACACACACACACACACACACACACACACACACACACACACACACACTCACACACATTGGAAACATTCACACACATTTTCAAGACATAAACCAAATTGTTATAGTTTGAAATATGATAAGACAAATATCCATTAAATTTAATACTCTATTGTATTAATATTTTGAATAGTCTAGAATAATAACACACCCACGCATATTTCTGAAATAAACCAAATTGTTATAGGAAGTTGTAAGATAAGGTAAATAGCAGTGAAACTGATACTTAATTGGAGTGTTGCTTGTAGTCAATTTGTCATAAGAGGTCTGAGTATTAAAATGAATTAGAATTATAGTAAACCGAAAGCCTGATACAGATTTCCCGAAACATGCTTGATCTATTATGCTCTCACACCACACCAGGAACATGTACAGCTTAACATTTTGCGCAACATATGTAAATACATCAGAGAACATTACTAAAAGAGTTAAAGTACTCCCTATCCCTGTTTGAGATTTAGCAAGAGCACAATTAGGTATACAACTACACAGATTATAAAAAAGAAGTAATCTAGATTCGTTATCATCTCATGCAAAGAATTCATTTGTGCAAAAATACTAGACCCACAAGCACTTTAAAGTCTTTACAGATGGCTGTTTGAAACAACAATGTTGATGCAAACCTTATTAGGACTATAACAGATCTTTAAAAACAAATTAAAGGAGAAATCATCTCATTCTGGAGAGAATTAATTAGTTGTTTTTTTCAACGAAACATGTGGGAGAATTAATGATCCTTCAATTTCATTTTTTTTCCAAAAGCCAGATTTGGATTTTTTTCTTTTTTGTCTTGATTCTAAATCAGTAATAATTCCATCAGCTCCTTGCCAGGAAATGATAGATCTGACCTGTTAATGGAAACTTGTCAATTAACCTCTCTCCTCGAGGGGCTTGCGAATATATATATATTTTTTTTTTGAGGCGAGGGGGGGGGGGGGGGATTCAGTTTCACTGTGGGTGGTATTACAACGAAACTGTTGACAGTTTGGCAAAACAGGGAGAGCAAGAATGAACAAGAGTCAGTTGTAAAACTTCTTTTATTACTACCAGAATGCTACCATGTTGTGCACAAAACCCCCCACCCCAAACTTCACAACAACCCCTGAACACAACAAACAGCATTTCACTGTTAAAAAACATGAAATTAGATGTCGAGATCGACCAGATAGACTAGTTTGAAAAAAATATGTTGTTAAAACATGAGCAAATAATACACAGAGAAATTGAATGTCTAGATGCACGTGATGGACTAGTTTTTAAAAGACAATCTTTTTTTAAAAAACATGAGAAAATATTACAAAGAAAATTGAATGTCTAGGTGCTCGTGATGGACTAGTTTATAAAAGAAAATCTTTTGTTAAAAAACATGATAAAATAATACACAGAAAATTAGATGTCGAGATGCACATGATGGACTAGTTTTTCTTAATAAAAAGTTAAAACTTGAGAAAAATCCAGTGTTCTGGGCAAAAACAATCATTACCTTGACTTGAAGACGAAAACTGAACTGTTTCAGAACAACATATTATATCGGAAAATATGCATTGCGTTAGTGGTGATAATCTAACAGTTGATCACATCATTATTAACATGTTACTTGTTTTAAATGTTACTTGTTTAAATATTATATACCTACTCTAAAAAAACGTCTTTTCCATCAGCAATATTGAGTAGACCATTAAGAATAATATTTGTGATTTATGTGGGTTATTTTTGTTATCAAATTGTTGCTACATATCCCAGGTGGCTCGTTGCTGGGATATCTATGGACTTTAAAGATATTGTGCTGTTGCATTTTCTACGTGGTTGGGAGGAAGGGGGGGGGGGGGGCGGTTAGGAGAGTTGTAGTTCTTTTTGTTTGTTTTTTCTTCTTGTAGGATGTTAGCAATACGTTTTTTTTCTTGGAACTTCTGTTTTGTACAGATCATTGCTCGTTTTTTTTTATGATGCGCTTTCCATACTATTGCACTGTGTTCTAGTGATGCAAATTTCTTTTACTATGCATTGTAGTGTTACTGTGGTGTTACTGTGATGTTATTGTGATATTGTGGGGGAAATTCTGGTATTGTTGTGTTGTTATTGTGGTGTTATTGCCTCCCTCATGCTGACTGTTTTCCCTGTTTTTTTTGTTCGTTTGTTTGTTTGTTAGTTGTTGTTGTTGTTGTTTGAATGAGTGCATTTTTTTCATTACCTTGCTATAGTCTTGTTGTCCTTAGTTTTCGTCTGTTGTTTGGAACCGGGTATAGTTTCTTGCTCTTGGTATTTGGATCATTAATGTTGTTGTTGTTGTTGCTTAATTGAAGGAATTTTTTTTTTAATATAGATTTAATCCCCGATAACGGCGGGGACTGGATGTAAAAAAGCACGCGAGTGCTTATTAATATTCATTATCCTCGAATATAAAAAAAGAAGATTTGATTTGATTTGACTGCCCATCATCATCCCTCCCCAGGCCTCCACAACACGTCTGCAGGCTTCCTCTTTTCACTGCAGGCTGATTTCACTCCCAGGGTGCACATGTTCCCCTAAATTACATCATAAAATCCCTCTGCTGTTTGAGAGTGGTGTTGTGGCATCAATCGGTGTGTGTGTGTATGTGTGTGTGTGTGTGTGTGTGTGTATGTGTGTGTGTGTGTGTGTGTGTGTGTGTGTGTGTGTGTGTGTGTGTGTGTGTGTTGTGTGTGTGTGTGTGTGTGTGTGCGTGTGTGTATGTGTGTGTATGTGTGTGTGTATGTTTGTTGTTTTATGTGTCTGTGTGTTTGTTCGTATCTACCTATGTCTGTGAATGCTTTGGGAGGGGGGGGGGAGGTAATGGGTTCTGTATGTGTGTGTGTTTGTATGTGTCTGTCGTTTTGTTTGTATATAGGTCTGTTTTTCTGTGTTTTTATGTGTCCATATGTCTGAGTTTGAATATGTTTTTGTGTGCTTGTGTGTGTCTTCTTGCATGCATTTATCTGTATGTGTTTATGTGTTTATAGTTATGTCTGTCTATCTGTCTGTGTGTGTGTCTGTATTTGAATGCATTGGTCTTTCAGATTCACAATCTGAGAGGCGTGACCTCAAAGCCGAACATTTCCTTCAGCATATGATGAAAGCCACCCCACCCCCCACCCCCCAAAAAAAAGCAAACGGAAACCCTAGTAGCAAATACCATCCCACCCCCACCCCCTTCCCATCCCATCTGAAAACAAAATCTGATCCAGGATAGCAAACACAGATTGCCTGTGACAGACAGGCCGGCAGGCCGGCACGTGTTTCTAATATCCCCATCACTGTCATTGCTGCCCATAGAAAGGGGTGAAGGGAAGAGGGATGCACGTGCCATCAGCCCAGTCCTGTGGTTGGACAACAAAAGCACGAAGCCAGCTTCCCTTTCACAACCACCTGACATAATTATTTTTACTACTCTCATTTGAAGGTCTCTGAAAAGGGGACACAACAAAGTGTACCTATTCAGCCAGGCTTTTACACTGCTGTCCCCTGATCGGCACAGAAATCTTGAGGTGAAAATCCAGGCCTACAAAAAAGCAAAATGGTATTTTATGTCCCTGCATACAAGAGGAAGGCAAACTGTGAGACACAGGTTGTGATAAAGATTGAGGTGTGGCAAAGTGGATTTTCATGTCATAGGGAGAATCATCAGAAAAAAGCCCTGAAAAATGACTGGTTTAGGTGTAGCATGCATTAAGTCTGGTACAATCTGAGCCCAATTTACATAACAACAAAAAGAGATAGACAGTGCTAATGTGCTGCATAATGGAAATTTCAGCTGTGGTTTTTTTTCTGTGGATGTTTCTGTGAATGCGGGTGCAGTGCCACAAGTTTTCTTTTTTTATTTGGTTTGATCTTTATCATGACAAATCTGTCATCACAGCCAGAATCTTTGCAACAGTGTGACACTGTCTTTCACAGTGCTGGTAAAAACTCCAGACCAATACTCTGTAGAGATGGTAGAATTATAACCATCACACATAAAAGTTTAAAAAAAGAACAAAAATTGCTTGTGTTTGTGGTTCTTTCCAGCTAGCAGGTTCTACAACACAACCCTTGAAAGTGAACACTTCAAAAGCAGAAAACGAGCTGCCACAGTAGCGTTCAATCAATGGATCGCATCTCTCTCTCTCTCTCTCTCTCTCTCTCTCTCTCTCTCTCTCTCTCTCTCTCTCTCTCTCTCTCTCTCTCTCTCTCTCTCTCTCTCTCTCTCTCCTCTCTCTCTCTCTCTCTATCTATCTATCTATCTATCTATCTATCTATCTATCCCTTAGTCTGGGGACCATGGGGGCATCCTCAATGACTTGACAACCAGTTTTGTGGAGAAAACTGGATGGCATCTGCAATAACCAAATCCACCAAACAGTCCATGCATCATACTGCTTCACCTGAAGAGTTGTCCTCACCAGTGACCCCATCGAATTGCAGATTATTGTGGTCACAAGATGAACTAAAGTGTAGATAATGTGGCCACAAGATGAACTAAAGTGTAGATAATGTGGCCACAAGATGAACTGAAGTGTAGATAATGTGGCCACAAGATGAACTAAAGTGTAGATAATGTGGCCACAAGATGAACTGAAGTGTAGATAATGTGGCCACAAGATGAAGTGGTGCGGATGATGTGGCCACAGCACAAGATGAAGTGAAGTGTAGATGATGGGGTCATAGAGTGCAGATGATGTGGCCACAAAGTGCGTATGATGTGACCACAACACATGATAGAATGGACGTATGCAGACCATGCTTCTAAGAACTCTAAAGAGAGAAGAGGCAGAAGGCACATAGACAGAGACATGAACATACAACGCCGGAGAATGGACGGGTGGATCATTTACCGAAACCCAATGACTAAAGCAACCACAAAGAATGAAATGGACTGGGACAAATTCTTATTATCATGCTTCCCCCGATTCCCATATTCCCTGATCCGTCCTTGGCATTAACATGAATGGAAGGGGACAAAGAGATGGAACGCCATGAACACAATCAGTGCTATTGCTGTGCACGGTTATGGCTCATCCAATAACACAATCTCTCTGTTTGTTGTCCTCTGTTTAAATACCATTAACACAGCGCAGTGTTATTGCTGTGCATGGTTATGGCTCATCCAATAACACAATTCCTCTGTTTGTGGTTCTCTATTTAAATACCATTAACACAGCGCTATGTCTCAGCCAATAACAATCCTGCCGTCTTTTGTCTTCCTTTCTCAGTGGTGCTGTTATGACTGTTTCATTGCCTGGCTAGTCATAACTCTCTCGCGTTTGTTGAGTTTCTGCTGCATTGCATTATCTATGATGAAAATAAGAACACGGATGACGACAGTGGCAATGGTAGAATTACTATCACTGACAGCAGCAGCAGCAGCAGTAGCAGCAGCAGCAACAGCAGCAGCAGTAGCAATAGTGCCAGCAGTAGCAGCAGCAGTAGCAGCAGTAGTGCAGTAGCAGCAGCAGCAGAAGTAGCAGCAGCAGTAGCAGTAGCAGCAGCAGTAGCAACACAACCACTACCACCACCACTATCATTACTACCAACAACATCGTTTGGCATGATTATTATGATGATTATGGTGATAATAGTGGTGAATAGTATTGAACTGCATTGTATTGTATTGTATTGTATTGTATTGTATTGTATTGTATTGTATTGTATTGTATTGTATTGTATTGTATTGTATTGTATACATCAAGGAAGATTTATCTGCGTAAAATTCGGGCTGCCCTTCCTGGGGAGAGCCCGTTGCAACAAAAGCCCCACCACCCATTTTTTTTCCCTTTTCCTGCCTGCATATTATGTAGATGGTTTCCTACCAGAGTGGCTTTTTATCTACAGGGTTTTGCCGGGGACAACTTTCCTGTTACCGTGGATTCGTTTACGTGCTCTTACTGAATAATGTACACAGGACCTCGGTTTATCATCTCACCCAAAAGACTAGCAGCCAGACCACCACTCATAGACAAACAGAGATCAAACCCCCATACACTTGAAACCCAGACTTTTGGCTTTCTAGGCAAGTGCGTTACCTCTAGACCACCCATCCACATGGTGGTGGCGGTGGTGGTGGTGGTGATGATGACGGTTATGGTGAAGACAATGATGGTGATGATAATGATGGTTATGACAATGACGGTGATGACAATGATGGTGATGACGACGATGACGAAAATGGTCATTTGTTTATTCATTCATTCGTCATTCATTTATTCATTAATAATCCTATATTGTATGCATGCATTCTGTTCATTCTCTCTATCTTTTATGCATTTTTCTCTTTTCTTTTTTCCCTTTCTTTCTTTCCTTTCTTTCTTTCCTTTCTTTCTTTCTTTCTTTCTTTGTTTCTTCCTTCCTTCCTTCCTTCCTTCCTTCTTCCTTCCTTCTTCCTTCCTTCCTTCCTTTCTTCCTTCCTTTCTTCCTTCCTTCCTTTCTTTCCTTTTTTTTATTCTTCATTCCTCTACTGTCTTTGTTATGCATTATGGCGTCTGTGTTTATGAAATCTGTACAGTCCATTTATCAATATTAATTTTGTAGTATGGAACAGCAGCAGCAGCAAAAGAAGGAACAAACAAAACCAGGAGCAGTAGTCAAGTTCTCCCAGATGAAAGAGAGAGGTCGTTTAGCCTCTGATCATTCCAGACCCCCCCACCCCCACCCCCACCCCCAGCCTGCATGCTATAAAGAGCGCCTCTAGCACACAGCCAATAAGAATCAGCATTCTCTGTTTATGATCCTATCTTTTAAAATGACATGCCCACAATGATTGCATGAACAGCTTCAGAAAAAATGTTCCAACGCGTGCGCATGAGCATATCAGTCAATACTAGATCGTGCATTTTGGATATGTGATATTGACATTGATGATGAAATAACAATGTTATGATAAATGATTAGAAAAATAAGAACAACGACAACGAAAATAATAAGACCATGAAAACGACAATGATGATGATGATGATGATGATGATGATGATGATGACGGTGATGATGATATTGATTGTATTGTTGCTGTTGGTGGTGGTGGTGGTGGTGGTGGTGATGGTGAAGAAGAAGAAGAAGAAACGAAGAAGAAGAAGAAGAAGAAGAGAAGAAGAAGAAGAAGAAAAGAAGAAGAAGAAGAAGAAGAAGAACGAAGAAGAAGAAGAAGAAGAAGAAGAAGAAGAAGAAGAAGAAGAAGAAGAAGAGAAGATAAGAAAGAAATCAAGAAATCAAGAAATCAAGAAAACAAGAAAAGAAAAGAAACAATAATCTGGACCCCCCCCCCCCTTAAAAAAAACACAACTACAGCACTTTGCACTTCACCACAATCAATATAATTATCTGTCCCCTGAACAGCAGCCTTCAACAACTGTCAGACCACAATGTCACACACACACACATCTCATCCGGCAGTTACAACAGGAAACGACAGCTAGAACAACAAACACTAGATTGTCTCTCCTCTCTCTCTCAACCTAAGAAAGCTATGTCCATTCTGATCCTGTCGCTAAGATTTCTCTTCCATTGTTTTCGTTGTTTGTTTTTTATTGCCATTGTTATTTTTCAATTTCACGAAATAAGCTGCCGAGGGCACATGTACGAAAATGGCCATGGCCACTTTGAAACCAGACGCTATTTCAAGGTCCTCTTACTTTGCCTGATGACGTCATACATGCTATTGTTGCCATCAGGCGTAAGGAGAGGGTGGGGGTGGGAGTAGGGGGGTAGGGGCAGCTATTTTCCGGCAAAGAGTTTGATATAATCAACAAACAAATGTATGATGTAATCACATCTGCTGGCCATGTGACTTTTTGCAGAGATGAAATCATTTTTTTTTATATATTCTTTTATTTATTAAATTTTTTTTAATTTATTAAATCTTGCAGAATAGAGCAGCAGGGAGATAACAGATGAAGTGGAAAGACAACATGGAGTGATTGCCCTTGATTGTGTGTGACATCAAGAACACGGCAACCGAAAACTGAACATCCTCGGCTGATGAAAATGATGTGTGGCTATTTACCAGCCCTGCTGTCATCGAAATATCAGGACCCTAATTTGGATTATATATATATATATATATATATATATATATATATATATATATATATATATATATATATATATATATATATATATATATCATCAAACACACACACACACACAACACACACACACACACACAAACACACACACACACACAGAGCTTAAAAAAAAAGTGCTAAGAAGTAGTTATGCAAAGACTGTAAATTGTGCTATGTTGTTTCAGAAAAGAAGTTTCCGCCCTTTATGCTGTGTGTGTTGTAAAATGAATTTTACAACCTGTCCTTAACTTGTGGTATCTTTTATCTTCTTCCAACATTTGGACAGCAGCTATCGCTGTCTGTTATATTAGCAAAAAAATATTCAATATTTTGCTCTGCCTCACAAGTCAGGCCCAGCACATACCACTTTGGTGTGGAAGAAAATCATTATCTTTTGAGTCTCTCTGGAAAAGAAAATGGCAGGAGAAATTTTTTTATTTTATTTGTATATTGATTGATTTATTCTTTTTTTTTTTATCGATGAGAATGGAATAAGCCCTGGTGTGCTTTCAGTTCCCGTGTGTATACAGTTTTATCAATTTTGTCATCATTTCCCACAAGCACACAATGACGTACTCTCTCGAAGAGCGGAACAGGATTTAACGTGTGCGCAAGATCTGCGTGCATTCGCACACGGGACCTCGATTTATAGTTTCATCCGAAGGACTTTTGGGGAGAGTGGAGTCTGCACTGATATTAACTTCAGGGGAAAAATCCACTTCAACAGGATTCGAACCCAGGTCGTGAGATTGCCGGCGCAATGTTCTGACCACTAGGCTCTCCCGTCCCCAAAGGACCAAGAAGGCAGAAACTAGACAAGAAGGAGGTGAGAGAAAGAAAAGGAATAAGGCAGAAACAAAAAGGGGGGAGTCACAGGAGGGAAATCCTGGCACAGAATTTCCAGAAGGTGGGGATGCTGTCCATACTGACAGGTCCCCGAATGCCCAGGAGTAGGTTCTGGTCTGTTGTATTCACTGCATGTTTCTTCAGTGGACGCTATAGTTTTGGGTGGTCTTGTCAGATTTTTTGATGATTTGTTGTTTTTGTTGTCTTTTTTGGTCTTATATTCCTATTGCCAATTATTGTGCTGGACGTTTTCTCCACCTACGTTAATGTCATTTTCCTAAATCCATTTCTTGTGTTTTATGAGATTATGGTTTGGCTTCTTTCATTGTGTGTTTGCGTACGTGCATGCGTGTGTGTAGGTGTGTGTGTGTATGTGTGTGTGCTAGAGTGCGTGCGTGCATGTGTGTTAGTGTATGTGTGTGTGTGCGTGCGTGCGCGCGCGTATGAAAAATTAAAATTCAAAGTCAAGTCAAAGTCAGTTAAAACTTTTATTTCCAAATGGGCACTTTTTTTGTTTCATCAAACTTCCATCTATATATAAAAAAAAAGGCAACAAAACAAGAAACCACTATCAAAGAAATCCCCCCCAAAATGCCTGGAATTGCGCGTGACTGCGTTCACACATGCTTACGAGCAAGAGTGCTAGCAGCCACTCTCGCATGAAGAGTGGGAGGCGGGCGATTTATAGTTGAAAGAATCATGCACAGCGAGGAAAGACCGACAGACACTGAGACAGACAGACAGACAGACAGATAGACAGACAGTAACAGTAGCTGTACAGCGCACACAACTCCTGAAGGGACCTCTTACAATGATGCATGGCTGTCAGCCACAGCTGTTCCCAGTACTTGATTCTCTCTCTCTCTCTCTCTCTCTCTCTCTCTCTCTCTCTCTCTCTCTCTCTCTCTCTCTCTCTCTCTCTCTCTCTCTCTCTCTCCCCCCCCCTCTCTCTCTCTCTCTCCACATTCTTCATAGACAAAAGACATAGTCTAGACG
>CM060330.1:33433864-33436364 GCA_030674155.1 Stramonita haemastoma
CCATTCTCCAGTGCTTGGTTTTTAATGGAGGAAAATACTAAACAGATTTTCTTAAAACAAACCTTTCATGCCACTTTGGAAAGTTTGCTGTTTTTTGTTCTTTTTTTTTTATTTTAAAGAAAAGGTAGGCTACTTTTTACTTGGTCCGATAAAAAGGTGGTTAAAGACAGAGCCGCGGCAAAAAAAGACAGACACGGAGAATTAGGGACAAAAACCGAAACTGAGAGACAAACAATATATATATATATATGTATATATATATATATATATATATATATATATATATATATATATATATATATATATATATATATAATATATGTATGTATGTATATATATATATATATATGGAGAGAGAGAGAGAGAGAGAGAGAGAGAGAGAGAGAGAGAGAGAGAGAGAGAGAGAGAGAGAGAGAGAGAGAGAGAGAGAGAGAGAGAGAGAGAGAGAGAGAGAGAGAGAGAGAATGAAAGAAAGGAAGAAAGAGAGAGACAAAGGAGATTGAGTGGATGGGATGGGAAGAGTGAGAGAGTAAACTGCAACAAAATGTGCCAGTGAGGTCAGTAAGTAAAGACACACATACACAGGCCAACAGCCAGTGACACAGGCCAACAAAACACCGGCCAACAGCCAGTGACACACAGGCCAACAGCCAGTGACACACAGGCCAACAGCCAGTGACACACAGGCCAACAGCCAGTGACACAGGACAACAAAACACGCGGCAACAGCCAGTGACTGGCCATCAACACACAGGCCAACAGCCAACGACACACAGGCCATCAGCCAGAGACACACATGCCAATATCCAGTGACACATAGGCCATCAGCCAGTGACACACAGGTCAACAGCCAGTGACACACATGCCAATATCCAGTGACACACAGGCCATCAGCCAGTGACACACAGGTCAACAGCCAGTTACACACAGGCCATCAGCCAGTGACACACAAGCCAACAACACACAGGCCAACAGCCAGTGACACACAGGCCAACATCCAGTGACACACAGGCCAACAGCCAGTGACACACAGGCCAACCGCCAGTGACACACAAGCCAACAACACACAGGCCAACAGCCAGTGACACACAGGCCAAAAGCCAACGACACACATGTCAACAGCACACCGGCCAACAGCCAAACGACACGCAGGCCCCAAACAGGCCAACAGCCTACTAACGACCCTGCAGTCACTGCACTTAAAACGGAGCCGGGTTGGTGTAGGCGGGAGAGGCTGGGGGGTAGCCCTGCATGCCGTAAGGGGGTGCGGAGTACCCTGCCAGACCCGGGGCTCCCGGTGGGGGATAGGCCTGGGGCCCTGGAGGGGGGGGTCCTTGGCCTGGCCCTGGGGGCGGGTACCAGGGCGCGTTCCCAGGCCCTGGGGGAGGCCCTGGGGGAGGCATGGGGTATCCTGGAGGCGGGCCCTGGTAGGCAGCGTACTGGGGAACGGGGGGTGGTGGCCCTGGGGCCTGTGGCGGGTAGCCAGGCGCTGGCCCGTAAGGCGGGCAGACGATCAAGTTGTTTCCCTGGGCCGCCCTCCGCGCCCTCTTCCTCTTCTTGTACCAGTGCAGGCCGCCGCCCACAGCGATGCCCGTCACGAGACACACGGCCAGGATCACCCCCAAGGCCAGCCACACCGAGGCCCTGTCTTTGCTGCTGCAGCACCCTGTGGTGGCCCCACAGCAGTCGTCATCTCCAGGTGGGCACTTCACAATAAGCCTTCTGGTAACCCAGGTGCTTGTGTATCTATAACGCCCACGGAAGTCGACCCTTGACCTGTATATACGGTATCTCTTGACAACAGAACAATACAGTGCTTCTGACTCGTTCCTCGCTTCAACTCCAGCTTCAAAGGACATCACCCACATCAGAAAAAGTACCGTCAGTAGACATTTCCACACGACTCTCATCTTGGTTGTGTCGGTGTTGCCTTCTCTCAAATTGTAATGTCTTGTAGCTCGCTCTTTCTCTTTCACCACCGAAACAGGGCTGTCAGCACATGCACATTTCGCCAGTGTTGATCACAAACTTGATCCACAACAGAAACGGCACTGATGTTTTATCCGCTAGTCTGCAATGCTAGATCCAGAGACCAAGGTTTGTTAGATCTACAGCCTGATCCAAACTTCGATTCAACAACGCGCTGAAGATTTCGAATCGCTGAGATTAATTTAGAGCAAAAGGATTTAGATTTTTGTGAAGAAAGTGGCCATCTGAACGTTTGATACAAAATAGCACAGGAGTTGTGGCTAACTGAGACTTTTCGAAAAGCAAATTGCTGAGGACTGCTTCTTTGTTCTTCCTTTAGCCGGAACAAAGCAACCATTCCCAGACCTCATCTGGAACCAGCCACTGAAGCTGTTGTAAAAATGAAAGCAAAGTAGTGACGTATTTATGAGCTGTGACGTTTTCCAGCTGCAACTTGGAACACTAGGCCAGCTCCTTTGGCTCGGCGCTAGGCCTGAGTCTATTTTCTGTTCTGAAGTAGGACGTCTGTAGC
>CM060330.1:33441364-33453864 GCA_030674155.1 Stramonita haemastoma
AACAGAAAACTGCACACAAACCACACATCCTTTGTGACCGACATGAAAAAAAAAGAACGAAAGTGGAAAAGACCAAAGAGAAAAATGTAAACTGTTAGATAGGTTTTTAAATGTTTTAAAATAATGTCTGTTCAAAGATCTACCTACCTACCTGCTTGCAAAGAACAAGAACATACCAAGCTAAAACCAGAACAAGAACTCACTATGCAAAGTAAGAACAAACGAGAATAAAACAGAACAACAAGAACACACCATGCTAAAAGCAGAACAACAAGAACACACCATGCTAAAAGCAGAACAACAAGAACACATCATGCTAAAAGCAGAACAACAAGAACACATCAGGCTAAAAGCAGAACAACAAGAACACACCATGCTAAAAGCAGAACAACAAGAACACATCAGGCTAAAAGCAGAACAACAAGAACACACCATGCTAAAAGCAGAACAACAAGAACACATCAGGCTAAAAGCAGAACAACAAGAACACACCATGCTAAAAGCAGAACAACAAGAACACATCAGGCTAAAAGCAGAACAACAAGAACACACCATGCTAAAAGCAGAACAACAAGAACACATCAGGCTAAAAGCAGAACAACAAGAACACACCATGCTAAAAGCAGAACAACAAGAAACACATCAGGCTAAAAGCAGAACAACAAGAACACATCAGGCTAAAGCAGAACAACAAACACATCAGCTAAAAGCAGAACAACAAGAACACACCAGGCTAAAAGCAGAACAACAAGAACACATCAGGCTAAAAGCAGAACAACAAGAACACATCAGGCTAAAAGCAGAACAACAAGAACACATCAGGCTAAAAGCAGAACAACAAGAACACACCATGCTAAAACCAAAACAAGAACACATCATGCAAAGGAAGAACAAAGCAGAACAACAAGAACACACCATGCTATAGCCAGAACAACAAGAAAACATCACGCCAAAAGCAGAACAACAAGAACACATCACGCCAAAAGCAGAACAACAAGAACACATCACGCCAAAAGCAGAACAACAAGAACACATCACGCCAAAAGCAGAACAACAAGAACACATCACGCCAAAAGCAGAACAACAAGAACACACCACGCCAAAAGCAGAACAACAAGAACACACCACGCTAAAAGCAGAACAAAGAAGAACAACGAGAACACATCATACTAAACAAAAACAACAACAAGAACACACCATGCAAAAAAGCAAAGCAACAAGAACACATCATACCAAAAGCAGAACAACAAAAACACACCATGTCGAAAAGAAAAAAAAAGCAGAAGCGTAAAAAAAAAAAATGATTAAAAAGAAAAACACAGAAGTAAACACCAAATAACAAGCAAACACAAAAAGATAAGAAGAAGCTTAAGGGATAAAAAGAGCAAATAATGTAAAATAAAAACAAAAACAAACCAACAAACAACAGAATAATGTACGGAATAAAATAAAAAAAACCCCAGGAAAAACATTAAGCAACAGAAGATAAAAATCAAATTCAAGAAACAGAAATACTTTAAAACAAACAAAACAAAGAAGATACAAAAGAAACAGAAGACGTAGAAGTGGAAATAACAGGAATAAAAAGAAAAACAGGACTACAAAGACAAGCGGCACAACAACAACAACAACAACAACAAAAACCCGAAGAGGAGGAAGAGACTGAAAAAGATTAGAAAAAGGTACACCCCCAAAAAGTGGGGGGGGGGGGGGGGGGGGAAATCAAAAACAACTTAGGACAACAGACAACAAAAGAAAAAGAAAAGTTGAAAGCGACACAAGTAGATTAAAAACAAAACAAAATAACAAACCGAAAGTGGAAAAAAAAACAATTCAGGACAACAGACAACAAAGAAAAAGAAAAGTTGAAAGCGACAGAAGTAGATTAAAAACAAAACAAAACTACAAACCGAAAGTGGAAAAAAGAGATAAGAAAAAAAAAACACCCAGAAGAAGCAAAAGTTTACAAAGTGTAAGAGCAAGAACAAGAACTCGCCATGGGCAAAAAAAAAGTAGTGGACAGAGCAAGACGCGAAAACAAAACCCAGGGGAAAAAAATGCGGAAGAAAGAGAAGAAGCTAAAATAGTCCCATTAATAACAAAATGGAAAAGTGACACAGATCAAATACAACTTAAAGACCAAAAATGGTTAAAAAAAAAAATTAAAAAAAGGGGAAAAGAAAAAAAAACGTAGAACAACAAGAACACACCATGCTAAAAGCAGAACAATAAGAACAATACAGAAAAACTGCGTATGAAATAGAGGACCCCCCAAAAACAAACAAACAAACAAACAAACAAACAAACAACAACAAAAAAAAAAACAACACAGAAGACGAAAAATCTGACATAAACGAAAAACAAAATAAAATAAACTACTAAGAAAACTAGAAGTGGCACGAAAAAACGAAGACGAAGAAAAAAAGACTTAAAAAAAAATGAAGAACAAGAAGCGAAAAAAACACACTAGAAAACACACAGACAAAAAAACCCATAAATAACATAACTAACACAAGAGGAAATTGACGAAGATCATGTAAAACAAACAAACAAACAAAAAAGACCCCTGAACAAAAAAAAAGGAGGAAACATGTAAAAAAACAAAAAAAGGCAAAAAGCAGAAACAAAAAGACAAAAAAGAAAGAAAGAAATGGACAGAAAGACAAGAAGTGACACAAAAAGAAAACAAAGAGGAAAAAGACGAGGCTGAAAAAGAAAAGAGGAAAGAACGACAGAATGTAAAAAAAACTCAAAACTAATACGGACAAGAAACAAGAAATGAACAGAAAGGTACGGTAGGAGCAGGAAAAAAAAAGCGAAACAACAGAACAACAAACGGAAACAGAGATCAGGAACCCCCCCCATAAAAAAAACAAAGAAGAAAATGTGGAAGAACAGAAACCAAAAACAAACCATGAAAAAAGACTAAGACACCAGAGAAGTGAGAAAAAATAGAAAATCAAAGAAAAACAGCCAAGGAAAGAAGAAAAGCTAAAAAAAAAAAAAGAAAACCCATGAAGGGAAAAAAAGATAAAGAGCAGCAAAAAGAATGAAAAAAAAGAACAAAAATACAATATATGGGAAAATCATGATAGAGACAGAAAGTGCTGAAGGAGACCAAAAAAAAGAAAAGAAATGAAAACGACATTTGAATATAAACAAGAAGAGAACCAAAAGAGAAACAAAAAGAGCATGAAAACAAGACTGGAAAGAAAAGTAGAAAAGACACCAATAAACAAGGAAAAAAGCTTTTTCAGAATAGAGACAAGAAATAACAAGAAAAAGAAGTACGGAACCGTATAATCAAAAGAAAAGTAGACCAAAAAAACAAAATGAAAAAGAGATAAGAAAAACTCCCACAAAGAAATATAAAGCAAAGACCCCCCCCTCCCCCCCCAACCCCAAACACAGCTTAGAAAAAGAAGCAAAAGAAGAAATGAAATTGCCGATATCAAAAACGAAGCACAAAAATACCCCAAGAAAGAAAAGCACAAAAAATTAAAGTACGAGAAGAGAAATATGACAAGGATTATTTGCAAATCAAAATAAAATCCTGTGGTGAAAAGAAAAAAAGCAAGGCAGGCAAAAATTACAGAAGCAGAATTTAAAGGAATTAAACAAAAGAAACTGCCGCGAAGACATGAAGGTAAAGGTGTCCTATAACCTATGTGGTCGTAGGAGAGCAAGGCATCAGAGACCTCAGCTTCTTCAGGGGCCAGCATATTGAGGACGGCACCCATCGTCTCCTTCCTCTAGCTGTTCTACCTTCCCTGACCCTAAAGAGGGCAGGTACCCATTTACAGCTGGGTAAACTGGGGGACTGAACGGGTCAAGAAGAGAGAGAGAGAGAGAGAGAGAGAGAGAGAGAGAGAGAGAGAGAGAGAGAGAGAGAGAGAGAGAGAGAGAGAGAGAGAGAGAGAGAGAGAGAGAGAGAGGTGAGGTGATGGTTTGAATGCGGGTGTGTCTATATTACCTCGTAGTGAAGGACATTAAAACAAAACAAAAAAAAACAACAACAACGGAAGTCAAGGCGTACAAACGGTCACCCATCCACTCGGTAACCACGCTCGATGCTGTTTAACCTCGGCTTGAGGAAAAACGAGTGCTCTGACCACTGAAACATACTGTGGCGCAAAGAAACAAAGAGCATGAAGAAGACATCACTGAGCAGAGAAAAGAACAGAACAGAAAACTTCAAAGAAAAAGGGAAAAAAGAAGAAAACGAAGAAAGGAAGGAGAAAAAAACATGGGGAAAAGCAAAACAAAACATTAGCAATAGAATGGAAACAGAGATAGGGGATTCGATAAACACAAGGAACCAAAACGAAAACAAGAAAGGGCAAGAAGAAAAACACGCCATGAAAAAAAGAGACTAAAGTAGAAGTGAAAGTGCAACAAAGAAAAAAAAAACACAAGAAAGGGCTATGAAAAAAAAAGCACAAACACATAAGTAGCAGAAGAGAAAACTGACAAAGATCAAGGGCAACCAAATCTATCTATCTATCTATCTATCTATCTATCTATCTATCTATCTATCTATCTATCTATCTATCTATCTATCTATCTATCTATCTATCTATCTATCTATCTATCTATCTGTCTGTCTGTCTGTCTGTCTATCTATCTATCTATCTATCTATCTATCTATCTATCTATCTATCTATCTATCTATCTATCTATCTATCTATCTATCTATCTGTCTGTCTGTCTATCTGTCTGTCTGTCTGTCTCTTTCTCTATTTCTCTATCCATCCATCCATCCATCCATCCATCCATCCATCCATCCGTCCATCCGTCCATCCATTTATCATCCATCCATTCAATCATCGATCGGCCATCCATCCATCCATCCATCCATCCATCCATCCATCCATCCATCCATCCATCCATCCATCCATCCATCCATCCATCATCTAGCAAGTCAGTCAACCAGCGTATCTTTCATTCATTCATTCATTCATTCATTCATTCATTCATTCATTCATTCATTCATTCACCTACTCATCTGGTATTCCATTCCTACCTATGTGCTTGCCTGATGTACTTACTCCCTTCCTCTCTTTCTGACTTTCTGTGGCATTTTGTGATCAATCAATGACATACCCCAGCCTTCCCCCTGTCAGTCTAACCCACTGTTTATGTGACCTGATTCATTTCTTCCACCTTTTCCTTTTCCATTCTTCCATTCTTTTTTCTTCTTTTTTCTTCTCTTTTCTTCTAGTTCAAAGTAGGAGTGTTGCTAAGAAAATAAATAATCTTTCGCATGGTAGCTGATATAACCTTATTGGAAGATTTCACCTGTCTGTCCATAGCTACATACCTCTTTCCAAGGATCTGTCAATGAACGTACACTAAAACAGCTCAGAATGGTCCTACCCATATAGCATCCTGTGATAGAATTCCCTTCAGGGCGAGGTCTCTAACAGGCCACTGAGTGAAGATGATCCGGCAGTTATTTAATTGTCAGAAGGAATCTTTTCTGATAAAGTGAGCGAAGTATAGTAACTCTGGCCTTGAGCCAGTATAGTAGTAGCCAGACAGATTGCTTTGCCAGTCCTTCCATCTGGAGAGACAGTTTAATAATTATGTCTGCCATCAAACCAGCTCTGCGTCTCTGTCTCTGTCTATCTCTCTGTATGTCTGTTTGTCTGTCTGTCTGTCTGTCTGTCTGTCTGTCTCTGTCTCTGTCTCTGTTTCTGTCTCTCATTCTCTCTCTGTCTTTCTCTGTCTCTGTCTCTGTCTCTGTCTCCCTCTCTCTCTCTCTCTCTCTCTCTCTCTCTCTGCACAAGATAACTCCCCACCTCAGAATCCAAGCACAGAGGTTGAAGTAGCCACTATCCCTGTTGAAAACCGATATGGGGTACTGTCAACTCTCGACCAAGACCAGGAGCCTATTACCCAAACTCCTGGCTATTCAAGCGCTGAGTCTGTTGCCTCAAAAGCTAGGAAACAAACCAGTCTTGAACCCAAGCAACTGGCCACTGACAAGATAGATAACCCTGAACAGGTGTTGAGGAATGTTTCTATTCCTGCTGATATTTCTTCCATTCTCATAGGTGACTCTGTCATTAAATATGTTAATCCTAGACGATTGGAAACACCAACGAACCCATTGTTCAAAGTCTGCATCAAAGGTTTAACTGTCTCTAATCTTATTGAGTGGCTCAGAGATATGGCGCCACAGGGACAAGTCAGCACAGTCATTGTGCATGTGGGAGTGAATGACTGCTCTAGTGGTCCTATCCCAACCCAGACTTGGAGGAAAGCCATCTCTTTATTAAAGAACTGTTTTCCCAGAGCCTCTATCACCTTCAGCTCCATACTTCCAGCTCGTGGAAGGCACCAACTGAACAATTCTATTGCTCCATCAAATAGAAACCTACAGGAAGCTTGTACCAGCATGCACATTGATATCTTGGATCATTTCAAAACTTTCATTACCCCTAATGGTGCCCCACGTCAGGCTCTCTATAACGATTTCATTCACCCTAGCATTAAAGGTACGGCTCGTCTCGCAGTCAGCTTTAAACAGTTTCTTCCCCAGCCACACACACAAATCTTTGCATCCAGTTACAGTGAGAACCCCCCCTAGAAAGCGAGCTAGTGTGCCTCGTGTTGTTTCCAACACAAGAGATGCTAAGCAATCATCTCGGCATTGGCTTGGGGGTGAACCCAGAATGTCAGGTGCATCCAGGAACCAAACTGTTCCACCCATGTTATCTGCACGCGATTTCCCCCCTCTGCCCTCCCGGAACAGCCCTTCTCTGGTTGGGGACAGGAAGGATCCCTGTATTCTGGATCCGTCCTCTATGTCCAGACCAAGGTCGGATGAATGTACAGGGGACGCACCTGCAGGTGCTGAAAGCTACAGACCACAGATTGACAGGGACATGCACTTTCCTTATGCTCACTCAGCTGTTCCTCCACAACACCCCCTTCTTCCGTCTTATCCTAATTATATGATCCCTAATACCTCCTACCCCAGACTCCCCCAGCCTTATTCTTTCTCCCCTTACAGTTTCCCTGTTAGAGACTTTGCTCCTAAACAGGCAAATTTTCCATTTCACACTGTAGCCTCAGGTTTTTACCCTCATAGTAGTGCTGACACTCACAACTGGCTTTCAGCCAATCCTGCTGGTCAATATGCTCAGCACTTAATGAACCTAGCTTCCCAAATGAGAGCATATTAAGAGGGTCTACTACATGTAAATTTAAGCATAGCCTGTGTGTGGGTTTTTTGCGTGTGTTTGTGTATGTGTTTTTTTTTGTGGGTTTTTTGTGTGTGTTTTGTTTTGTTTTTTTTGCATGCGCAAAATGAACATGTTGCAGTGTTTGTAATTTGATAATAAAGATTAAGCTGTTATTTTGCACATGGTGTTAAAGTTAAAACTTGAATAAATACTTGCAACATATGCTCTTTTTTCTCTTATTTAATGGGCTCCTGTGCTGCCCTTCATCTATTTGTTATTTTGTGGGTTTCCCATGATATGTCAGGTTGTTGCTGTCAAGAGGCAAATCATATGGGCCAGGCTGGTACTCGGACAGGGGAGTTAATTCTGTTTTGAAAATCATAAGGTCTGGCAGGAGTATTCTCCCCTGACAGAGTTGGTGGATATTGTTTAAAGCTGGACAGTCAAGGTTATTTTTGGACTGGTTGAGATTTTGCAGCTTGATTTGTATTCACTTTGTGGTTGTGCTTGCTATTTTTTTTTTCTTTGCTTATTCAAGTTTGCCTTTTACTGATATTTTCCATTCCATATTTTTGACTTCTTGCTCCTTCTTTTTTGTGCTTGTTGGTGGAGTGAGAGTTGTGGGGGCATATTTTGATTTAACTTTTTGTCTCCACTTGGAACTTTGTACTGTCTATTTGCTAAAATTGTGTAAGTTAAGAATAAGATTGTTACAGTGAATGAATTTTTTTTCCTGTTTTGACTAATTGTATACAGTATGGCAAAAGTGCCCGATACCAATGGTTGGCTAACAACATATGGGTTCAAAGTAGGATTCTTAAATATTTGTCACCTGCTAAATAAAGTTTCAGACCTACCCTCTATTTTGTCAAATATAAATAGTCCTTTTCACGTTTTTGGTTTTTCCGAATCAAGATTATCACATTATGTGGCAGATGATATAGTATCTGTTCCATGCTATAACTCTATCAGACGAGATGCCAAGACTAGATTAGAAACAGGATTAATAATCTATATACATCAGTCAGTAAACTACAAGCAGATAACTTTATTTGATAACTATGGCATTGAATGCGTCTGGTTAGAAATAAACCTGAAAGGAAGTAAACCAATACTTGTAGGATTTTTGTACCGAAACCCAGATGAACGCATCAATTGGTTTGATAATTTTGAACATATGATGGATGATGTTTGTAACTACTCAACAGAAATAATTTTACTTGGTGATTTTAACATTGATCTGCTTAAGCCTAATGATAAGTGGAAAAAAATATTTGCAGTGTATAATCTGTCACAACTGGTAAACACTCCCACAAGGAAAACTCTGCGCTCAGAAACATTGATTGACCACATATATACAACCAATCCATCTAACATTGTTGAACTGTCTGTACCTATATATGGTCTTAGCGATCACTATCCTGTATGTTTAACCTGGTCCAAAAAAGGTGCTAAAATCCCCAGATGCAAACACAAATACATTTCTTTTCGTAGCTTATAAAACATTTAATAGAGAAGATTTTTTGTCCGATTTATGTAAAGCAAATTTCTCAGTTGTTTATCAGTTTACTGACCCAGACAAAGCACTTGCTGTTTGGTATAGTATCTTTTCATCAATATATAATAGTCATGCTCCTCTTCGAACCAAACGAGTTAAAGCTAGAGATAAACCCCTATGGTTAACTGATGAAATCACTAAAGCTATAGCCCTCCGAGATAACTTACTAAAATCAACAGGGAAAGATGACAGATTTAAGGAACAGCGTAATAAAGTGACTTTCATGAAACGAATTGCAAAAAAGAAATATTTTAATGAGCTTATAACATCTAAGAAGGACCCTAAGTCTCTTTGGAAAGCAATTAATCAGTTAGCTGGTAAACCATCCTCATCGTGCACTTCATCACATACAGGTCTATCTGCAGAAAACATTAATAAACATTTTTGTACTATTGCTGAAAAAATTGTAAGTGTTGACCACTCTAAATTCAATGAATTACCTCTTTTACAAGAATTTTGTAACTCCAGATCAATAAAGTCTAAACTGTTTTTCAAATATATCGGTGTGCATGAAGTGCATAAGGAGTTGTGTTCATTAAAGCAAACAACATCCCGTGGTTTAGACGACTTAGATAGCAAAATTTTGAAAGATTCTGCACAAGTAATCTCAGAACATCTTACATATATCTATAATCTCTGTATTGAAAAAGGCTGCTATCCTCAAATGTTTAAAGATGCCAAAGTTGTACCTGTTTTTAAATCCGGAGATCCAAATGACCCTTCCAACTATCGACCCATTTCGATTTTATCTACCTTATCTAAACCTTTAGAAAAGCATTTAAAGCAACGTCTTCTGTCACACTTTACTGAAAATAACTTATTTCATCCTAATCAAAGTGGTTTTCGAGAAAATCATTCCTGTCATACTGCACTCAGCAATCTTATAGAGCAATGGCATTTGAATATCAACAGTAACATATTATCTGGAGCAATTTTTGTAGACTTTGCCAAGGCATTCGATTGTATTGATCACAACCTCCTAGTAAAGAAACTGACTATGTATGGTTTATGTGCAGACTCTCTAAAACTGATTACCTCGTTTCTTGATAATAGAAGACAAGTCGTTTATCAAGATTCAGTTATGTCATCCCTTTTGCCTGTGAAGTATGGCGTTCCACAAGGTTCTGTGCTAGGGCCAGCCCTCTTCTCAATATATGTTAACGATCTTCCTCTCCATGTCTCTTCCATTTGTGAACTCTTTGCTGACGATACTACCATACATACAGCTAGCCATGATTTAAACTTTGTAGGTACAACTTTGCAAAAAGACTTAAACAATCTAGCAGCATGGACAGAGTGTAACCACATGGCTCTACATCCACAGAAATCAAAACTCATGGTAGTTACAACAAGACAAAAGCGCCAAAACTTCAAAACCAAACTAAATGGAATAAAGATCTACGATAAAGTACTAGAAGAAGTCAGTTCATATAAACTACTTGGCCTACAAATTGATAATAACTTGTCATGGTCAGATCACGTCTTTAGTATTTCTAAAAAATATCTAAGAAGCTGTTCCAACTCAACAGAATTAAACACTTTTTAGATCAACACACTCGAAAATTATTCTTCTACGCTTACATTAAACCAGATATTGACTATGCATCTACATGCTGGGATTTAGCAAGTAAAAACTGTTTACGAAAACTAGAGAGAGTATACAAACGTTCTCTCAAGTTAATTCTCCTAAGAACTACTTCCTTGGATACTAACAGCTACAAAGAGCTGAACATTCTTCCTTTTAATTTACATTGTCTCTTTAACAAAGGGGTATTCATGTATAAGATTATGAATAAACTTGCTCCACATTATCTTTGTCAGAGGTTTCCTGTTAAAACTATTCGTAACAAAAGTAGCATTGATATCCCTCGTCCAAGAACCGATCTTTTTATGTCATCACTTGTTTATTCCGGTAGCAAACTATGGAACGAAATCCCAGTCTTTATCAAAGAGAAAAGTAGCATATCATCCTTCAAAAAAGCGTACCACATACATTTGTTCAGTTTCTTGTAAATTATATTTTGTGAGTGAGCTTGTCGAGATTGTGTGTGTGTGTGTGTGTGTGTGTGTGTGTGTGTGTGTGTGTGTGTGTGTGTGTGTGTGTGTGTGTGTGTGTGTGCGTGTTTGTGTGCGCGCGCACGCGTTTGCTTTGATTTCTGATATTATTGATGTTACATGAGGTTTTTTATTTTTTTATTTATTATTATTTTTTTTATGTTCACTGTCTATTCAGTGAAATATGAGAAAAATGTATTTTGTCTTGTTTGGATGGATTGGTGAATTTAGATATTAAGTCCATTGTCGGTTTTTTATGGCCATTTATATTAATGTGTGTGTGTGTGTGTGTGTGTGTGTGTGTGTGTGTGTGTGTGTGTTGTGTGTGTGTGTGCGTTGTGTGTGTGTGTGTGCATGTGTGCATGTGTGCATGTGTGTGTGTGTGTGTGTGTGTGTGTGTGTGTGTGTGTGTGTGTGTGTGTGTGTGTGTGTGTGTGCGCTGTTGAGTGTTAAGAATTGCTTGGACAACTCTAGTTGTTACTGTATACAATGAGTGTGTGATTGATTTTGTTTGTATTTCATTGACTTATTTGTTAACTTAATGAATCAGCTACGTATGTTTGGCTTGTTTGTTTTTTCTCTTGTTGTTTTTTTTTGTGGGGGGGAAGGGGGAGGTTCTGAGGGCCTGGTGTAAAGAAGCCTCTGGCTTATCCATTTACCCTCATTAAAATATTCGAGTTTCGAGTTTCGAGTTTCGAGTTTCTCTCTCTCTTTCTCTGTGTCTATGTCTGTCTGTCTGTCTGTCTCTTTGTCTCTCTGTCTCTCTCTAGAGCTCTCTCTACTCTACTCTGCTCTACTCTACTCTACTCTACTCTACTCTACTCTACTCTACTCTACTCTACTCTACTCTACTCTACTCTACTCTACTCTACTCTTGGGGAATGGATAGCCTAGTGGTTTGATCGTTGCGCATTGCACTCGTGACTGCTTACGCACACGTTAAAATCTGGTCTACTTTTCGGAAGAGTAGGCCATTGTGTGTCAGTGAGAATAAATAACAAAGTTTATAAACCGCATACACACGGGGACTAGATGTAAAAATACACACGAGTGCTTATTCTATCATCCTCGAAATAAAAGGAAAAAAACTCCAAAAACTTTCATGATCTTGTCTAGGACTGTCTGCTTTCTATATTTAGCTCCCACCCCAACATTTGTGACGTCAGCATTGTCCCAGTCTCTTTTCATCTTCCCTGATCTTGCTGACCTTCCTTCTTTGCTGACCTTGCTGACCTTCCCTCTTTGCTGACTTTGCTGACCTTCCCTCTTTGCTGACCTTGCTGACCTTCCTCCTTTGCTGACCTTCTTCCTTTGCTGACTGGCCTTCCTTCTTTGCTGACCTTGCTGACCTTCCCTCTTTGCTGACCTTCCTTCTTTGCTGACCTTCCTTCGTTGCTGACCTTCCTTCTTTGCTGACATTTCTTCTTCGTTGACCAACCATCTTTACCATGGCCTTCCTTCTTTGCTGACCTTCCATCTTTGCTGACTGATTTTCCTTATTTGTTGACCTTCCTTCTTTACTGACCTTCCTTCTTTGCTGACTGACGTTCCTTCTTTCCTGGCTGACCTTCCTTCTTTGCTGACCTTCCTTCTATGATGACCTTTCTTCTTTGCAGAGCTTCCTTCTTTACGAACTGACCTTCCTTTTATGTTGACTTTAATGGCCTTTTTCTGTGCTGACCTTCCAGCTTTGCGCT
>CM060330.1:33466364-33468864 GCA_030674155.1 Stramonita haemastoma
TTCATCTGACAGGCGGAGTCAGCAGTGCAGGCTGCTGTGGCTCACTCACTCACTCAGTCCCATGTCCCAAAGGACGTAGGGGGGACATGAGAGAAGACGCAACAGATCTTTTTCCATGCTTCACGATGCTGTGTGGCTAGTAGGAGGTGTTGCAGGGGTTGGGCGGTCCAGTCTTTGATGTTGTCAACCCATGATTTCTTTTGGCGGCCTCTTCTTCTCTTGCCCTCGACTGTTCCTTGCAGGATGGTTTTTGCTAAGGTTTTGTGTCTTGTGGTGTGACCAAACCACATCAGCTTTCTCCTCTTTATGGTGGAGAGCAAAGGCTCTTGGGGGCCCACACGCTTTTTGATTTCTTCTTTCACATAGTTATTGGTCTTGTGTTCTTTGTATGATATTTTGAGGAGTCTTCTGTGGCACTTCTTCTCGAATGCTTGGATTCTCCTCTCTAACTCTGCTGTCAGAGTCCATGATTCACAGCCATATAGGAGGATAGATATCACGAGGGATTTGTAGAGGTGGTATTTGGTGCAGAAGCTGATGTTGTTGCTTTCATGCTGTGGCTAACACAGTTTATTCATTTATTTATTTATTATTATTATTATTATTATTATTATTATTATAGTAGTAGTAGTAGTAGTAGTAGTAGTAGTAGTAGTAGTAGTAGTAGTAGTACTACTACTACTACTACTACTACTACTACTACTACTACTACTACTACTACTACTACTACTACTACTACTATGATTTAAAAAAAAATGCTGTTGGTATTGGTATTATTGTTACCATCATCATCTTTATTACTATCATCATCATCATCATCATTAGTATTGTTATTGTTATCATTATTATGTCTATGATGATGATGAGTATTATTACTATTATTACCACCATCATCATCTTCATTATTACCATTATTGGTATCATCATCATCATCATCATCATCAACATCATCATCATCGTCATCATTATTATTATTATTATTATTATTATTATTATTATTATTATTATTATTATTATTATTATTATTACTTAATATGACTAACACAGAGTGCTCACACACAGACCTCCCAAGGCTCTGGCTGTTGATCTGTGCATTGAAGGACAGGGGAGAGCAGAGAGGGCAAGACTGTGACAGGCTGGACACAACTCTGCACAATCCATCCTCTCTTTATTGCCTCCCCTGATTTATGTCTAAAAACAGCCATCCATAACTGCATTCGCTCCCGGAATAGCTGTAACCCTTATAGAAAATATTTGAAAGGACGAAATGCCCATTTTTTAAAAAAAATCCAGGTTTTGTTTGCTCGCTCTTAACTTGTGAGTGTCATATCAGATCAGGAGGCTCAGTGTCAACAGGACAAGCCAGCAGAGTCAGTATCTGTGGTCAGATGGGCAGTGCAAAATAAAAAAAAAGAGGAAAAGCTAAAAAGTCTCAGGCTTTACTGTGTGTTGTGTTCACGACAAACCCCAAAGTTATTGCCAGCGACAAAAAACAACATGCAATTTCTCAGCATTAGCAGAGCGCTGCACTAGGCCCAACATGCTCCTTAAGAGCCTGAAGGCAAAGAGGATTGAAAAATAACACACACACACACACACGTACGCACGCACGCACGCACACACACACACACACACCACACACACACACACACACACACACACACACACACACACACACACACACAACACACACATGTCCCTTCCCCCAACTCATCACTTTCTCTTCGCTGCAATAAACTTTTCTTGTAAATGGATTTCATGGCCTCATCAAAAATAACACGTTTCTATCTTCTATGCGATGGTGTGCGTGCTTGCACGTTTATGAGAGAGTGCGTATACATAAATACATGCATTTGTGCCAGTTATTCATTGTTGCATGATGTCATGTATTTAAGTACTCGTGTGTTTTTTGTTTTGTTTCTTACGATTGTAGTCCTTGTGTAATGTAGTTTTGTAGTGTGTGTCATCTGGTTAACTCTGGGGTGAGTGTGTGTGTGTGTGTGTGTTGTGAGTGGGGGGATGCGCGTGCGCGCGCGGCGTGTGTGTGGTGTAGTGTGTGTGTGTGTTTGAGGAAGAGAGAGAGAGAGGAGAGGGAGGAGAGAGAGAGAGAGGAGAGAGAGAGAGAGAGAGAGAGAGGAGAGAGAGAGAGAGAGAGAGCACTGACTGCATCTCATTAAGCTGTCAGTCCTGCAGTCTTCCTAAATGTAGACAGCTGGGTTTTCTGCCATCTCTTCATCTTCCCCTCCCCCCCCCCCCCCCTGCTTCCCTCTTCCTCAACAACTGATCTTTCTGAACAGCTGCCTCCTATCTTGGTCTTATTTCTGGATGTAATATATAACTCCCTCTTGGTTCATCTGAATGTCAAATAATCCATCTGGCTTCTTGTTGGTTCATATGACTGTCCTTATTGGTATCTATGGATTCCCTGCTTGGTTCGTTCAATTCCCTCCTTGGTTTATTCAATTCCCTTCTTGGGTCATTTGATTCCTTCCTTGGTTCA
>CM060330.1:33471364-33473864 GCA_030674155.1 Stramonita haemastoma
ATGTGAATACTGTCGACTATCTCTCCGACGCACTACTACCATAGAGACACTAATATCAGTGAAGGGGAAGAAAGGAGTGGAGGGGAGAGAAGGAGGGGGAGGGAGAGGAGAACGAGAGAGGGAGTGGGGGAGTGTGCAGACCAGCTGTCTGGCAGTTAGGGATCCATGAAATCCAGCTATCCATAATATGCCACAGGACTAATGGACCCACAGGGATCTGTGCCCAGTTTAGAAACCAGACAGTGATACGTTTTGCTTCTCTTATCAACGTGTCCAAGCTGTCTTTCTGTGGAAGTTCATGTTGTTGTTGTTGTTGGTGGTGTTGTTGTTGTTGCTGTTGTTGTTGTTGTTGTTGTTGTTGTTGTGTTGTTGTTTTTGTTGTTGCTGTTGTTCTTCTTGTTCTTCTTGTTCTTCTTGTTGTTGATCTTCTTCTTCTTGTTCTTCTACTTGTTCCTCTTGTTGTTGTTGTTGTTGTTGTTGTTGTTGTTGTTGTTGTTGTTGTTTTCTTCTTCTTCTTCTTCTTCTTCTTCTTCTTCTTCTTCTTCTTCTTCTTCTTCTTCTTCTTCTTCTTCTTCTTCTTCTTCTTCTTCTTCTTCTTCTTCTTCTTCTTCTTCTTCTCGTAACCCAGTACTACCTGCCACATCTTGGGAGTAAACCCAACCCAAACATTCGACTTGGAGAGGGATGGGCTCCGCCAGGTTCGATTTGCTCAAGACTCACTCATGAAGAAAACTATCTACAAACCGGATCGGTCGTTGCCCGGGTTACTAAAGACCATGCCTTCTGTTGCACATCAGGACAGAGGTAGAAAGTATGCTGCTGGTGTACAACGCAGAAAAATCCGTCCCAGAAACTACATCACCATTGGCACTTGCAATGTACGAACTCTAAGAGCCACAGGCAAAGTGGAAGAACTAACACACGATATAGCCAGATACCAATGGCACCTTCTAGGGATCTGTGAATTAAGGTGGAAAACATGGGAAAAACAACGAACCAGGAAGGCCACAAAATATACTTCAGTGGAAAACAGGATAAGCATGAACAGGGCGTGGGGTTCCTCATTCACAAGGACATTGTGAACACCGTCATAAGCCATCAGCCAGTGTCCAGCAGACTTATTACCATCCGCTTGAGAGCAACCCCCTTCAACATCACAGTAGTACAGGCTTATGCCCCTACATCAGACAGCACAGATGAAGAAATAGAAGAATTTTTATGACCAACTACAAGGGGTTCTAAATCAAATTCCCAGATAGACATCCTTGTTGTACAAGGTGACTGGAATGCCAAGATAGCAGTAGATTCCCACAAAGACTGGGAGGGCATTTGTGGACCACACTGCAACAGAGAAACAAATGAAAGAGGCTTGAGACCCTGAAGTTTGCCAGTAACAACAATCTCCAGCTGGTGAATACACTTGACCCACATAAAAAATCCAGAAGATGGACTTGGCATAGCTCAAATTGTGAACACCACAACCAAATATATTGCATCATAGTGAAGAGACGATTCAGGTCTAGTGTAAACACTGCATGGACACGAAACTTTCCTGCAGCGGACATAGGGAGTGACCATATTCTTGTAATAATGACATTCTGATTCCGTCTCAAAACAATTCACAAGCAGAACAACATCAGGATCAAGTTGGACCTTGAGAAGCTGAAGGATCCAGAAGTAGCAGGCAAGGATTGGGAGGAAGTTGGTGGCAGAGCGATCACAAACCTCTGCTTCGCAGATGACATTGATGGACTAGCAAGATCAGAACAAGAGCTTGCCGGCTTAACAGAACACCTGAACAAGGCCTCTAAAACATACGTCATGGAAATCAGTGCAGAGAAGACCAAACTGATGATGACCAATAACGCCACAGGCATCAGCACTGATATCAGGGTCGACGACCAGAAGCTGAAAACGGTTCAAAGCTTCAAGTTCTTGGGAACCGTTGTATCAGACAAGGGGCCCAAGCCAGAGGTAGTATGCAGGATTACACAGACAATAACAGCACTGTCAAAACTGAACACCATCTGGAAAGATAAAAATATTTCACTCAACTCCAAGATCAGACTAATGCGCTCCCTTGTCATATCCATATATTCCTATATGTCTGTGAATCGTGGACCCTGACTGCTGATTTGGAGAGAAGAGTACAGGCGGTAGAGATGAGATGCTTCCGGAGACTCCTTGGCATCTTCTACAGAGACCACATAAGCAACGAAGATCTGCATAACAGAATCCAGCAAACCATTGGTCCATACGAAAATCTTCGATAAATCGTAAACCTAAATGGTACGGGCATTTCACAAGATCAAAAGGACTTGCAAACACAAAACCGCAAGGCACTGTCCAAGGAGGAAGAAAAAGAGGCAGACCAAGGAAGAGAGCGCTCTGACCACTTAGCTATCCCGCCCCCTGTACTACAATACAATACAATGCAATACGATACGACACAATACAATACAATATAATACAATGCAATGTAATACAATACAATGCGATA
>CM060330.1:33476364-33478864 GCA_030674155.1 Stramonita haemastoma
AGTGAAGGAAAAACAAGTACAGGTAACCACTTACAATTTCTCAATCATTTTGAAAATGATTTACCAAAACTTCAATAAAATTATCAAAAAAAGATTGTTGGTAGTGGAGAAGACCACATCAGTGGCCACTGGCGTGGATAGCAGCACCAATGTGATTAGCATGCATTCTGCTGACCACAGAAGGTTTCAGCTTCGCCAGAATAAATGGACCACGCCACACACACACACACACACACACACACACACACACACACACACACACACACACACACACACACACACACACACACACACACACACACACACACACCACACACACACATGCTTGATAAAGTCCCTGCAATGCCCCCATAACTCTAATACAGCTCTGACAAGATGATTTTATAGGATGTATTCTGTTTGTATGAATATAGTACACACCTTTGGTCAAATATAGGATGTATGTGTTTGTGCAGCACACAGACCTGATAGGGTATATTCTGTTTGCAGATGGTACACAATTCTGATAGACATAGGGTGTATTCTGTTTGCAGATGGTACATAATTCTGATAGACATAGGGTGTATTCTGTTTGCAGATGGTACACAATTCTGATAGACATAGGGTGTGTTCTGTTTGCAGATGGTACACAATTCTGATAGACATAGGGTGTATTCTGTTTGCAGATGGTACATAATTCTGATAGACATAGGGTGTATTCTGTTTGCAGATGGTACACAATTCTGATAGACATAGGGTGTGTTCTGTTTGCAGATGGTACACAATTCTGATAGACATAGGGTGTATTCTGTTTGCAGATGGTACACAATTCTGATAGACATAGGGTGTATTCTGTTTGCAGATGGTACACAATTCTGATAGACATAGGGTGTGTTTTGTTTGCAGATGGTACACAATTCTGATAGACATAGGGTGTATTCTGTTTGCAGATGGTACACAATTCTGATAGACATAGGGTGTGTTTTGTTTGCAGATGGTACACAATTCTGATAGACATAGGGTGTGTTTTGTTTGCAGATGGTACACGATTCTGATAGACATAGGGTGTATTCTGTTTGCAGATGGTACACAATTCTGATAGACATAGGGTGTGTTTTGTTTGCAGATGGTACACAATTCTGATAGACATAGGGTGTATTCTGTTTGCAGATAGTACACAATTCTGATAGACATAGGGTGTATTCTGTTTGCAGATAGTACACAATTTTGATAGACATAGGGTGTATTCTGTTTGCAGATAGTACACAATTTTGATAGACATAGGTGTATTCTGTTTGCAGATAGTACACAATTTTGATAGACATAGGGTGTATTCTGTTTGCAGATAGTACACAATTTTGATAGACATAGGGTGTGTTTTGTTTGTGTATTACAGTACACAACTTTGATAGACATAGGGTGTGTTTTGTTTGTGTATTACAGTACACAGCTTTGATAGACATAGGGTGTGTTCTGTTTGTATAATTATTATAGCACACAACTTTGGAAAGACATTGGATGTATGTGTTCGTACAACATACAGGCCTAATCAGACATTGAATACCGTCTTGTGTGTACAATAATTATATAGTGTGCATCCCTGGTAAGATGCAATTGTATACAATATCCGTGCCTGATAAGACAACTGTCAGCCGAATGATGATGACCCCCAAAGCCACAGAGTAACACAGCGGACCTCAGTACTTTGGGTGTAGAAGCCCCTTGCTCTGTTCTCATTACGCCTGTGGCTGACTCAGCCAGACACTGCCTCCGTTCCGATGGTGTCCCTGAAAGAGCAGTGCATTATGATGCGTTGCTTTTTTAATGGGGGCACTGTTGTAGAGTATTGTGTTGCATTGCCTTCTTCTTGTGTTTTGTTTTTTGTATTGTTTTGTATTGTACCGTTGTGATATGTTGTATTCTATCCTATTGCATTGCATTAAATTTTTTTCTTCTTTTCAAATACAGTTTTTGCTTATTATTGTGTTGTGTTGTGTTGTGTTGTATTGCCTTGTGTTGCATTGCATTGTGCTGTTCAATAGCTTTGTAATGCATTGTACTGAATTGTACAGTATCGTATCATATTGTATTGTATCGTATTGTACTGCATCGTATCGTATTATAGCATATTCCATTGCACTACATCATACACCCCTCTCAGCCACCGCAGATTCTTGACATGAAATCAGGGCTACCGTCCCCCACCCAACCCCTACCCCCGCCCCTCAGGGGAAAGCACATTACCATGAAAAACCAGACCACCCCCCGAACCAACCCAACCCTCTTCTTTCCCTCCAGTCTCCCATAATGATTAACCCCACCCATCCTCCCCCTTATTTGAAATCATGGCACCAGCAGATAACGTTACACCTCAACAAAACAAAGAAACAATAATACAAAAAACAATGTACAGCAAAAACACAGACAGCGGAAGGAGTGGAGAGTATAAAGTGAAAGCAAGGGATGGTGGTGAGGGTGAAGGGTGAGGGTGGGGGTAGGGACGGGGGTGGGGGTAGGGATG
>CM060330.1:33491364-33511364 GCA_030674155.1 Stramonita haemastoma
GAGAGAGGGGAGAGAGAGGAGAGAGAGAGAGAGAGAAGAGAGAGAGAGAGAGACAGAGACAGAGACAGAGACAGAGACAGAGAGACAGAGAGACAGAGAGAGACAGAGAGAGACAGAGAGAGACAGAGAGAGACAGAGACAGAGACAGAGACAGAGACAGACACAGAGGAGACAGACAGACAAGACAGAGACAGAGAGATAGAGAGAGAGAGAGACAGACAGATTTATTTTTTATTTGGTTTATTCTTTTATATCGAGGATAATGGAATAAGGACTCTTGTGCTTTTTTACATCCAGTCCCGTGTCTATGCAGTTTTGTAAATGTGATTTGTTCCAACCGGCACACGATGGCCTACTCTTACGAAAAGCGGAACAGGATGTAACGTGTGCGCAAGATGTTCTGCGTGCGTTCGCACACGGTGCCTTGGTTTAAAGTCTCATCCGAAGGACTTTTGGGGAGAGTGGAGTCAGCACTGATGTTAACTCCAGGAGAAAAATCTCCTCGACCGGACTCGAACCCGGGTCGTCAAATTGCCAGCACAATGTTCTGACCACTAGGCTATCCGTCCCCCAGACAGAGAGACAGAGAGAGATACAGAGACACAGAGAGAGGCAGAGAAAGACAAACAAAGACAGGGAGAGACAGAGAGAGATACAGAGAGACAGGGAGACAGAGTTAGAGAGAGAACACTGAACATTGAAAAGCTTTAATGTACTTCGGCCATAAGCCACAATACAACCAACAAAAATAAAGAGGGTGGGTGGTGGTGTGGTGATGACACATCATCCTCACAATAACTGTCAGCATTTACAAGTACAAATAGTAGTGCACATACATAGCATCATCACCATTATTATCATTACGTTTTGTTCATAGAAAGGCCGTTGGCTCATACATAAGAACATTACTGATTAAACCAATGATTAATTATAAGGACACACGGTAAAGTTCAGCTGGGACAAACAAATGCAAACAAATCCACAGGTAGTGGTAAACTAGCGACTATTGTTAAAAAATAGATACAAAGCTTATATCAACATATAATACATCATATTTCAAATGCTTTGTAAAAACAGAAAGCTAAATTGGTGGTGACTTTAAGATTACAACATCCTGGCAATAAACAGAGCCAAAATGTAATAAATTGGCTAAGCATATTTTGTCTGGAATACATTTTTGCCTGATGTCATCAAAGGCAGAACAGTATAGAACAAAATGTACTTCATATTCCGTTGCTCCATTGTAGGAAGAACATGTGCATCACATTCAATAGGCATTCTGTATCTAAGGCTTTGAACAGTCTGGATTTAGCCGATATCCTTTTGAAATGTATTTGCATGTGAAGGTTTAAAAGTGGGTCCCTGGCCTAGGGGTTGCCGGGGGCTGTATTCCAATATAAATAGCATTCCCGCTTTTTGAAAATTCTGTGCTGGAAATGTTCACTTTTCTATCATTCCTTTTGTTTCTGCCTTTTTCCTACCGTAGCTTTTATTTCTTTCGCTTATTTTCTGCCTTCCCAACCAAATCTCCAGCCTTTTTTCAACTAATTCATTTTCAACGATTCCTCTGAACTTCTTAATGAGCTGTTCTGAAGTCGAAATGTGTCGGCTGAGGCCAGCAGGCAGACCATCTGCAGTGTACAAGTACAGGAGAAGATCAGACACCACAAGTGTGACCAAAATTAATATCAGGGATCAAGGAAGAAGAAGAAGAAGAAGAAGAAGAAGAAGAAGAAGAAGAAGAAGAAGAAGAAGAAGAAGAAGAAGAAGAAGAAGAAGAAGAAGAAGAAGAAGAGGAAGAACAAGAACAAGAACAAGAACAAGAACAAGAAAGAAGAACAAGAACAAGAAGAACAAGAAGAAGAACAAGAAGAACAAAAACAAGAACAACAAGAACAAGAACAAGAACAAGAACAAGAACAAGAACAAGAACAAGAACAGGAAAGAGGTTAAACGTCTTGTAAGCTGACAGACTTATCTATAGTCTTTTTTTTTCCTATTTTAGAATATAGGTGTTACTTAGGGCCAGGACTATGTGGGCTGAAAGTGTCTGGCCAAAAAAGAGGGTGATTTGTTCTTCATCAGGATACTGCAGCCCCTGATTGCCTCCTCCCTCAGGGACTGTGGCTGTGGTAGTATAGTGATGAGGTCTTTCTGAGGTGTTACTGTGGAGAGAGAGAGAACAGAGCAACTGTTACTCAGTATCACAGCGTAAAGAAAGAGAGAACAGAACACCTGTTACTCAGTATCACAGTGTAAAGAAAGAGAGAACAGAACACCTGTTACTCAGTATCACAGTGTAAAGAAAGAGAGACCATAACACCTGTTACTCAGTATCACAGTGTAAAGAAAGAGAGAACAGAAGCGGTGGTGTTCAGTTTTTGCACCTTCACCTATCCTGTAGTCCTGTAGACAGTGGGGGCACCACTGAAGATTTTGCAAGCAGCTTCCTCCACTCCCTGTGGTCCTCTGCTTTCCGTAGCAAGTCGCTCCACCCAAGGCCCGTCCACTCTCTGATGTTGTCTTCACCCAGTTTCATTTTTTTCCTCTTTGTACTGTTCCCTGTTGGACAGTCTTGGCCAGTCCAGATGTTCGTGTGACGTGACCGTACCACTTTAGTTTGCATTTTGTCATTGAAGTAAGGAGTTCTTCATATGGCCTAATGGCGTTTTTAATATATATATATATTTTTTTTACTTCATCATTAGTAATATGGTCTCTGTATAAAAAATATCACGGTGTTTGCGATAGTTGTCAGTACCACAGTGATATGGATTTTTCAGCTGACACATTTGAAACCAGACCAAGTTGATGGTGTGAGATTGAAAATTCAAAATCTCTGCTCATTAAGTCATGGTGTCACTGTGTGTATGTATGTATGTATGTATGTATGTATGTATGTATGTATGTATGTATGTATGTATGTATGTATGTATGTATGTATGTATGTATGTATGTATGTATGCGTGTGTGTGTGTGCGTGCGTGCGTGCGTGCGTGCGTGCGTGCGTGCGTGTGTGTGTGTTGGAGACAGGGGGTGGGGGGCTATGGGAAGCTGCGTGCATGCATGCGAAGCATGCGTGCACACGTATGTTTTTTGCATGGGCTGGCGGTGCATGTTTATACACAGCAATGTTTGCACTGACGCAAGGAAATGCGTGAAGTCTGACGCATCGCCAAAGACTGTTGTTTGTTTTGGTGTTGCCTTTGTTGTTTGTTTTGTTGCTGCTGTTGTTTTCATACGTAGTTCCTAGGAAGGGAGAGGGGTGTGATCTGCTTTGCTTTGTTTTTTGTTTCTCGTATACCTGGCCTCCTGTGTGACAATGGAGACAAGGTGTCACTCCGCCCTCGCTCTTCTCTGCACGGTCTGTTGACAGCTTCACCAGACAGGCAGACCGTGGACCGGGGAACATGGAATAATAGAAGAGACACAAAGAAATAAACATATCACCAAACAAGCAAATAACATTATCTGTAAACATACGCTCTCTTTTGTCTTTGTCTAAAACTTGAAAAAAGTAACCTATATCGATTTCTTCGTAGTAGACTTGATAAGCTTCCGATTTCAGCCAAAGGATAAATTAGGTTCGTTCCTCATAAAATAACCCCCCCAAAAAAATCGAATTCCTGTGAATATCAGAAATATCTTACATATTTATCTGAAATATGATCAGAGTTCCTTTGGGAACATTTTGCAAGAAAAAAATTCAAAGCTGGCCAATCTTTTAGCCTGAAGAAGGTTTGAAATAAACCGAAAATTTGCTCCGCCAGACACTTGGGTGTTGTGTCTTTATTTGTCTGCTTGTAGAAAAAAAAATAAAAAATATATCTTTTACATTGTATAAATCACCAGCTGACCACTGCTGATTCCACTTTGTTGCCTTCGCATTCTCTCCCTCCCCAATAAAACCCTTCGAACATACATTTCGTTTTACCGGCTTTCTCTAACTGGTGTTTGAATAAACATGATCCTGTGCAACTGTAGTTTGCGATTGTAAAATTGTTGAGCGATAATACATTACTGGCAATTTGAAGGGCTTTAGTCACATTGTCCTAGTTCTTCAACTAAAGCAGAGAGAAAGAGGTAAGAACTGTGCTTCCCTCTGATCTCAAGGAAAATGTGATGAAGATCAAAGAATGCATAGCAAGAATTGAGAGGAAGGAGGAAGGAATGGTGAAGGGGTAGAGGAGGGGGTAAGGAGGGAGGGAAGGAGGTAGGGAAGGAGGTAGGGAGGGAAGGAGGGAGGGAGGGAGGGAGGAGTATAAATAATGGTTTGCTGCATTGTCTGTGAGGTAAAAGCTCTGTCTAAGCCAGGGAAAAAGACAATCGGTTATCTGTGGGTCAGAGTGGTCTCTGTCCTCTTCCAGTTGGTTTAAATGTATTCTTTCTTCTGGGGCAATTTGTTTTAGGGTTTTTCCCAAGTGTTACTGATGTTCACGCCTTTTTTATTCTTTCCTTTTCTTTATGCCTTTTTAAAAAATAAAATTTCTGTTTTCCTGGCATTGTTTTAGAACTTGCTACACAATCACTGATTCTTATGAATTCTGTATTCTCGTCATTTTATTCTACTTTCTTTTTCCTTTCTGGGGTATTATATTATTTCAACCACTGTGCTTTCTATTTGTTCCTCTTTTCTCCCCTTCCTTTCCAATATGTTTTGCTCCCCAAAAGTCCTTCGGATGAGACTATAAAACCGAGGCCCCGTGTGCAAACGCACGCAGAACATCTTGCGCACATGTTCAATCCTGTTCCGCTTTTCGTAAGAGTAGGCCATCGTATGCCGGTGGGAACAGATGACAATATTTACAATTTGCATATACACGGGGACTGGATAAAAAAAAAAGCACATGAGTGCTTATTCCATTATCCTCGATATAAAAGAATAAAATAAATAAATAAGCAATATGTTAAATGAGAACCACCCAAGGTTTTGTCAAGCGGACAAAGAACTGAGATGACTTGAAAATGAATGAGAGAAGGAGAGAAAAAGAAAATATAAAGAGAGATATAAACAGACATAACTAGAAGGAGATTGAAAGAAAGTGTAAGAGGAGTACAGACTAAACAAAACAAAACATCCAATATATAAACCAATATCATCTTTATAGAAAACATAGAACAACATAAAGTTTTGTTGTAAATTCCTCGATCATAACAGAAAGGAATGTTTGATAGATAAGAATTTGATACAATGAAAAAAAAAACTAACAATAAGTCCAACAATGTGACAAGAATAAAAAAAAAAGATCAGTCTTTATTGGAAAGAAATATTTACAAAACACCTAAAAAGAGAAAGAAAAAATGCACAGACAAGCAGGTAAATGAGAAGCACACAGACAAAAGAAAACAAAAATGAAAAAAGAAAGAGGGAGAGACAGACAGACAGACAGACAGACAGAGAAGAAGTACCAGAATTCGGTATACATATATCTGCTGTCCATGTTAGATATGCTGGCCAGATATAGACCCTATCCTCTGCCCTGCTGGTTTCAGTTATTGCACCTATGTCTGTCTGTCTGTCTGTCTGTCTGTCTGTCTGTTTGTCTGTCTCTCTCTCTGTCTCTCTCTTTATCTCTCTCTTTTTATTTCTTTCTCTCTCTAATTCTCTCTTTGTCTCTCACTCTTTCTTTCTCTGTGTCTCTCTGTGTCTCTCTGTGTCTCTCTGTCTGTCTCTGTCTCTCTGTCTCTCTCTCTGTCTCTCTACTTTTCTTTCTTTCTGTCTTTTTGTCTGTCTGTCTGTCTGTCTGTCTGTCTGTCTGTCTGTCTGTCTGTCTTTCTTTCTTTCTTTCTTTCTTTCTCTCACTCTCTCTCTCTCTGTCTCTGCCTCTGTCTCTGTCTGTCTGTCTGTCTGTCTGTCTGTCTCTTTCTCTCTCTCTCTCTCTCTCTCTCTCTCTCTCTCTCTCTCTCTCTCTCTCTCTCTCTCTCTCTCTCTCTCTCTCTCTCTCTCTCCCTTTGTCTCTCTCTCTATGTCTGTCTTTATCTATTTGTGACGTTCCACCACGAAATGAGTCGCTTAGCACATAATCCACTTTTCCGCTAGAGGCCATTTAAGGCAGGTGGGGGTCAAGTTGGCAATTTTCCGAATTTGTTCGATTGTAAAACTATAGCCCTTATTCTACCTTGTAATGATATATCATGTCGTAATTTTATTTCCTTTTGCTTCTAAACGTGCTTCAAAAATGCCAAAGCCCTCATTCTGACCATTTATTATGATCCTAAACTTGTCCATTTCTCATTTTGTCATTTCCTGCAGTCTATCATTTCAACTTGTAATAATTTTTAATGGAATTGTCCGATTTTCAATCTGTTTTTTCTGTTGTATAGCTATTTTATAGCAGATGAATAAAATGTCAATAACTAAAAATTGACCTCTGGTGCAATACGACTCCGTAAGTTGTGGAGCGTCACATTTATTTCTCTCTGTCTCTCTGTCTCTGTCTCTCTCTGTCTCTGTATCCATCTTTCTCTGTCTCTGTCTCTATCTGTCTGTCTCTGTATCTGTCTGTCTGTCTGTCGTCTGTCTGTCTGTCTGTCTGTCTGTCTGTCTGTCTGTCTGTCTGTCTGTCTGTCTGTCTGTCTGTCTGTCTGTCTGTCTGTCTCTCTCTCTCTCTCTCTCTCTCTCTCTCTCTCTCTTCTCTCTCTCTCTACAGCTATGAAGTATTAAGTTACATAATTGGTTGTTACAAACAGAATTATGCTATGTTTTTTGTGTGTTTTTTCTCCATTTTCTTGTTATTAGTTTGCTTTTACTAGTTTGTATCATTATAGAAGGCTGGATGTAAAAAAGCAATTGTCATGCTTACTCCTTCACCTTCTGAAAATAAAATTCAATCAATCAATCAATCAATCAATCAATCTCTCTCTCTCTCTCTCTTTCCTCCCTCCCTCTCTTCCTCCCTCCCTCCCTCTCTTCCTCCCTCCCTCCCTTCCTCCCTCCCTCTCTTTCTCCCCCCTCCCTCAATCCTCCCTCTCTCTCCCCCCACTATCTGTCTGTCTGTCTGTCTTTCCCTCTAAATTATCAGGAGACTAAACTATCAAAAGCATTTTTTTTTTTTTTTAATTCAGACTATGACAGATGGTGTCCATGTTAGATAGCCAAGCATGCATATTGTCATGAAGAGAAATGCGGAAGCATGCACATTCTGTAATGGATTTCCTAGAGGGGCTTTTTGTTTGTGTGTGAACGATTTCCCTAGTTTTTCCTCCTTTCTGACCTCTGACCTCTATTTGCATCTGACCCCTATCTACTGAGCTGTCCGTCAACATCAGGTGTTTCCAGCTGTTTCATAAACATATTTCCAGCAGCAGCGGCAGCAGCAGCAGCAGCAGCAGCAGCAGCAGCAGCAGCAGCAGCAGCAGCAGTAGCAGCAGCACAGCAGTTTGATAAAAGCAAATGGTGGTGATGAGAAAGGGGGTGGGTAAGGGCCAGAATGACAAGGTGGCAAGGCAAGGCAAGGCAAGGCAAGGTAAGGCAAGGCAAGGCAAAGCAAGGCAAGGCAAGGCAAGGCAAGGCAAGGCAAGGCAAGGCAAGGCAAGGCAAGGCAAGGCAAGCAATTCGAGTATAATGAATAAGCACTCGCGTGCTTGTTTTTTTTTGTTTTTTTTTTACATCCAGTCCCCATAATGCCATCATGGTGGTCAAGACAGAGAGAGATGGAGGAGGGAAGAGAGGGATGGGCAGCGGATATGCATGCACATGTATTCAGAACCTTTGCAATATTGAAACCCTCTCCTTATCTAGCTAGTAAAAACAATTATGTAGAACGCATCAGCATAAACAAAACAGAAAATGTCTTCCTGTTTGTGATTGAGAATAAAAAAAATAAAACCCAACCTAACTGGGACTCATGATTATGCAAAACAAGTAGGATACATGACGAAGTAGTTACCCGGCCAACATGAGCAAACATTCTTTGGTGATGAGATTGCGGATGTCTGTCAGAGATAAAAAGCGCGCACGGTCTTTGGCCATGGTTTGAGTGTGACGTGCAGATATTGCGTCAGCATTTCATTTCCTACTGATAGCTGAGGTTGATGACATCTCTATTCCACTTCAGTAATGGCATCGCCCTGTGGATACTGACAGACACCCCTCCCCCCCTCCTCTTCTTCTCTCTGCTGCTGTGGTCATTTCCTCTGCAATTTTATCAGGACAGTTCCTGAACTGGTGTTATAGTTACAAGAAGACGTCACTAAAATATATCTTGGACAGAAAAAAAAGTTGTCCCCATAAAAAAAATTCTGATACAAGCAGACAAGTAAAAGACACAACACCCAAGTGTCTGGCAGAGCAAATTTTCTGTTTTTTTCAAAAACCTTCTTCAGGCTAAAAGATTGGCCAACCTTCAGAAAAAAAATTCTGAAGGAAAAAAAAAAAAGCCGCCCTCAAAGAGAAGTAGGTTTACATACAAATGTGTGCGGATTTGTGGAACTGTTCTTGCAAGGAAGAGCAGCCTGAATTAAATTTTACCCCATATATATATATATATATATATATATATATATATATATATATATATATATATAATATATATATATATATATATATATATATATATATGACTGTGCTTACAGGACATGTAGGCATGTAGGCATCCGTCCGTCTGGGAAGACTCTGGAGTGGCGCTCTTGGCTCTAGAGCGGAAAGCAATTTGACGACCCGGGTTCGAGTCCGGTCGAGGAGATTTTTCTCCTGGAGTTAACATCAGTGCCGACTCCACTCTCCCCAAAAGTCCTTCGGATGAGACTTTAAACCGAGGCCCCGTGTGCGAACGCACGCAGAACATCTTACGCACATGTTAAATCCTGTTCCGCTTTTCGTAAGAGTAGGCCATCGTGTGCCGGTGGGAACAGATGACAATATTTACAAAACTGCATACACACGGCGACCGGATGAAAAAAAAGCACATGATTGCTTATTCTGTTATCGTCGATATAAAAGAATGAAAAAAAAAAATAAAAAAAAATAAAAAGCCTGGGTAAGTAAGTATGGGGGGCAAGTTGTTACCCATGCAGCAGATACCCCCCCCCCCCTCTCTTTCTCTCTCCACGTCCCTGGAATGGTCATTTGGAAAGGCAATCGCCGATATCAATGGTTCCAGTGCCGTCGCAGCAGCCGCCAGAAAGTTGCAAATATAGGACCGCTGCAACGAACCACCCTGGGGACTCCAACTTCCCGATTTTTCCTCAGGGATGGTGTCTAAATACGACATCTGTGTGCATGCTGTTTTTTTATTTTAATTGTCGTCATTCGCTCCTAATGGCACAATGGCCTACTTTCCCGAAAGCTGAACGGGCTTTTAACGTGTGAGCAAGATGTTCTGCGCGCGTTCACGCACGGGGCCTCGGTTTATAGTCTCATCTGAATGACTACAACACAACACAGCACAATACAGAACAATACAAAACTATAACAAATGCATTATAGGCCAGGCTAATACAAGTCCATCTAACACAATGCAATACAAGGCAAAGACATAACAGGGAAAACAAACAGAGAAATCACTGCAAAGGAATCAACAACCATCCATGCAAAACATGACAGAAAAAGAGATAGGGCAGAGTCATACTATATCCACCAGTCAATGAAATAGTGATAGCATTCACAAGTAGAAAGAAAACTAAACAGCCAAAAGTAAGATAAAAAGAAAGAATGAAAGACTGACAGAGAAGACCACAAAAAATACCAAGAATGAGTTTTAAAATCTTTATTTTCAAAGAAGGGGAAGGGGGGTTGAGACAGGCTAGCGCGCGCGCGCACACCCACACCCACAGACACACAGACACACAGACACACACACACACACACACACACACAACCCCCCACCCCACACGCACACATATACAACACACACAAAAACCACCCCCCTGCTACCACCCTCCACCCCCACACACGTACACACACAAACACACAAAGACACACACACACAGACTCTCTCTCTCTCTCTCTCTCTCTCTCTCTCTCTCTCTCTCTCTCTCTCTCTCTCTCTCTCTCTCCTCTCTCTCTCTCTCTCTGTGTCTCTCTGTGTCTCTCTGTGTCTCTCTGTCTCTGTCTCTGTCTCTGTCTCTGTCTCTCTCCTCTCTCTCTCTCTCTCTCTCTCTCTCTCTCTCTCTCTCTCTCTCTCTCTCTCTCTCCTCTCCACATTGTCATTTACAAACTACTAGCTAGTTAGTATACAACACAATAAAAAAGTAAAACGCCGGCACCAGAAAAAGAGACAGGAAACGACAAAATGAAAAAAAACAAAAAACGAAAGAAACAAAAGCAAAAACAAAAGAGAGGAAAAACAGAAAAAAAGAGATACAAAAAAAAAGAGACAAGATTTTCAAAGAAACAAACAAAAAAAAACGTATAAAAGGAAAAAAGAAAAACAGACTGGCAGGCAAATACCTGACAAGCATGAAAACACATGGCACAGTTCTGAAAGTTGAACTAACAGATTAAGGAGTGCAGCATGTTTTTATTATGCCGATGGAGACTGCAGTGAAAATAGAACAGAAACCAAAAAACAAAAAGCAGACAAGTTTAAGATATTTGTCAATGCAGTCTGCGGTACCTGACCAGATTTAGAATCACATCATGCGACTTGCACTGGTTACACAGCCTACCTGCCTGATAATTATATCCAACACTGTTCCTTATGGCTGTCTGTCTGTCTCTGTCTGTCTCTGTCTGACTCTGTCTCTGCCTCTCTCTGTCTGTCTGTCTGTCTGTCTGTCTGTCCGTCTCCCTCACTCTCTCTTTGTGTCTGTCTCTGTCTCTCTCTGTCTCTGTCTCTCTGTCTGTCTCTGTCTGTCTCTGTCTCTGTCTCTGTGTCTCTGTCTCTGTCTCTCTCTCTCTCTGTCTCTGTCTCTCTGTGCATTCGCTGGTATTTATGTGTTCGTGTGTATTCATTTGCATTATTTTGCTGGTTTTTTTTTCATGTTTTCTTTTTCTTTTGAGGGCTGGATCAAAATACGTCTCTGCTACTTACTCTATAGTTCTCGTGAAATAAAAATTGTGTATGCGTTTGTCACAGAAACAGGGTGGTGTATTAAAGTGCATATGTGCCATCGTTACACTGTGTTTTGTCTTCCTTGTACAATAGAAGGTGGTAGCACTTCACTACACATGTGTCATAGTAACACTGTGTCTGTCTTCCTCACACAATAGAAGGTGGTATCACATCACTACAAATGTGTCATAGTAATACTGTGCCTTCTTTTCATAGTAGAGGGTGGTGTCACATCACTGCGCATATGTGTCCTAGTAACACTGTGTCAGTCTTCCTCACACAATAGAAGGTGGTGTCACATCACTGCACATATGTCATAGTAATACTGTGCCTTCTTTTCATAGTAGAGGGTGGTGTCACATCACTGCACATATGGCATAGTAATACTGTGCCTTCTTTTCATAGTAGAAGGTGGTGTCACATCACTGCACATATGTGTCATAGTAACACTGTGTTTGTTCTCCTTTCACAATAGAAGGTGGTGTCACACCACTGCACATATGTGCCACAGTAACACTGTGTTTGTCCTCCTTTCACAATAGAAGGTGGTGTCACAGCACTACACACGTTCCTTAGTAACACTGTGCCTTCTTTTCATAGTAGAAGGTGGTGTCACACCACTGCACATATGTGTCACAGTAACACTGTGTCTGTCTTCCTCACACAATAGAAGGTGGTGTCACAGCACTACACATGTTCCTTAGTAACACTATGTCTTCCTTTCACAATAGAAGGTGGTGTCACATCACTGCACATATGTGTCATAGTAACACTGTGTCTGTCTTCCTCACACAATAGAAGGTGGTGTCACATCACTACACATATGTGTCACAGTAACACTGTGTCTGTCTTCCTCACATAATAGAAGGTGGTGTCACAGCACTACACATGTTCCTTAGTAACACTGCGCCTTCTTTTCATAGTAGAAGGTGGTGTCACATCACTGCACATATGTGTCATAGTAACACTGTGTCCCTCTGCTTCACAATAGAGGAAGGTGGTGTCACAGCACTGAAAATGTTCCATAGTAACACTAGCGCCTGTCTTTGCTTTACAATGGAAGGTGGTGTGACAGCACTACACATTTTCCTTAGTAAAACTGTGTCTTCCTTTCACAATAGAATAGGTGATTTCACATCGCTGCACATAATTATGTGTCATAGTAACACTGTAATAGTCTTCCTTTCACATTAGAAGGTGGTGTCACATCACTGCAGATGTGTTATAGTAACACTACGTCTGTCTCTTTTTCACCCACCTCCGGCCAGGAAAGAACTCAATGCATAATCAGAGTTTCAATACTGGCTTTTATATTTGTGATTTACAGGGGATAAATAATTTGTCTTGGTAAAGAAACGGATTCTAGTCAGGTCTTTGGTCAATGACTTGCTTTCCTTGTATACTGGAAGGACGGAAAGGGAGAAAGGGCGGAGGGGGGGGGGGAGGGAAGGGGGCGGAAAACTGTCAGTCATGGTCAAGAAACATACCATCAAAACCTTGTGTGTGGAATGTTTGCAAGCACTTAACGCCATGCCACAAGCAACTTCCTCAAAGCATAGCCCACACCCACTGGGAGAAAAGGATTGTCCCACAAGTCCTTGGACGTGATGCGCATTAACCAGAGTGCCTGTTTTTCCTTCCTGCTTTTCTCCAGTTCTGCTATGCAGACCCTGCTTCCCCAATCAAACAGCAAGCAGCAAGGAGTGAATGCCACGTTTCCTCAGCATCATTAGATGGGGGTGGAGGGAGGGAGGGAGGGAAGGGGTGAGGGATGAGGCAGAAGAGAGAGAATGTGGAATGCAGACTAAAAGGTAATGGACGTGCAGCACTGACCAGGAGGAATGTGGGGGAGGGGGGAGGGGGAGGAATGCAGGGGGGAGGGGGGCGGGGTGTGTGTTTAGCTTTGGTCCTGAAGGCCGAGGGACATTGTCCACAGCAGTCAGCAGAGTGGTCAGTGAAGGGGACAGGGGGCCACAGCGCACAGATCCAGCATCACTCAGTCAAGAGTGCTAAATTTAGCGTGCCCGTTCCTTTTTTTTTTTACCTAGTCCAAGTGAGGTCAGTTCCTGTATAAATAGCACCAGCTAGCCCCCAACTGTGATGGAATGGGACGGAATAATTAGCCACTGAGAGGAGCTGAAAGTGGTGGGGAAAAGTGACAGCTGTGGGGCTGATCCTGTTGGGGTGAGGGGGTCAAGATACAGGCTTTGATGCCCAATTACATATGGAAACAGGCCCCGGTATTGCATTGCATAGTGTAAAAAAACAAACAAACCACAGCCTGTGTCACTGCTGACTGGGGCTGTGGCGTCTACTGATTGGGGAATGATGCCTCAACTGTTACCTCGCTGCTATAACGATCGGGGACGGGATATATAGCCTAGTGGTCAGAACATTGCGCTCGCAATTTGACGACCCGGGTTCGATTCCCGTTTGAGGGGATTTTTCCTCTAGAGTTTAATCAATGCTGACTCCGCTCCCCCCAAAAGCCTTTCGGATGAGACTATAAACCGAGGCCCTGTGTGCGAACGCATGCAGAACAATTTGCGCACACGTTAAATCCTGTTTCGCTTTTCGTAAGAGTAGACCATCGTGTGCCGGTGGGAACAGATGACAAGATTTACAAAACTGCATACACACGGGGACTGGATGAAAAAAGCATATGAGTGCTTATTCCATTATCCTCGATATAAAAGAATAAATAAAAAAAATCAAATCAATCAATCTTTTCATTCCTCCCTTTGTTTCTGCCTTGTTCATTTTCTTCCTGTCATCTCTTTTTCGTCTAGAGTTTTAGTCTTCTTGGTCCATTCTCCTGCCTTTTTTAATTTTTTTTTTTAAAAGACTTCAAATGTAAAATTTCTCTCCTGTGCCGGAGTCAGAGGCACTGGGCCTGATTGTCAGGCATGGCACTCTACGGCAGCGTAACGCATGTTCATTGCTGTGACAGATAGAGTAGTTGCTGACTGAACTCTTGACAAAGAAGAATTGCAAAGAATTGTGAAGAATTGTGAAGAAGAATTTCGAAAAAGAATTATCAAGAAGGATTGCGAAGAAGAATGGCGAAGAAGAAGAATTGCAAAGAACATGAAGAATTGCGAAGAAGAAGAATTGCAAAGAAGAAGAAGAATTCTGAAGAAGAATTACGAAAAAAATTGCGAAGAAGAAGAATTGCAAAGAAGAAGAATTGCGAAGAAATAGAATTGCGAAGACAAAGAATTGCAAAGAAGAATTCCGAAGAAAAAGAAGAAAAATTTACAAAGAAAAATTGTGACGAAGAAGAATAGCGAAGAAGAATTGCGAAGAAGAAGAATTGCGAAGAAAGAAAAAGAATTGCGAAGAAGAAGAATTGCGAGGAAGAAGAAGAATTGCGAGGAAGAAGAAGAATTGCGAAGAGGAAGAACTGCAAAGAAGAAGAAAAATTGCGAAGAAGAATTGCAAAGAAGAAGAATTGCGAAGAAGAAGAATTGCGAAGAAGAAGAATTGAGAAGAAGAAGAAGAAGAAGAAGAAGAAGAAGAAGAAGAAGAATTGCGAAGAAGAAGAAGAAGAAGAAGAAGAAGAAGAAGAAGAAGAAGAAGAAGAAGAAGAAGAAGAAGAAGAAGAAGAAAGAATTGCGAAGAAGAAGAAGAAGAAGAGATGCGAAGAAGAAGAAGAAGAAGAAGAAGAAGAAGAAGAAGAAGAAGAAGAAGAAGAAGAAGAAGAAGAAGAAGAAAGTCTTAGAAAGTATTTACTTGTGCGTTCGTACGTACGTGTGTGTGTGTGCGTGCGTGCGTGCGTGCGTGCGTGCGTGTGTGCGTGCGTGTGTGTGTGTGTGTGTGTGTGTGCGTGTGTGTGTGTGTGTGTGTGTGTGTGTGTGTGAAAGTAAAAACAAAACAAAACAAAGTCAAATCAAACTTTTGTTTACAGATATTACCATAAAATCCAAAGCTTTTGACTCTATCATTCAGCCGTCAAGCTCAAAGCAAAACAAACAAAAAACAAAAATGTAAAAATCTGTGGAAAAAATAATCTAGAACACCAGGAAACAAATAAAAACAAGAACATACTAACAACCCTCAAATAAAAGTGTGCGTGAGTGAGAGAGTGGGGGGAGGAGGGAGGGAGGGAGAGAGAGAGAATAAGAGAGAGAAGAGAGAGAGAGGAGAGAGAGAGAGGAGAGAGAGAGAGAGAGAGAGAGAGAGAGAGAGAGAGAGAGAGAGAGAGAGAGAGAGAGAGAGAGAGAGAGAGAGAGAGAGAGAGAGAGAGAGAGAGAGAGAGGGAGAGAGAGAGAGAGAGAGAGGAGAGACAGACAGACAGACAGACAGACAGACAGACAGACAGACAGACAGACAGACAGACAGAGACAGATAGACAGACACAGACAGGCAGCGAGACAGACGGACGGACAGACAGACTGACAGACAGTCAGGCAGACAGATATACAGACAGAAACAGAGAAACAAAGAGACAGAAAGGCAGACACAGAGAAATATATATATATATATATATATATATATATATATATACATATATATATATATATATACATACATACATACATACATACATACATACATACATACATACATACATACATACATACATACATACATACATATAAACGGACACAGGCAGATAGAGGGAGAGACCGGTGGTTTACATGTTGACAGATTGACAGATACAAACAGACAAACTGCCAGAAACAATGATTTTTTATTATCAACAGAGCCGTGTTCATTCTTTAATTTTATTCTTTCAGAAAAAACCACACCAAATCTAGGATTTAAAGAAAAGCCGTGTAGCCATCAGTGTCAAACCTGTCCTTTATTTTTGAAATACAATCTTCTCCTTAACTTTTTTTTCTTCTAATTCTGTGTTAATTTTTAAGGAGCCCAAAACACAGTTCTTGCAATGTCAGTGCCTTAAGGTATTCTCTTTCAAGTGTCAGCATTTTGTGAATGGATACAGCTTGCTCCATCGAACTCCCCCTAAATCCTCAAAAAGGAAAACATCGTGAAGAGAAAAACATGAAAAAAATTAAGGGAGAGATAATGATGGGAAAAGAAGAATTCATGAAAAGAAGGTAGATTCGAAAAGACATACTTGAAAGCAACAATCTGATTAAACAAATAAAAGAAAAGAGAGGGGAGAAAGAAAGACAGAGAGAAATAATGAGTAAAGAAATGAAAGAAGGCATGATGTGTTAATGAATTAAGAACGGAAGGAAAAGGGGAGGGAAAGAAAAAAAGGTAAGAAACAAAGAAAAACGATGTATAGGAAAAAGGAAGACAGAACAAAGGAAAAAACCAACAATTAAAAGCAAGCAAACAAAAAAAAACAACAACACACAAATGAATGAGAAGAAAATCCCACTGAAGGGTAAAAGACTAAAGCACAGCAGAGTGGCGACAGAGCCAGGCAACTATTAGAACATCAACCACAGCAATGTGAAAGACGTCAGATAGAAATAATACAGAAAAAAAGAATGCAGAATATTTTTTAAAAGTAGGAAAAAGTAGAAAAAGAAAAGGAAGAAAGGAAGAAAAAAAGAAAGAAAAAGAAGATGGATAAAAGAAAAAGGTAAAGGTGAGTGTCCCATAACCTAGGCGGTCATAGGAGAGCGAAGCATCACAGACCTCAGCTTCTCTAGAGACCAGCATGTTGAAGGCGGCGCCCATCTCCTCTCCCTCGCTGCTTTACCTTCCCTGACCCTAAAGAGGGCAGGTACCCATTTACAGCTGGGTGAACTGGGGGGAACCGTTATGAAGCCAAGGCGCACAAACGGTCACCCATCCAACTGGTTACGTCGCTCGATGCTGCTTAACTTGACTAGGAGAAAGCGAGCGCCCTGACCACTTAGCTATCCCGCCCCCCACAGAAAGAAACAGTGCAGAAATAAAAAATGAAAACAAGGTAGAAAAAAGTAGAAATAGAAAAGGAGGAAAGAAAAAAAGAAAGGAAAAGAAGATGGATATTTGAGAACAAAAAAGCCATGCATCTACATGCAAATAATCCAAAACATTGTTACAGGTATAAGACAAGAAGACACTCAGAAAACAAAAATGCAGAAACAAAAGAAAATAAAAAAAAAGAAAAAGGAAGAGAAAAAAAGAAGTAATGAAAACAAGATAAATGAACACGAACAAAAACACACAGACCACTGTACGTGAAAAATAAACCACAGCAGTCTGACAGGTACCAGAGCAGAAGACACCCAAAAAACAAAACAGAAAAAAATAGAAAGAAAAGGAAGAAAATGAGAAAAAAAAGAGAAAGAAAAACAAGATAAATGAACGAGAACAACAGAGTCAGGCCACTGCATACAAAATTGAATAAACCACAACAATGTTTTGGATATAGGAGAAGAGGACACACAGAAAGAAAAAAATGCAAAAAAAAGAAAAGCAGAAAAAAGCGAAAGAAAAGAAGAAAAAAGCGAAAGAAAAGAAGAAGAAACAAAAAAGATGAATGAATCCTAACCAAAAGAGCCATGCAAATAGCACTGCCTGCAAACCAACCACAGCAGTGTGTAGGGAGGCACCACAGAGGAAGACATATAACACATGCAGTCTGCTAGGAAGGGGGTTAACATAAACCACATGCAGATTGCCCCCTGCTGGGGCCTCACCTGGCTGACAGGGGCACAGAATTCACGGGACAGTCTCAGTGCTCTGCCTTGTGTGCAACGTGCATGCTTCTATCGTGCAGCTTGACCCTGTTATATAATGCACCGTGCGTGCCTATTTATATTATATCAATCGTATTGTTTTGTATTGCACAGAATTTATAAAAAATACATGATCTACAGTGTCTCTGAGAGAATCTTCCTGGTGATGTCTTTCCACTGTCTGTTTGCCTGTCTGTCTGTCTGTCTGTCTGTCCATATCTATCTATCTATCTATCTATCTATCTATCTATCTATCTATCTATCTATCTATCTATCTATCTATCTATCTATCTATCTATCTATCTATCTATCCTGCTTCATCTTTTTTTTATTATCTATTTCCTCTCCCACTTTATTCGTATATCATCATCATTTAACATTAAGAAATTAAGTATGAATAGTCTCAATGATTTATAATAGAGCGTGCTTTTAAAACAAATATACTGATAATGCTTAGAAAGATAAACTGCAAAACCTATCCATGAATCACAAGAAAACAAACCAAAAAAAAACGCCTGAAAGGACAGAAATATTAAGTCCAGTTGACTATTATACATATGGAATGTCCCTCTCATCTGATTTTGTTCTTTATGGCACAACGTTTTGCTTAAAAGCTGTTCACAATTACAGGTTGTTTTTTTCAGAACTCCGACAACTGCTATGTAGGTTGTTATGTCTTGGTTTCTGATCCACTCTGACCTCCATTATCATTAACACTGTTGCTTTTTTAGGCTGCCCCGCCCCCCCCCCCCCCCCCGCCCCCCTCATTCTCTTCCTTCTCCTCTTTGATTTATTTTATTTTTATGTTATTTCATACCACTTTATGTCACAGCAAATTTCTCTGCGTGAAATTAGGACTGCTCTCCCCGGGGAGAGCGCGTCGCCACAAGTACAGCGCCTACCCATTATTATTTTTTTGTTTTCCTGTTTGCAACTGTATTTGTTTCCCTATCAAAGTGGCTTTTTACTTCAAAGTTTTGCCAGGGACAGCCCCCTTCTTGCCGTGGATTCTTTTACGTGCGCTAAATAATGATGTGTAACACACGGGACCTCGGTTAATCGTCTCATCCGAAAGACTAGCCCCCAGACCACCACTCATGGTCTAATGGATGGGGGGAAAGTTTTGGGCCCAAACGGGATTCGAACCACCGCACACTTCGACCCGGACTTTTCAACACACTCTATCCCTCCCTCATTGCTCTTTTCACTGTTTGCTAAATTCTCTCTTTTTTTGGACATTTTCTTTTCTTTCTTCGTTAATTACCTTTCATCTACCTCCTCCCTTTCCTCCCTTCCTCCTCTTTCAGCTTTTACTTCTTTTTGTTTCTTTCTATCCGGCCCTTCTTAATCTTCTGTTCTTCTTCTTACTCTCGCCTTTCTTCTTCTTCTTTTTCTCGCACACCAGTATCCCCCATGGACTGCGCTAATCTGTACTACTAAATTATGACATGTCTGCACGTATTTTGTTTCCGAGGGAGAGCAACCCGAGGGATGGGGGGGACACTGACAAAATATCCTTTTGTACCAAAGAAGGGAGGGGGTGTAGACAGGTTCCTGTCGCGTGCGGAATTGAAAATGGCTCTAGTGGTGTGACCTAGGACAGGCATATGATGGATGTCCCAGACTTCTAAATTGCTCCTCTAGGACAAAAGAGAGAGAGGGGGGGGGGAGAGAGAGAGAGAGAGGGGGGGGGGGGTAGGATAGGGAGAGAGAGAGAGAGGGGGGGGGGGAGGGATGAGGGGGTAGGGAGAGAGAGAGAGAGAGAGAGAGAGAGAGAGAGAGAGAGAGAGAGAGAGAGAGAGAGAGAGAGAGAGGAGAGAGAGAGAGAGAGAGAGAGAGAGAGAGAGAGAGAGAGAGAGAGAGAGAGAGAGAGAGAGAAGAGAGAGAGAGAGAGATGCTTTCACGCTTTAACAATTTGTCGTTGCCTAGCTTGGCTTTTTCACAATGGAGGTAAGACAAACATCTGTTGTAAAAATTGTGCATAAATAGTGAAATGCGTGATCAAGACAATCAAGCTTCATGAAAAGAACAGACACCGATCATAATGTTGGCGTCGATTTGTTTGCATATCAAAACCTTTTTTTTTTTTAAATGAGAAAGAGACTGAGAGACAGAGACAAAGATATAATGGATTAATGTATGAATGAATGCTGAAAGTCAATCAACCAATCAATCAATCCACCAATCAATCAATAAATCAATCGATCAGTCAATCAATTAATCAATCAATCAATCAATCAAAGATCATTGCTTGGCAGCAATACAGATTTTAGGGGAAGACTCGTCTTACATGTGTCCATGAGAAAAAGACCTTCATTAGAGGCATTGTATGGTTTCCCTGTCCTGAAATCATAGCTAG
>CM060330.1:33518864-33533864 GCA_030674155.1 Stramonita haemastoma
GAGAGAGAGAGAGGAGAGAGACAGAGACAGAGACACAGACAGAGAGAGAGAGAGAGACAGAGACAGAGACACAGACACAGACACAGAGACAGACACAGACACAGAGACAGAGACACAGAGACACAGAGACACAGAGAGAGAGAGAGTGTCTATGTGTCTGTGTGTCTGTGTGTCTGTATCTGATTGTCTGTGTATATCTGCGTAGATGTGTGTGGTGTGTAAAAAATGAGAGAAATTAATCAAATGATAACTTTTATTTCCAAGGGCTACAGATAAGTACTGACATCCCTTTTTTCATTTAGCCCTAACCCTAACCTCTTCCAGTGTTCCCCTGTCAGCGATGCACATGAAACAGGCTTCATCCTAATGGCTGCAGTCCATTCCTCCTTTTCTGCGTTCTATTTCTTCCATCAACCCCTTACTTCCATCAATATATTCCTTCCCTCAATCTATTCCTTCCATCAATCCATTTCTTCCCTCAATTCCTTCCTTCCATCAATCCATTCCTTCCCTCTATTCGTTTCTTCCCTCGATCTCTTCCATCCCTTAATCCCTTTCCTCCTCAATCCACTCTTTCCCTCAATCCACTCTTTCCCTCAATCCATTTCTTCCCTCAATCTATTCCTTCCCTTAATCCATTCCTTCCATCAATCTCTTCCTTCCATCAATCCATTCCATCCATCAATTCACTCTTTCCATCAATCTATTCCTTCCATCATTCTCTTCCTTCCATCAATCTATTCCTTCCATCAATCTATTCCTTCCCTTAATCCACTCCTTCCACCAATCTCTTCCTTTCATCAATCTATTCCTTCCATCAATCTATTCCTTCCATCAATCCATGTCTTCCCACAATTCCTTCCTTCCGTCAATCCATTTCCTTCCCTCTATCCGTTTCTTTACTCTTTCCCTTCCTTCCCTTAATCCCTTCCCTCCTCAATCTATTCTTTCCCTCAATCTACTCTTTCCCTCAATCTACTCTTTCCCTCAATCCATTCTTTCCCTCAATCCATTCTTTCCCTCAATCCATTCTTTCCCTCAATCCACTCTTTCCCTCAATCCATTTTTTCCATCAATCTATTCCTTCCATCAATCTGTTCCTTCTATCAATCCTTTTCCTCCATCAATTCATACCATCAGTCCATTCCTTCCATTAATTCGTTCCTTCCCTCAATCCATTCCTTCCATCCATTCATTCCTTCCCTTTTGAAAATTCTATTCCTTCCCTTTACCCTTACCCCCCACCCTCTCCATCCCCATCTAATGACGTAGAAGGGAGGAACGTGGCATTCGCTCAGCCCTCTTTGATTGGAAAGGCAGGTTTCCCAACAGCAGCACTGAAGGCTGAAAGAAAAGAAAAACCAGGAAGAAAACACATTGACCATCTTCAATGCAAATCACGTTTTCCGAACGTGTGGACAAATGCTTTCTTCAATGGGCACTGGCCATGTTTTGAGGACCTCAATCGTGTGTATAACATGTGTGTGTGTGTGTGTGTGTGTGTGTGTTGCGAACATTCCACACACACACAAGGTGGTTGTTGATGAAGGGAGTTTGGTTTGATGATCTGGGACTGTGGTCACTGTCGCCCCTCCCTGTCAGTGTCGAAGGAAAGTTGCCCAGCGATCAAACGCCTGATCAAAGTCAATGAAAACCCTTGAGAGTTTCTCTGTTTGCTTCTTTCCTACGAGTCATTGGTGAGAAGTTCAATGTTGGAAAACTGTACAGGCAGTGGTGTCTTCGGAATATTGGGTTTTGAGACAGATTCAATGTTGTGGTAGCGCATAATTATGGAGTTTACCATGACCAAACTTTCTTTTTTCTGTTTTTCTGTCTCTCTGTCTGTTTCTCTCTCTCTCTATTTCTGTCTCTGTCTCTGTTTCTTTCTGTTTTCCTGTTTCTCTGTCCCTCTGTCTCTGTGTCTCTGTCTCTTTATGTCTCTCTCTGTCTGTCTGCCTGTATGTCTCTCTCTCTTTCTCTCTATATATGTCTAGACGTCTCTCTTTAAACATGTGTTTTTGCATGAAATAAGATAAAAAATAAACTTTAAACCCCCCATCGAGCGATCAAAAATGTAAAGGCAATGACAGAAAACAGAAGGTGGTATGTCTGTATATACGTATCTGCAGGGTCATATGACATTACTCAAGATGAAGGAATCTTTCATCACAGCAGCAATGAGGCGAGGCCAGAAATAAATTGCTTACAATAATGAGATGAACAAAATGAAACCTGACCGGAGACCACGTGCCTTCTCAGTCCAAAAAAAAACAAACTGCAATGTTATCGTCAAGCTAGAGTTGTTGCCCTTTTCCGGCCACATGGTGTCCTCTTTCCTCTTGTTTTGTATCATCTTTGCCCAGATTCTATTATCTTGATAACAATCCCAAGAAAAGATACAGTGTTGTGTGTGTGTTTATGCTGATACCTCTACATCAGCCATCATTGATTTTAGACAAGGTTTTCAATTATTACTGCGAAGAATGGAATATATTGGCAATAGCCACACCTTCCTCCATCCATCTCTCTGCCCCTTTTTTCCCCTCTGCTCTCAACACGTGCGGTTCTCAAGGTGCTGCGTCACTGTTTTTGACACTGTTGTTTATGAAACAGCTGCAAACAGAATCATCATATCAACTGGAAGCTCAGGAGATAGGGTTGGATGGAAACACACCACAGAGGTCAGGCAGGAAAAAAATTAAGCAAAGTGACAAAAATGGTAATGAATGGAAATCAGACATGGCATAAACAATTTATTTACAGGGAAATATGCAGGCTTGGATATTGAAACTATATCATATCTAAGCGTGATTTTGACTTGATTTCTGTTGATGTGTCAAGTTTGGGACCAGTACAATATCATAACTGACTTTTTATCACAAAAACTATGATCAAATGTCTCATTTATGCATAATGACAGGACAAAAATATAATATCATAATTACTCACCACTAGATAGTTTTGATTGAATACCTTAAACCAGCCAAAGAAGAAGGAAAAAAACACACCTGACAAATCGAGGGAGACATGTCTTCTGGGGAACACAGAGAGAGAGAGAGAGAGAGAGAGAGAGAGAGAGAGAGAGAGAGAGAGAGAGAGAGAGAGAGAGAGAGAGAGAGAGAGAGAGAGAGGCAGAGAGAGACAGAGACAGAGAGAGACAGAGAAAGACAGAGAGAGACAGAGAGAGACAGAGGGGGGGGGGGGGGGTGCGGGTCAGCTTAGTGGTAGACATGGTGAAATATAGTTGGGCAGGACTTCCTATGATGTAGATACCAAACATATCTCGACTTTATCCAGTTACTTCTCTCTTTGACTGTTTGTCCATCTGTTTGTCTCTCTCATTGTCTATCTGTCTGTTTGTTCTGTTTGTCAGTACAGATAACATAAGTAGATGACCAGAACGGAGCCTGTGATGTGAACACCTGGCATTTCCCATACTGACTGCTCTGTCCATTGCCAGCTGTGTCTGTCTGTCTGTCTGTCTGTCTGTCTGTCTGTCTCTCTGTATGTCTGCCTGTCTGTCTCTCTGTCTGTCTGTCTGTCTCTCTTTCTCTATGTCTCTATCTGTCTCTCTCTGTGTCTCTCTCTCTGTGTCTCTGTCTCTCTCTGTTTGTCTCTCTCTGTCTGTCTGTATCTCTGTCTCTCTCTCTGTGTCTGTCTGTCTGTCCATCTATCTGTCTGTCTGTCTGATAAGAATGTGTGAAGTGGACAGGCAGCATGCTACATAGTGCTCTATCAATTGTTCGCTGTCTGTCTCTCCATCTCCCTCTCCCCTCTTTTTCTTTCTCTTTTTCTTAAAGCGGTCGGTCACTTCCTGATTGAATTCCTGTCTGCACCCTCCCCCACTCTCTTTGATTCTAATCATTCTATAAGCATTCGTTTTCTCATAGTGATTAGTTAGGTTTTTTTTTAAATTTTGACTTATCGACTGATTATTGTTTTTTTTCATTTCAAATGATTTTATTCCACTTTCCGTGATATAAGATCTGATATCTTGTTTTTGTATTACTTGGTTTTTTTTACTCTTGCTGCATGCTGTTTCGTGATTGAAAGCCATTTTGAATTAGTTATGATTATACTGATTTTTATTGTCTTTCTTAACGAAATGTGGGGTTTATTTGTCCGTTGTTGTTGTTTTTCTTTTACATCCCCACTCTTCGCCTCTCTCTTTCTTTTTTTTTCTTCCATGTCTGTCTTGATCTTGATCTTTTTCTCTTTTGTCTGTCTGTCTATGTCTTTGTCTCTGTTTTTGTCTCTGTGTCTGTGTCTGTCTCTGTCTGTGTCTGTCTGTCTGTGTGTCTGTGTGTCTGTCTGTCTTTTTTTTCTCTTTCTCTCACTTTCGCTCTCTCTCTTTCTCTCTCTTTGGATGAGACTTTAAACCGAGGCCCCGTGTGCGAACGCGCGTAGAACATCTTGTGCACACGTTAAATCCTGTTCCGCTTTTCGTAAGAGTAGGCCATCGTGTGCGGGTGGGAACAGATGACATTTACAAAACTGCATACACACGGGGACTGGATGTAAAAAAACAAAAATGCTTCTCCCATTATCCTCGAGATAAAAGAATAAATCAAATAAAATCTCTCTCTCTGTGCCTCTCTCTCTGTCTCTCTCTGTCTCTCTCTCTGTCCTCTCTCTCTGTCTCTCTCTGTGTCTCTCTCTCTGTCTCTCTCTCTGTCTCTCTCTCTCTGTCTGTCAGTCTGTCTATCTCTCTATCTCTCTCCCTCTCTCCCCCCTCCCTCTCTCTCTCCCTCTATTTTATCTTCTATGGCTGTCTCTATCACTCTGAAGATATGCACTCGTCCGCCTCAATTGCTCAATCTTTTCATTTCAATTTATCTGTTTCTCTTGTTTCCCCACGCCACCTAATAAAATCATGGACATTTCTCACTCAATATGTCTTTTACGGAAATTGAAGAGAGGGAGTGCAAAATAGGAAAGATGACAGTGAACATGAATATAATGCCATAAACAAAAACACAGAAAAAAATGAAAGAAAGAACAGAATAAAGAAAAATGGACGAGTAATCGCGCAATTCATAACAATGTCAAATCAGAAGAAAAAAAAAAACCCACATCAAACTATAGCATCAACAACAATGATATAAGCAACATAAAAGCAGAAAGGAAATTGCCAAGAACGAAAACTAGATGCAAACTAAACTAAACACGGCAAAAGGCAAACTGACCCACACGCAATAAATTGTCTTTCTTTGGCACAGGCGGAAATTTTACCTCGCACACACTAAAGGAACCCATCGTTTATAATACGCCTTCCTCCTTACCTCCCCCTCTTTTCTGTGGTTCTGTCTGTCTGTCTGTCTGTCTGTCTGCCTGTCTGTCTGCCTGTCTGTCTGTCTGTCTGTCTGTCTGTCTGTCTGTCTGTCTGTCTCTATTTGTGTCTCGCTGTCTCTCTGTCTGTTTATCTCTCTCTTTCTCTCCCTGTGTCTCTCTGTCTGTCTATCTGTCTCTGTACCTCTCTCTATCTGTTTCTCTATCTGTTTCTTTCTCAGTCTGTCTGTCTGTCTGTCTGTCTCTGTCTGTCTGTATCTGTCTGTCTTGTCTGTCTGTCTGTCTCTTCTCTTTCTCTCTCTCTCTCTCTCTCTCTCTCTCTCTCTCTCTCTCTCTCTCTCTCTCTCTCTCTCTCTCTCTCTCTCTCTCTCTCTCTCTCTCTCTTATCTTCTATATCTGTCTCTATCACTCTGAAGATTGCACTCGTCCGCCTCAATTGCGCAATCTTTTCATTTCAATTTATCTGTTTCTCTTGTTTCCCCACGCCACCTAATAAAATCATGGACATTTCTCACTCAATATGTCTTTTACGGAAATTGAAGACAGGGAAAGCAAAATAGGAGAGATGACAGTGGACATGAATATAATGCCATAAACAAAAACACAGAAAAAAATGAAAGAAAGAACAGAATAAAGAAAAAAGGACGAGTAATCGCGCAATTCATAACAATGTCAAATCAGAAGAAGAAAAAAAAACACCCAGATCAAACTATAACATCAACAACAATGATATAAGCAACATAAAAGCAGAAAGGAAATTGCCAAGAACAAAAAAATAGATGCAAACTAAACTAAACACGGCAAAAGGCAAACTGACCCACACGCAATAAATTGTCTTTCTTTGGCGCAGGCGGAAATTTTACCTCGCACACACTAAAGGAACGCATCGTTTATACGCCTTCCTCCTTACCTCCCCCTCTTTTCTGTGGTTCTGTCTGTCTGTCTGTCTGTCTGTCTCTCTGTCTGTCTAGTCTGTCTGCTTGTCTGTCTGTCTGTTTGTCTGTCTCTATTTGTGTCTCGCTGTCTCTCTGTCTGTTTGTCTATCTCTCTTTCTCTCCCTGTGTCTCTCTGTCTGTCTGTCTATCTGTCTGTCTGTCTCTGTACCTCTCTCTCTATCTGTTTCTCTATCTGTTTCTTTCTCAATCTGTCTGTCTGTCTGTATCTGTCTGTCTGTCTGTCTGTCTGTCTGTCTGTCTGTCTGTCTGTCTGTCTCTCTCCTCTCTCTCTCTCTCTCTCTCTCTCTCTCTCTCTCTCTCTCTCTAAAAAAAAGGAAGCAATCGAACAGACCTCTCACCACAAAGTTCTAGGAGTGACAATTGATGAAAATCTCAGCTGGTTCTACCACATATCTCACCTATGCAAATACTTGTCCAAAAAAGTCTACCAGTTGATTAAAATTAAACACTTTCTCGATTTCCATTCAAGGAAACTGTTTTTTTCAAGCTTATATACACTCCTCAATAGACTATGCTGCAACCCTGTGGGACTCTGCCAGTGCAAATATCATGAAACCATTACTAAGTCTGTATAAACATGGTCTCAACCTGGTCCTTCTGAAGAAAACAACCTTGCTAGAAGTGGATTATACTCAGTTAAATATCCTTCCCCTACACCAAAGACTAAAATATAACAAAGGCATCATGATGTCTAAGAAACTGACAGGAAATGTCCCCACATCCTTAAAAGACAAATTCCCAATGAATCATTCCAGAAATACCGTAAAGCCAAGTGTCCCAATCCCAAGAATAGACTTGTTCAAAACTAGTTTACTATACTCAGGCCGTACGCTATGGAACTCCCTCCCTGACTCAATTAAACAGTATCAATCATCAACAACCTTCAAAAATCACCTTCTAATCTACTTGATGAATCAAAAATAACAAACCACACTTCCCCTCTCTCCAACTATCTGCCCTCTCCCTCCTCACTTCTCTCTGATTATGATGATCTTATGACTATAATCATAAGACTAAGTGAGGTGTGTGTGTGTGTGTGTGTGTGTGTGGTGTGTGTGTGTGTGTGTGTGTGTGTGTGTGTGTGTGTGTGTGTGTGTGTGTGTGTGTGTGTGTGTGTGGTGAGTGTGAGTTGGTTTTTTTTTGTTCAAAAACTTGTGCTTTATGGGACTTATTTTGATAATAGATGGTGGGATGGATGTTTTCAGTCATTTAACCTCATCATATTCTCATGATTGCTCTTTAATTATTGCGCCTTTTTTTTTTTTTTTTTTTTTTTGTTGCTTTGATTGGTTTTTGTTTGGCATTTTGTACTCAAATCAAATTCTTCATTGATTCTTACTTCATATTTTCGTTTCTGAATGAGTGCCTTTTTATAACATTACCTTAATATTGTATCTCTGTCTTATTTCTTACCTGTTGTTCTTCTTTCTCACCCTTTATCAAAATCTTATGTTTTATGGGACATATTTTGATAATAGATGGTGGTGGATTGATGTTTTCAGCCATCTAACCTCATCATATTCTCATGTTTGATCTATAATCATTGCGCCTTTTTTTGTTTGTTTGTTTGTTTGTTTTTTATTTTATTTTTTTGTTTTTTTCTTTGTTTATTTTATTTTATTTTTTGGTTTCTTTGTTTGTTTGTTTGCTTGTTTATTATTCAAATCAAAATCATCACTGATTCTTACTTCTTATTTTCGTTTCTGAATGAGTGCCTTTTTTTTTATAACATTACCTGAATGTTGTATCTCTGTCTTATTTCTTACCTGTTGTTTGATACTTGGTATGGTTTGCTCTTGGTAATTGGATCATTATAATTGTTCTTGTTTTAGTTGAGGCTGTCTTTTTATCTTGATGTTATCCCTGAAAGGGGCGGGGACTGGATGTAAAAAAGCACACGTGTGTTTATCTATTATCCTCGAATAAAAGAGTTTTGCCTTGCCTTGCCTTGCCTTGCCTTGCCTTGCCTTGTCTCTCTCTGTCTCTGTCTCTGTCTCTCTGTCTCTGTCTGTCTCTGTCTGTCTGTCTGTCTGTCTGTCTGTCTGTCTGTCTGTCTGTCTGTCTGTCTGTCTGTCTGTCTGTCTGTCTGTCTCTCTCTCTCTTCTCTCTCTCTCTCTCTCTCCTCTCTCTCTCTCTCTCTCTCTCTCTCTATTTTATCTTCTATGTCTGTCTCTATCACTCTGAAGATATGCACTCGTCCGCCTCAATTGCTCAATCTTTTCATTTCAATTTATCTGTTTCTCTTGTTTCCCCACCTAATAAAATCATGGACATTTCTCACTCAATATGTCTTTTACGGAAATTGAAGTCAGGGAAAGCAAAATAGGAGAGATGACAGTGGACATGAATATAATGCCATAAACAAAACCCCAGAAAAAAATGAAAGAAAGAACAGAATAAAGAAAAAAGGACGAGTAATCGCGTAATTCATAACAATGTCAAATCAGAAGAAACAAAATAACACCCAGATCAAACTATAACATCAACAACAATGATATAAGCAACATAAAAGCAGAAAGGAAATTGCAAAGAACGAAAAATAGATGCAAACTAAACTAAACACGGCAAAAGGCAAACTGACCCACACGCAATAAATTGTCTTTCTTTGGCACAGGCGGAAATTTTACCTCGCACACACTAAAGGAACGCATCGTTTATAATACGCCTTCCTCCTTACCTCCCCCTCTTTTCTGTGGTTCTGTCTGTCTGTCTGTCTGTCTGTCCGTCTGTCTGTCTGTCTACCTGCCTGCCTGTCTGTCTGTCTGTCTGTCTGTCTGTCTGTCTGTATTTGTGTCTCGCTGTCTCTCTCTCTGTTTGTCTATCTCTCTCTCTCCCTGTGTCTCTCTGTCTGTCTGTCTGTCTATCTCTGTTTGTCTGTCTATTTCTCTGCCTCTCTCTCTATCTGTCTCTCTCTCTGTCTATCTCTCTGTCTCTTTCTCTTTCTCTCTCTGTATATCTGTCTTTGTCTGTCTGTCTGTCACTCTCTGCCTCTCTCTCTCTCTATCTGTATCTCCCTATCTCTGTCTCTCCCTTTCTCTGTCTGTCTGTCTGTATGTCTGTCTCTCTCACTCTCACTCTACTCTCTCTCTCTCTCTCTCTCTCTCTCTCTCTCTCTCTCTCTCTCCTCTCTCTCTCTCTCTCTCTCTCTCTCTGTTGTCTATCAATGCATCGTCTGCAATCATCAGAAGATGTTCTGAATCAGAGAAAAAGGGACAGTGTTTCCCTCTATCTCTTTACAACAACAGAAAAAGAACGGGGACACTGTGACCAGAATCCCTGAAACAACACCAATACACTGCACTGCCAAGAAGAGCAGGTGGCAGGGTGGTTAAGACCTTTACCTGCCTGTGAAGTTCCTGGTTCCTGGTTCGAATCAAAGCTTTTTCTTTTTTTGTGTGTGAGTTTAACACCAAATTAGTCTGAATGTAAAAATCCTTTGTGAAGAGACTATAAACCGAGGCTCCGTGTGCGAATATACACAAAATATCTTGCCACACACGTTACAAACCTGTTCTTTCTTTTAGAAGAGTAGGCCGTTTCGTACAGGTTAGGATGGATGATATATTTTTTTTCTAAGTACAATTACTCAGCTACATGCGTCGTGTTTAAACACCATTCCTGAAGTCGGAGTGTGGCTGCCTTTAAGGTGGAGGGGAAAAAAGGTCGCATACGCACAAATCTTACCATTGGTGAACCTGTGTTTTTTTTAATATCTGTTATTTCGAAGATTAAGGATTAGGCACTCATGTGTTTTTTTACACAAGTCCCCGGGTGTGTGCAGAAAATAAAATGCACTGCCAGTATGTATCTGACAACAGCACGCTATAGTTCCAGGACTTGGTGTCTGTCTGTCAACACAGGAGTTAGCAAAGTGAGTGAAACAAAAGTTTGTTTGGGGAGAGAGCGGGAAGACAGCAGTATGGAATCAGCGCTGAAAGACTGAAGGTGCCAGTGCGTGAGGTCTGATGGTGTAATTACAGTGTGGAGAAGTTGAAAATACTTTGCCCCGTTCCTTTCAAAAAATAACTATGCAAGAGTTTGATAATACTTGTATGTTTTACATTTATTTCGTTGTTCTTCGGCTAGAGCCTCAAGTTTTGCCAATGGTGAGATGTTTTGCGTATCCGTCCGTTTTTGCTCTCCATGAATTTCACCACATTCCGACTTTGGGGATGTCTGCCCTGTATGTTCGTGTTTCCGTAACCTCCCGAACGCTGATATGAATGACGGAATCCTTAACGTGCATATTTGATCTTCTGCATGTATGTGCACTCGAGGACACTGGCAGGTCTGCACTCGAAGTTGACCTGGGAGGTCGTAAAAAAATCATCACTGTTAGTTCCCCAGACGCGGTCACGATTCCAATGCATGACTTCATGGACAAAATAGGACTGAAGTCGATTGGTTCTATGGCTTCAGCGCTGTGCCTTATTTGTCAGGTGCTTAACAGCAGCAGCAATGCATTCTTGCCCATATCATATAACAGACAACAATAGCTGCTGTCTGTGCGATAGAGCAAAGAAGAAGATGTCTTCAAGAAAGGAACAATGTAAGAAGGTTTTATTTCTTTCTTTGCTTTTTTTCCCCGTTGCTGAAGTAGATCTTCGAGGTTAACAGAGGGACTTACCAGATTAATGTCAGAGACAGACTGTGACATGATACAAAGAATAAAAAAAGACCATGACTTAGATCTTTGTAACGTCAGAGACAGACTGTGTCACGATACAAAGAAAAACAACAACCCATGACTTAGATCTTTGAGGAAAAAAACAACAAAAACATCCAACGCCTAAGTACAGACACTTCGGAGAACAAGCCCGGTCTTTGCAGTTGCAGCGACGGTGTGAGGTGAGTGGGTGTTGATAGAGGAGTAAGAGTAAGGCCCAGAGCACACTGTATTGGTAACAGCAGGGTATCAGAGAGTCGCCCTGACGAATCCCAGGAGGGTGGCCACAGGCATCAAAGGCTGCAGAGAGATCAAGCACTGAGAGACATCAGACATTATTGCCTGCAAGGGGCTAGGAGGGAGGGAGGTGAGGGATAGTAATCGTCTCTACTGTGTCAGTGCTAGTTGTGACGAGACCAGTGCACTCAATGTACTGGGGAACCCAGACCAGGCATGTGTGTAGCCTTCTGGATAATATGTTTGATTTTGATTTTTTTGTGTGCTTTATTACTTTAGATGGTACAGAACCACTGGCATGATTATACACTCTCCATAAATCTGTCATGTATGAGTTAAGTTTGTGCATTTGTACTGAACGAACGTGATATCAAGCACACCAAGCTTGTTGTTAAAGTCAAACCTTTTACAGGATGAAGACTGTGTTTTTTGTTTTAAATTTTGAGAGAGAGAGAGAGAGAGAGAGAGAGAGAGAGAGAGAGAGGAGAGAGAGAGAGAGAGAGAGAGAGAGAGAGAGAGAGAGAGAGAGAGAGAGAAAGAGACAGAGACAGAGAGACAAGGACAGAGACAGAGACAGAGAGCACTTCTCTTGTATATAGTGTACAGGATATATTTTGTCTGATCAGCTGTCCATAAAATGGAACGGTTCTTTCACAGGCAAAAGTGTATATGGATGACTCGACCACCAGTGTTTCCATCTTTCTCTGTCATCTTCCTCTAAGACTGCTTCATTCAGCATCAGACCCGTCTAGTCTCAGATGTAGTCCTAGATCCTCCCATCTCTTTCTCTGTGTCTGTCTTTCTCTCATTCTCCCCTGATTGCCTGTCTTTGGTAACCCTTTTGATCGGAAGGCGTGCCCCTCCCTACCCCTTCAGTGTTCGTCTCCTCATTGTGGTCAAGTGGTCTTCAAAGGGTCTGAATACTGACTTGATTCTGTACTTCACTTTGTACACTGGCCACTTGATCTTTGCAGAAGATACCCAAGAATACGGAGGATGGTCTCTTTTTTCTCTGTAGGCCATGATTATAACTGCGTGCATAATGTCTGCAACAGAAGGGCGTGTTCAAGCCCCAAGCAGAACTCGTAGATCATCTTGTACATACGTTAAAACCTGTTACGCTTTTCGGAAGAGTAGATCATTGTGTACCGGTGAGAATAAATGACAAAATTGACAAAACTGCATACACACCAGTGACTGGATATAAAAAAGCACTTGAGTGCTAATTTTATTATCATCGAGATAAAAGCTGCACATTTCACAAGGCAGTAATTCTCTGAAGTCGTATTATGGCTGCCTATAATGGCGAGGTACTTTAAAACAGTCATGCATGCAAACATCTCAGTCAGTGTACAATTTCAATCTCACAGTAATGCTCAGGTGGGATGAGTGACAGACCCCCAGAGTGTTAAGCTAGGGAACGCACAACACAACAGCAACAACAACAACAAGCAGACAGTATCCAGCCATTCCATTTTCAGACAGACAAGCCAGGACTCGGGCTGAACAGCAACTTCAACAAACAAACAGGTTATGTAGAAGGAAAACACGAAATGCTTTTGTGTTTTTTGTTTGTTTTGTTTTTTATTTGTTTCTGATCCTAAGTTCTGAGATTCAGCAAAGATCAGATTTGGCGTATGCCAGCGTTTACCACCATTAGGGTAGCCGCATTCGATCCAACTTTAGAGAGACCTACGGAGACAGACAGACAGACAGACAGACAGACAGACAGACAGACAGAGAGAGAGAGAGAGAGAGAGAGAGAGAGAGAGAGAGAGAGAGAGAGAGAGAGAGAACACTGAACACTGAACACTGAACACTGAACACTGAACACTGAAATGGTTTAATGGTACCTTGGCCTTGGACCACAATACACCAGGTGAGGGGGGCAGGGGTGTGAGTGTAATGCAAAATGAAAGCATTGATAGATTTATCACTTACTATGGCAATAAAAAAAAAAATGAAAGCATGGATAAATTTCACACCTGCAATACAATGAAAAAAATCAGAGCATGGATACATCTCCTACATATAGCAATGAAAAATGACAGCAATATCATAGTTCACACAGACCACTGCAATGAAAAATTAAATCATGAATAGATTTCTCACCTACTATAGCAATGAAAAAATGAAATCCTGGATAAATGTCATATATAATATAGCAATGAAAAATGAAAGCATGGATACATTTCACACCTACTATAGCAGAGAGAGAGAGAGAGAGAGAGAGAGAGAGAGAGAGAGAGAGAGAGAGAGAGAGAGAGAGAGAGAGAGAGAGAGAGAGAGAGAGAGAGAGAGAGAGAGAGAGAGAGAGAGAGAGAGAGAGAGAGAGAGAGAGAGAGAGAGAGAAGAGACAGACAGACAGACAGACAGACAGACAGGGAGGGAAAGAGAAGCACAGATAAACTGTTGAAACATTTTTTTTTATTGAGGGATAAGAATCAGCACAATTTATTGCTTCTTTTTTTTACATCCAGCACCTGAGCCGAGGAAACGCTTACAATGATATAAAACAAATAAACAACAAAAATTGAACAAAAACCTGAAAGAAAATTAATCACACAGTCAATATAACACGAGCATAGATTTATTACGTCTATATGCGTCATGAGATGTCAGCTTCTTCACGGATGCATATGCGCACGTGTCGTGGGTGTGTGTGGGTGTGTTTGTGGGTGTGGGCATGTGTTCTTGCCTTCATTATGAAGAGAGAATGTACTTGTGTTTTGATTGTGACAACTATTTTTTTTTTGTCTTTTCTTCCCATGGAACATAAAAATGCCAATATTGACTTGACGTGCTGTGTGTGCGTGTGTGTGTGTGTGTGTGTGTGTGTGTGTGTGTGTGTGTGTGTGTGTGTGTGTGTGTGTGTGTGTGTGTGTGTGTGTGTGGTCTGTGTCTGTGTCTGTGTCTGTGTGTCTGTGTGTCTGTGTGTATCTGTGTCAGTGTCTGTGTGTGTGTATTTGTGTCTGTGTCTGTGTGTGTTTGTGTGTGTGCGTGCGTGCACGCGCGCGTGTGTCTGTGTGTCTGTGTGTCTGTGTGTCTGTGTGTCTGTGTGTGTCTGTGTGCGTGTGTGTGTGTGTGTGTGTGTGTGTGTGTGTGTGTGTGTGTGTGTGTGTGTGTGTGTCTGTGTCTGTGTGTGTCTGTGTGTGTCTATGTGTGTGTGCGTGTGTGTAGTGTAGTGTAGTGTAGTGTAGTGTAGTGTAGTGTAGTGTAGTGTAGTGTAGTGTAGTGTAGTGTAGTGTAGTGTAGTGTAGTGTAGTGTAGTGTAGCGTAGGTAGTATAGTTTGGTGTAGTGTTAAGGGGTTTATGTGCGTATGTGTGGGTGTGTGTAACTGTCTGTTGTCTGTGTCTGTTGTCTGTGGGTGTCTGTATGTGTTGGCGTGTATGTAATCTGATTTATCATCAGAAATTGCAATGACATGTTTAAAGAGGAATGAATTATAGCCTTCCTGTGTCTGTTGGAGATCACGATTCCTATTAATGATGGGCCTGTCAATGTTATAATTACCCTTCGTGTGATGATTAAAGCCTTTTTGACTTGGCTTCGGCAAAACAAAAGCATGTCAAAAATTAATAGAAAGCACTAAAGAACAAAAGAAAAAACAGCCCAAATTTTCCAAATAGCATCATTCATCACGCTAGAAGACGAATGATATGAGCGCGAAAGGGGGAAGCGAGGGAGCAAAGAGATAACGATAACGGTAACGAAATTTTAATTTTTGTGGGAGTAATAGAACACGTACAAAAGGTTGTTTTTTTGTTTTGTTTTGTTTTTTTACATGTAGCCGTTGTGAAAAAAGCAAACAGCTAAGCAGACAAAAACGTAAGAAAAACAACCGTATTTAT
>CM060330.1:33549938-33559938 GCA_030674155.1 Stramonita haemastoma
CGGTTTATGAAGCTATGGTGAAACAGAATAAGTTCAGCAATATTTGAATGAAAAAACAACTATAAAAACAATCCTGAATCTAGGACACAAGACTGGGTTGATTCATGTGGTGTAAATGTCGGGTTTTCTTTTTATTCACAGCAATTCTTTTGTGTTTGGCTTGTGTAGTTCTGGTAGGCCTCGAAGAAGTGGAAAAAAACTGCTGTGGAAGTTAAGACCGAAAGCAAAGATTTCAGTGATAGGAGGCAACATTTTGTTTATCGTAAGTTGGCGAAATTTCCTTTAAAGAAGTATTAGACAGCTTGTCATTTTGTGCAAACATACTGTGACAGTTGCCATTGAAATTTTATCTTCGATTATAATTATGGTTTGGTTGCCTCATGCATGTCTTATTCAAATGAAAAAAATGGTGTGTGGAGAATTAGAACTAGGACTACATGACATTCTCTGTGATTGAGCTCTTTTACTTTGTTTTTTCACTTTTTTTGTGTGAACTGTTAGATGTGACTAGCTTTAAAGTTTTGTACTTAAACTCAGATTTCCTCTATGGTAGAACATTTCCCAACATATGCATATTTTAGCATGTATGCTTTGACTGGGCTGTGCCGACAGATTTTTCAAAACTGTTTTACTTTTGTTTTGTAAAATTACTGTGCAAAGATCTATATTTTCGAAGACTCTGATTTGGAAAATATAAACAGAAACAGCAAAAGAGTATTTCATTTTATATTCTCTCAAGTGAGCTCATTGAAAACGTATGACCATAGAAGATTGATGAATATTATTATGAACTTTGAAAAATGAATTTTCTATATAATTCCATAGAAAAGGTCTTGCAGAATGTTTCTTGGTAATGATGGAACTTCATACTATACAAAAAATTCATTTCAATAAATAAGCTAATATCCTCTGTACAAGTTCATCACTGAAACAGTGCGTTTACATTTTCATAATTTTGAATGCATCTAGTTTGTAAAAAAAATAGCAACATCCAGACAAACAAAAAGCTTTGTGTTGCAGATAGCAAAATACATTTTTATTCTAGAGAATATTAAAACTATGATACAAAAATCTTTAAAATCAATTTAAGATCTTCAAGTTGGAAAAGAAGTATAACAGATCGGAGTATGTGTCCATTTATTTACTGACTTTGTATGTATGAGTATATGTCAGAAATATTTCGTGTCATACTTTTTTTTTAAAAGATAAGTTCACAATGAGACGTACGTGGTAGAAAAAAAAAGGATGCTGCCTTTTGGAGAAAAAAGTGACTTTCCAAGAATGTTTTCAGATTAGTCTTTTAAAAATAACCTTTACCCTCCCCCCCTTCCAATGTGTGTCAAAGTGGCAAACGAATAGACGATCAATGCCTACTGGAAATGTGCTTAAGGTATTTTTCATTGAGAGAAAGCGTACAAAGTACCACCAAAGAAGGATGGCAAAATTAAACAAATTAGTCAACTTTTTAAAACCAATCAAAAACATTTCTGTCAATGTCTCTTTATTCTCGTGCTCAATTCTCATCTGCTAAATGGCAATGCTTTTTGATGTTTTTTTATGAGAATTTTTTTCAGTCATTAGAAAATGGGTAAATGTGTTCCATAACCTAAATTGTCGTTGGGAAGTGAAGTCACAAATACCTTCAGAACTGAAAATGGAAAATAGATAATCAAATAGGCTTTGATTTTGGCTGAAGTAGACCGTCTTGCTCAAAAACTCTAAAAAATATATACCTTAAAAATATCATCAGGATTATTCACTGTAGCTGTGAAATCTGTACTTTAACCACCTCTAACGTACTGGGGTATTTCAGAATTTTTGGGGGGGGGGGGGGAAATTGGCAACAAATTTTACAGTATTGTGAGCTTATCTGTGTAATGATTTGCCAGAGGTATACCATTCCTTTGTTGTATCAAGTACATCAGTAAGATTTTATGGTAGTTGTAGGCTACCTTTTTTTCATAGAATTTAAACAAAACCGTGTTGTATAGTTTTAAGTGTGTGTATGTGTGTGTGTGTATGTGAGAGAGAGAGAGAGAGAGAGGGAGAGAGGGAGAGAGGGAGAGAGAGAGAGAGAGAGAGAGAGGAGAGAGAGAGAGAGAGAGAGAGAGAGAGAGAGAGAGAGAGAGAGAGAGAGAGAGAGAGAGAGAGAGAGAAGAGGGTAGTTGTGGGAAGGAGACGTAAAGATTGAAGGAGAGGCAAGGAAGGGAAAGGAATGTTTCAGTAGAGGATTTGATACGCATTTACAGGAGTAAGGACAGTAAAAGGGGGCTGGCTGGCAGACTTTATTTTACGTGGTTTTTGGAGGGCTCGTATTTTTTCAAGGGATTCAAAAATGCCAGAAGCCTGAAATATTTGGACAGCTTAACTGGAAATTTGTGACCGTCGATGTCTGACTGCTTTTGCTAGAATTGGTGATTCCAATTTAAAGCTTAATGCTATTGCAAGCTAAAATCCGTTTATTTCTTTATCATATAAACTTTCATTTCAAGGGTAAGCAAACAATTGCTCGTTTGCTTTTTTTCATCCAGTCACTGTGTGCACGTGGTTATCTGTTCTAACCGGCACACGATGGCCTACTCGTCTGAAACAGGGTCCGGTTTATGTACGCGTAACATTGTGTCTTTAGCTACATACCAGTTATCGACCTGCTGTTGTGTCCACATGAAGTCTAACATTCAGACGGACCATCTGACAGACAACCCTTACCCTCTATTAACTTTTAACACTAACTCTAACACTAACCTGAACACTAACCCTGGCCCCACATGTGGACACAAAAGGCAGGTGGATGATGGTATATGCTGACACAGTGGCTAAACACTTTTGGGGGGGTTGGTAGGCCAGGAGGAGGGGCGCGAGAATTTGAAAAAAGATGCTAGAAAGAGGGAGAGGTGTTAAAATGTTCTGGTATACCGTGATGAGGAAAGTGGTGTAGAGACTGTGTATGGGAATAGAGGACAGGCAAACTTCTGATTAGTTTCAGAGGTGAGTGGAGGTGGGGAGCCCTTTAGAAAAAAATGTATTTAAAAACTGAAGAAGGAGGGTGTTGGGTTTAGAATGCACAATGAAATAATCAGTTTAAGGGTATGCGTTTTAGAAGTTTATCTAAAACCTGAAGTAGGAGGATGTTGGGTTTAGAATGCATAATAGATAATCAGTTAAAGGGTATGCGTTTTAGTTTATCTAAAAACAGAAGTAGGAGGCACTGGGCTCAGAACGCATTAATGAATAATCATTGGAGGAAGGTGCTGGAAAACTGTGATAATGCATTACAGAAATAGGGCCTTATTAAAAAGCAAGGGTAGACAGTCTGTTCAGGTGTGTGTGTGTGTGTGTGTGTGTGTGTGTGTGTGTGTGTGTGTGTGTTGTGTGTGTGTGTGTGTGTGTGTGTGTGTGTGTGTGCGTGTGAGGGGTGCATGTTTCTTTGGATTTGTGTGACAGGGGTATCTACGGATTGGTCTACCTCAGGTATTTATCATCACCAGTGTATGCTACATTGTGCAGCCTACCCAAAATTTGCACTCCCTTGTCTGTGTGTAGTTTGATATTTTGGGGGTGGAAGTAAGTGGAGAATAGGTTATCCAAATAACATGACGTTAAAACTCTGTATGTCTGTGTTCTTTTTAAAGAAACAGCTGGTTTTGCTTATATAACCAACACCAACTTGCCATTGGGTTTTTTTTTAATGGCTGGAGGTGTAAGAAGGATTGGAATGTAAAATTAAGAAATAAGTTACGGTAATTTGATTGTGAAAAAAATCGGCATATATCTTAAAACTTGAGTTATTTCTTTCCCTTTTGGTTACTAGGGTGTGGTACAGCTCAGTGATCAGAACACTCACTTTGCCCAAGCTAAGGTTAAGCAGCATTGAGCATGGTTACCCAGCATATGAGTAACCTTTTGCCATCATGGCTTTAATAATTACCCAGCTGTAAATAGGTACCTGCCCTCTTTAGGGACAGAAAATATAAAGCAGCAAAGGAGAGGTGATGGGTGCTGCCGTCAATATTCTGGACCTTTGAGAAGCTGAGGTCTGTTACTTCCCTCCCCAACGACCACATAGGCTATGGAAACACTTTTGCCTTTAACTTTTATTCTACAACTAGGGGGGTGATAGTTTGCCTTTGAAATATGTAGATTATATGAATGCAGGTATGTTATTGATGTGTCCTGTTCCCTGATTTCCTTGTCTTTTGCTTTGCTGTAGCTCAGGCACATGCTCGTTACCCAGGTCATAGCACTCCCAGCCCATTGATAGACTACTCCATCTGCATCTCTCCCAGCAGTCTTTGATTTCCATTTGTCAGTGCAAAGGTATTAATCACAGCCTTTTTGTTTTGGGATTTTTTTGTTTAGTTAAATCTGTCAAGGATATAAAATAGACGCAATTTAGAGGCCCAATGTAATTTTTTTATGGAGACAAACAGAAAAAGAGATTTGCACAAAATAATGAATTTTAATACGAGATGGGGAAATGAGGATGGAGGTCCCACAAAAAACTGGATATACTAGCGAGACTAAAATTACATATTTGACATCAATCGTCGCTAATTATTGCATGATTTCTTGTGGGCTTTGGTGAATTGAGTCCAACCTTTCTACTATATCTGTTCTGTACATGTTTTCCTGCAAGTATGAAACTTACTTCGAATGTGTATATTCCAAAATTCAAGGGTACCCAATGTTGTGAAATAATGTATAATAGCAGATCACTGATAATGCAGTGTGGTACAGGGTGTTTTTTTTGTGTGTTTTTTTTGGGGGGGTTGCTTGTTTTTATTTTGTTCAACCCTTCTTGCTACATTCTGTGCTTTCATAAAACCTGGATCGTACGAAGCTAAACTATTGGAACATGTGTGGTTTTGCTTTAGTGGCTGGTCTTAGACTGTAAACATGCAGTTGTACGAAGCACTTAGCTGTATTGATGTTTGGATTATTTGTCTGCTATAAACTTTAAATAAAATGTATTTCGGCAAGGAGTGCTCGTGGAAGTCAGTTTATATTTAGAGTACTAGCTTTTTCCACCTATCTCCTTTTCCATCACATATTTTGACATTTTGTATGGAGATAATTTACTAAAGCTCTCTTGAACTTAAGAAAAGCTAATCTTCCTTTAGTCCTTGCTTTTTTTATTATTCAATTTGAAAAGTACTGAGCACAAGGGAAGCAATTTATTGCTGATGCCCTTTTTTATTGTACCTGGTAGAATGCAAGTATTGTCAATGGCGGTGTAACCAACTCTACTTATAAAACATTCCAACATAGCCCGTCATTTTTTTTGTAGCAGCTTCATGATTTTGCTCCTGGAGCATTTGTTTGTATTTGGCTTATCTGCTCCCCAGCTGTAAGGAACACGAGTTTGTTGTGTGGTTTCTCTTCCACAATTAGGTTACTTTTCACATTCCCCCCCCCCCCCCTGCATAAACAGCAATCATAGTAACACTGAATATAACCGGTAAAACTTAATTTTCTTCCAAAGATAACATTGTCCCTTCTTCAATGAGTTATGAGGTGCTTTTGCATGTACGTTTTTTCAATAATGGTGGAGGCTTAAACTTTTGGTCTTTATCTGGGCAGTTGTGTAATTGGTTTAGTTGTGAATTGTATGTAACCATCCCCCCTCTCCCCTCCCCCCCCGTAGGGGTGCCGGGGGATCTTTCAGTATTCAAATGTGTTAGACATTTCCACGTTTCTATATCTCTTTGTTTCTGTCTTTCTCCTTATCTTTCTATAATTTCGTGTGATTGTCTTCTGCCTTCCCAGTCCACTCTCCTGCATTTTTTCAAGCAACCCTTCAAACAATTTTCTGCTTTTATTATATTACACTCTGTGTTTTTTTTTGTTCTGGCAACCAGGTAGTGGTACTTAGGACACCGGGATGTGCACAGGATGTCCATTCTTCAGAGTCATTTGCCCATGTGGCACTTGTTATGCATATTTGTTGTACTTTCACACGTTTATTATTCCTTTTTACATTTTTTTGTTTTGTAATCTGGGGATGATAAATTAAGCGGAATGACTGGCGTTCTCTGCAGGCTGGTTTCTTTGCCTTAAGGAATTAGTTTAGGTATTGTATCCTTTTTTTCTCTCTTTTTTTAGATGGACGATGTTAGATGTTTGAAAGTGTTAAGAGGTGTTGTTTTTTTTAACCTGAAGTTAGTTATTGGAGACACTGAAACTGAATGAGACAGCCTTGGTATGGTTTTTGTGGTCGGTAGGGTTATTAACTCTATTGTGGTTATTATGTAACCATTCCAAGTATTGCCCACAGTGTTCACCTTAAGATGAAGGATGGTGTGTGTGTGTAACTTGTTGCCTGTATCATGTCATATTGTAACAATGTGAAGGTCATGGCTTAAACATGTTTTTAAATTGTCTTTTTTGTGTGAAATTCCTAGTAGTTTTGGAATGTATCTGGTAGGCTTGTTTACATTATGCAGTTAATATTTCACTTTGCTGCCCCCTCCCCCTATTTTATTACTTCAGGGTCAAAATTATTTTTATGTGCACTATTTTGAAATATACATGAGAAGCTGCTTTCCAGTTGGTTTTACTTCCATGTAAAGTGAACTGAAAATCCTTTTGCCAGTGGCACCTACAATTTTTGTCTTTAACCGAGAGGTGAAAATGCTGCGTATTCCCTTTAGAAGATCAACGAAAATATTTCCTGTAACCAATATTCCATATTTTATGTATGTCATGGCAGCCTTGTACAAAATTGTCTGCCTGAAGAAGGGTTAGGTGGTGAGCACACACCATTGGCACTTGGCTGCCCAACTGACCATAATAATAATAGTAATAATGATGATGATGATGATGATAATAATAACTGCAATAATAATAATAATGATAATAACAATAATAATAATACATGGAATTTATATAGCGATATATCTTGCAAAAAAAATAAATCAAAAGCGCTTGCATTCGACCTATACAAGACACAAGCAATCAACGACAATAATTTCAACAAATTCGAATGTGCACACACGCACACGCACTGAGAAACGTGTAAGGTTTACACAACTTACAAGCTGATATTCTGCATATAATTATTTACTTGGTGTATGTAGTTTCCAGCTGTAAAGATAATACGGCTGGAAATTGGCTTTTTGTCACATCTGTATTTTAAAGGCATATTGGATTGAACAGTGTGGTCTGAACTATTTTTTAAAAAAGGTGTCAGAATTGAAATGTCAGTTGGTCGGTCATTGTGTCACTGCTGGTCAGAGCATTGGGAAAAGCCTACCTCCCCCTTCAGCCAAAATGCTGGAGTTAGGGTTGGGTAGCCGGCTCGCAGCTGAAATAGAACCCCCCAAAATTCAGGACAACTTGCTATGACTCCAAAGGCTGACTTTTATCATTTTGAATTGTGTTCAATGTTTTAATGGACAAAGTATTTAATTTTATTGATATTTGTTATGTCAAACATGTTATAACGGTTTGCCTTGTATCATAAAAATGTGTGCGTGTGTGGTTTTTTTTGGTTGTTTTTTTTTTAACCGTGTTCAAAAATTTAAGAGTGTTAATTTAATTGATAATATTGTCTCATCATACATATTATTACAGTTAGGTTATGTCATAAAAATGTGTACGCATGTGTGCAAATGTCTTGTGCGTGTGCGTGTGTGTGTGCGCGCACGAGCTATGTGTGATCGTGAGTGTGTGGATGCGTGGGCATACTGGTGCGCATACGAATGTTTTCACTTGGTTGAGATTGAGTGGCTGAGGTAATGCAGATGTGTGGGTGCTTTTTATAATTATTGTGATGGGTGCGTGCTGATGTTCGGATACTGTTGTGGTATATGTCCGTGATGCTATGTTTACATGTTTACCGTTTTCATGTATGGCTTGTTACCCGCCTGAATTTTTCTACGAGATAAGAGTATTTGAATGAAAATGCTTTACTATTAATGTTTTTTTCCCATAACTGAATAAAACAATTTATTTCACTCGAAGACCATTGTCATGTGTCGATGGAAAGTATTACAAAAATGACCATAAATAAAACAACTTGACTAAGGTCTTTGTTCAGAGTTCCATGCATGAATGATTGTGTAAAGTATGCAAACAAGATTTCGCATGCATAATATACATTTAAAAAGGGGTTTTGTCCCACTAAAATTGCGAAGTTCGGGAGATTTTCAAAGAATACAAAAAACATGTCAATGAAAGAACTACCCAAAAAACGCATATTTAAACCAGAACGCCCTCCTCCACAACCACCCTAGGACGAGACTATACACTGAGGTTAATGACTGTGAAGGCACATGCTGAACTTCTTGCACACACGTTAATGAAAATCCCTGATGGTCAGAACATTAGGCTGGCAATTTGACGTGTCCCGTGCGAGGGGACTTTCCCCCTGTAGTTAACATCAGTGCTGACTCCACTCTCCCCTAAAGTCCTTCGGATAACACTATAAATCGAGGCCCTGTGTGCGAATGCACGCATAACATCTTGCGCATAATGTGTTCCGCTTTTCGTAAGAGAAGGCGATTGTGTGCCGGTGGGAACAGATGACAAGATTTACAAAACTGCATACGCACGGGGACTTGATGTAAAAAAAAAAAAGCACTTGAGTGCTTATTCCATTATCCTCGATATAAAAGAATAAATTAAAAAAAAAAAACATCCCTACCGGACGAGTGGGCCATTGTGTGAAGAGTAGATAACATTTTCAATACCTTATAGATACGGTAGTTGAAAGTTGTTGTTTTTTTCTATAAAAAATATAAAAAAGCGCATAATGTCTTTTTAATATCCTCACCAAAAAAAGAAGAAGAAAATTTGAATAATAATAACTGCAAAAATGAGGTAAGGAACAAACATTAACAATACTGACCTCCTCCCCCCCCCATCCCCCACCCCACCCCTCACACCCACCCACCCTTTCCTACAAAATGAGGGCTGAGCTTCTAATAATTATTATATGGCCAAGAACAGATACTGATGGTGGGGATGGGAGATGGGCAGGGTGGGGGTGGGGGTAGGGTGGTAGGCAGGACAGGGACAGAACTGAAATTAACTACTAGAAGGGGTGGTGGGAGGGGGAGGGAGTGGTTGTGTTGATGAAGGAAAGAGGAGTGTTGTCAGATGACTAAAGAAGAAATGGTATAGCTAGCCCACAGAGAGAATGGGGGTATTTATTTATTTTATTTATTACTGGATGTAGTAAAAGAACATGAGTGCTTATTCCATTATTGTCGATATAAAAGAGTAAATTTTTTTTTATCGAGAATAATGGAATAAGCACTCATGTGCTTTTTTCACATCCAGCCCCCGTGTGTATGCAGTTTTTGTAAATGTCATCTGTTCCCACCGGCACACCATGTCCTACACTTACGAAAAGCGGAATAGGATTTAACGTGTGCGTAAGATGTTCTGCGCGCGTTCGCACACGGGGCTCGGTTTATAGTCTCATCTGAAAGACTTTTTGAGAGAGAGGAGTCAGCACTGATGTTAACCCAAGGAGAAAAATCCCCTCGAACGGGAATCGAACCCGGGTCGTCAAATTGCGAGCGCAATGTTCTGATCACTAGACTATCCTGCCCTTGGAAGGAGGTGGTTTCATACACACACACACACACACACACACACACACACACACACACACACACACACACACACACACACACACACACACACAGCAGCTGTCCTGTGATGGCCCGAGGACAGCAGGAAAAAAAACAGCTGTCTAGTCTACCTACATACAATCAGCAGTTAGCAGAGAACTGAAGGTAGGTTAACACACAGTGGTCAAGTCATCAGTCATTCCTCTCTCTGTCTCTCTGTATCTCTGTCTCTGTCTGTCTCTGTCTGTGTGTGTGTGTGTGTGTGTGTGTCTTTCTCTCTGTGTGTGTGTCTCTCTCTCGCTCTCTCTCTCTCTGTCTCTCTCTCTCTCTCTGTGTCTCTCTCTCTAGTTCTGAGCTCTCTCTCTCTCTCTCTCTCTCTCTCTCTCTCTCTCCTCTCTCTCTCTCTCTCTCTCTCTCTCTCT
>CM060330.1:33567438-33574938 GCA_030674155.1 Stramonita haemastoma
ATTTTATTTCATACCACTTTATGTCACATCAGATTTCTCTGCGTGAAATTCAGGCTGCTTTCTCAGGGGAGAACACGTCGCCACAAGTACAGCGCCTACCCATTATTTTTTTTTTCTTTTTCCCTGTCTGCAACTGTATTTCTTTCCCTATCAGAGTATCCTTTTTCCACAAAATTTTGCCAGGTACATCCCTCTACTTGCCTTTTGGGTTCTTTTACGTGCGCTAAATAATGATGTGTAACACGCGGGACCTCGGTTTATCATCTTATCCGAAAGACTAGGAAGATAAGGTAGGTGTGTTATTCTTGCAGTACACCGCCCTTCAACTCTGCTGACCTGTCTGATGGTTCTGTGCCCTCACGTCACATCAAAGCCAGGTCTCTCTCAGTCCTCACTGCACTGAAAGGCAATCACTGGTCTTGGCTTGCACGCACTGCTGTCTAGGGGACTTCTCTCTCTCTCTCTCTCTCTCTCTCTCTCTCTCTCTCTCTCTCTCTCTCTCTCTCTCTCTCTCTCTCTCTCTCTCTCTCTCTCTCTCTCTCTCTCTCTCTCTCTTCTCTCTTCTCTCTCTCTCTCTCTCTCTCTCTCTCTGTGGGTCTATGGACCTATATCTGGATTGTTTGCTCATGCCTGGTCCCTTTACGAATTCGTGTGTGTGTGTGTGTGTGTGTGTGTGTGTGTGTGTGTGTGTGTGTGTGTGTCTGTGTCTGTGTGTCTGTGTGTCTGTGTGTGTGTGTGTGTGTGTGTGTGTGTATGTGTGTAGTGTGTGTGTGTGTGTTTGTGTGTGTGTGTGTGTGTTGTGTGTGTAGTGTTTGATGTATGTATGTATGTATGTATGTATGTATGTATGTATGTATGTATGTATGTATGTATGTATGTATGTATGTATGTATGTGTGTGTGTGTGTGTGTGTGTGTGTGTGTGTGTGTGTGTGTGTGTGTGTGTGTGTGTGTGTGTGTGTGTGTGTGAAAGAGAGAACTAAAGCAGTTCTTCAACAATGTCATTAGAACTCATTATACATCTCTACTGTACCAAACAGGGCACACTTTGCTGGCTGTGTTTACTAGCAGGTTAAGTGCTTTTTCAAAAGCCATGCAGGAATAGTTAGTTGATGGTGCACTGGGAGTTGTGTGCACAGTGGTATGGGCAGGAGAAGAAAGAAGAGTGGCACAAAGCCATAGGCATTATTTCCGTGTGGGATGTTTCCGTAATTGATAGCAGAGTGGATGAGAGTACTAGCTTCTCCTTCTGTCAGTCTCTCTCTATAATTGTATCTAGCAAGCCACAGTCAGTGTATAGACACCAGAGCAACCTTTCCAGTCTGATCAGTCAGGAACTATCAACAACAAAACAAAGATAGCGGGGATAAATAGGATTTTATGTAAAAGATTGATAAACATTCATTTTGCCTGCTATTTCAAGCAAAACAACATCGTTGTTTGCTGCCTCTCACAAAACGTTTCTTATCATGTACTGCTTCTACCAAGCATCATCCTTGTTTACAGTTTCTGACAACAGTATCAGTGGTCTAGAGGTAACGCGCCTGACTAGAAAGCGAAAGGTCCGGGTCGGAGTGTGCGGTGGTTCGAATCCCGTTTGGGACCAAAACTTTTCCCCCATCCATTAGACCATGAGTGGTGGTCTGGGCGTTAGTCTTTCGAATGAGACGAAAAAACCAAGGTCCCGTGTGTTACACGCCATTATTTAGCGCACTTCAAAGAACCCATGGCAACAAGAGGGTTTTCCCTGGAAAATGTCTGTAGAAAGAGGCACTCTGATAGGGAATCAAATACGGTTGCAGACAGGAAAAAGACAAAAAAGGGTATGCGCTGCACTTGTGGCAACGCGCTCTCCCCAGAGACAAAAGCCCAGATTTCACGCAGAGAAATCTGCTGTGACATAAAGTGGTATAAAATAAAATAAAAAATGAAGAAAATAAAAAATCATCCTCGGTATGTCCAATTCCTGATGAATAATCATGCTTGATATCCACTGCTTCTAGAAACAAAGCCTGTACTGTATGTTGTTCCTGAGCTCTGGAAGCATCAGTAGTTTCAGGTCTGTAGGAGAAACGTCTGGCCTGCTCTGAGAGTTTCTGGACATCTGTCCAGCGGGACAGTGAATATCAGCACACGTCAGAAGACGGAGTCAGCAGTATACTGACATTTCTCTGAGCACTTGTATTGTATTGTATTGTATTGTATTGTATTGTATTGTATTGTATTGTATTGTATTGTATTGTATTGTATTGTATTGTGTTGTGTTGTGTTGTGTTGTGTTGTGTTGTGTTGTGTTGTGTTGTGTTGTGTCGCGTTGTGTCGCGTTGTGTCGCGTTGTGTCGCGTCGCGTCGCGTCGCATTGCATTGTATAGTATAGTATAGTATAGTATAGTATAGTATAGTATAGTATAGTATAGTATAGTATAGTATAGTATAGTATAGTATAGTATAGTATAGTATAGTATAGGATAGGATAGTATAGGATAGGATAGGATAGGATAGGATAGGATAGGATAGGATAGGATAGGATAGGATAGGATAGGATAGGATAGTGTGGTATAGTGTGGTATAGTGTGGTATAGTGTGGTATAGTATGGTATAGTATGGTATAGTATAGTATAGTATAGTATAGTATAGTATAGTATAGTATAGTATAGTATAGTATAGTATAGTATAGTATAGTATAGTATAGTATAGTATAGTATAGTATAGTATAGTATAGTATAGTATAGTATAGTATAGTATAGTATAGTGTAGTATAGTGTTGTATTGTGTTGTATTGTGTTGTATTGTATTACATTGCATTGTATTGTATTACATTGCATTGCATGGCATTGCATTGCATTGTATTGCATTGTAGTGTAGTGTAGTGTAGTGTAGTGTAGTGTAGTGTAGTGTAGTGTAGTGTAGTGTAGTGTAGTGTAGTGTAGTGTAGTGTAGTGTAGTGTAGTGTAGTGTAGTGTAGTGTATACCACTTTAAGTCACTGCAGATTTTTCTGTGTTAAATTCGGGCTGCTCTCCCCGGGAAAGGCGCGTCGCCACAAGAACGCCCATTATTTTTTTTTCTTTTTCCTGTCTGCAACTGTATTTGTTTCCCAATCAGAGTGGCTTTTTTCTACAGAACTTTGCCAGAGACAACTCTCTTGTTGCCGTTGTTTCTTTTACATCTATTAAACAAATATGTGAATCACACGGGACCTCGATTTATCGTCTCATCCGAAAGGCTAGAACCCAGACCACCACTCATGGTCTAAAAGGATAGGGGGGGGGGGGGAAGTTTTGGGCCTAAACGGGGATCAAACCATCGTACACTTCCGACCCGGACATTTCGCTTTCCAGGCAAGGCGCTTTACCTCTAGACCACTGATCCTCCATTCACATGTCTGGCTTATAAAGGAACGAAACTAAAATTAATGTAATGGGATTTATCATCCCGAAACAGCACAACATACTTTAAAACAAACAAAGTATGAATCAATAGTACAATTAGAAAAAGGCGTTCAACAATGGCAACAAACTCTGCCTGGACCAGCCACCTTTCTGCGTGTGTGCATGTCCACATGAGCGTATTCTATTCTATTCTTTGATCTCTAGGTTAATTAAATAAGCATTCATGTGCTTTTTTTTACATACACTCCCCCGTGTGTATGTAGTTTTGTCAATTTTTTTCATCCGTTCCCACTGGCACAAAATGGCCTACTCTTTCAAAAGGTGGAACGGGTTTTGACGCGCGCGCAAGATATTCTGCATGTGTTCGCACGCGCTTACGAGGTCGGTTTATAGTCTCATTGAAGGACTTTTAGGGACTGGATTCGGCACTGATGTTAACTATAGAAGTAAATTCCTCTTGAACGATGTTCGTATCCGAGTCAGCAAATTACGAGCGCATCACTCTAACCACCAGGCTATCCCGTCCCCCCTGAGTCTAACAAAGCAAGCTAAGTACGTTCAAATTTTCCTGACATTATTTTGTAAACATCGTTTTTACCAGAAAACATCCATTGCAGTGCCAGGAGATTAATGTTTACCCATTTTTGACCAAGACCAGCATCTACATACTATAGTATCACACAGCCAAGGGAAACTGTATCTTCTTTCACACTAAAACCCTAAAGGAAAGACAATCCTCTAACTGTACAAAAACAAGAACCCAAACCCTATGAACAACAGAACACACAGGTAGATGATTGGAAAAAGAACCCGTGATCAAAGCCTTTGGTCCTTTATAGATTTCACCCCCCCCCCCCCTCCTCCCTTCCCCCATCCTTTATGATCCTAACCCCCCATCCCCTACTACCCCACCCCTCCACCCCCCTAAAAGGAGTTGGTTTAGCACCGGCAGACAGTTTCACAGTAAGAATTGGCTTTTGCCGTAAGGTGGTGAGACGGGATAGCCTAGTGGTCAGAACGTTGCACTCGCAATTTGACGACCCGGGTTCGATTCCCGTCCGAGGGGATTTTTTCCCCTGGAGTTATCATCAGTGCTGACTCCACTGTCTCCAAATTTCCTTCGGATGAGACTATACACCAAGGCCCCGTGTTCGAATGTCACGCAGAACATCTTGCGCACACTTTATATCCTGTTTCACTTTTTGTAAGAGTAGGCCATAGAGTGCCAGTGGGAACAGATGACAAGATTCACAAAGCTGCATACACACGGGGACTGGATGTCAAAGAAAGCTCATGAGTGTTTATTCCATTACTCTCGATATAAAAGGATGAATGAATAATACATAAATAAATAAATAAATAGATAAATTAAAAAATGAATAAATAGATAGATAGATAGATAGACAGATAGATAGATAGATAGATAGATAGATAGATAGATAGATAGATAGATAGATAGATAGATAGATAGATAGATAGATAGATAGATAGATAGATAGATAGATAGATAGATAGATAGATAGATAAACAAAATAGAATAAAATAAAATAAAGTTAAAAAAAAAAATAAATAAATAAATAAATAAAAGCCACTATTGGCTTTTCGTTGACAGATCAACTACAGCCATCTACCAAAGAGGGATCAGCCAGACATGACCTGATGACCCCTGACAACATGAAGCCATGGTCACTTCTCCACAAGACAGATGCGTGGCCTGCTGACCCACTGCCCTGATGACCTACACCGAGTGAAGGATGACTTTCTGATAGCTTCACATGACATGACATGACATGACATGACCCACTGTGTCTGACATCAGCAGCAGACATCAACGGATGAAGTTACTCAGTTGGGCACATTCACACTTTTTATTTTTCTGAGACGGCAACTTTTCGAATATCTTCCGTCTATATGTAAGGAAATGGTCAAGAAAATGTCTAAAATAAGATGTGAAAATCCTCAAGTCTGAAATAAGAGTCTTATCCAAAGCAGACAAAAAGCTGAAACGCAATTCCAGTAAACAGCTCGCAGCCTGTTAGGACTTTCTTTATTCTTAGTTTATAACTGTAACAGGGAAATAAAAGAACTTCTGTTTGGTCAACAAGCCACACATTAAATAACTATGGGGGACGGGATAGCCTAGTGGTCAGTATATTGCGCTGGCAATTTGACGACCCGAGTTCAATTCCCGTTCGAGGGGATTTTTCCCCTGGAGTTAACATCAGTGCTGACTCCGTTCTCCCCAAAAATCTTTCGGATGAAACTGTAAACCCAGGCCCCGTGTGCAAACGCATGCAGAACATCTTGCGCACACGTTAAATTCTGTTCCGCTTTTCGTAAGAGTAGTTCATTGTGTGCCGGTGGGAGCAGATGACAATATTTACACAACTGCATACACACGGGGACTGGATGAAAAAAAGCACATAATCCTCGATATAAAAGAATAACATTTAAAAAAAACAAAAGAAATTAAAACTATACACAAGGCTATCCTATTTCCATTAAGATTTTATGACAAAGGATGTTCAACTGGCGTTACTACTACCTTACCCTAGGGTTTCCACAATACATATACAGGCCTGCCCATAGCAAAATGTGACGTACCTAGGTCTGTCTCTGACACAAGTTCTATTCTCGTGCATGTCAACCTCTCTACCCCCCCCCCACCCCCACCCCACCCCTCCTGTCCTTTTCCCTCCTGCCTTCAAAAGACAGCTTTCAGAGTGGTTGAGATGCCAAAGGCCCTGGTGTATAAATTATTCACTTGTCGCCGTAGGGCATGTCATTTAGTAAAAAAAAAAGACAACAACCAAAAACCAATGTAGAAATGTTTAACTAGTGGCCTTAGAACTAACCGTAGGCAAGACATACACGATAAAAGCAACAGTGGATCGGTGGTCTAAGAGGTAACGAGCCTTGCCTAGAAAGCGACAAGTCCGGGTCGGAGTGTGCGGTGGTTCGAATCCCGTTTGGGCCTAAAACTTTTCCCCCACCCACTAGGCCATGAGTGGTGGTCTGGGTGCTGGGTAAGACGATTAACCGAGGTCCCGTGTGTTACACATCATTGTTTGGCGCACATAAAAGAACCCACGGCAACGAGGGGGTGTCCCTGGTAAAATTATGTAGAAAAAAAGCCACTCTGATAGGAAAACAAATACAGTTGCAGACAGGGAGAAAAAAAAGGGTAGGCGCTGCACTTGTGGCGACGCGCTCTCCCCGGGGAGAGCAGCCAGAATTTCACGCAGAGAAATTAATCAGCTGTGACATGAAGTAGTATGAAATTAAAAATGAGATCAAATTAAAAAAAACAATAGTGGATGTAAAAACAGTCAGTCAGAAGTCTCCCCCCCACTCAGACTGTGGATGGTCCTTCAGCTGACCGTCAATGTTTATATTATTTTTCTTTTTATTTATTTTAAACCACTTTATGTCACAGCAGATTTCTCTGCGTGAAGGTCGGGCTGCTGTCCCCGGAGAGAGCGCGTCGCAACAAGTGCAGCGCCTACCCATTATTATTTTTCTTTTTCCTGTTTGCAACTGTTTTTGTATTCCCTATCAGAGTGGCTTTTTTCTACAGGATTCTACCAGGGACAGCCCTCTTGTTGCCGTGGGTTCTTTTACGTGCGCTAAATAATAATGTGTAGCACACGGTACCTCGGTTTACCGTCTCATCCGAAAAACTAGCACCCAGACCACCACTCATGGTCTAATGGATGGGGGTAAAGTTTTGGGGCCTGAATGGGACTCAAACCACCGCACACTTCGACCCTGACTTTTCGCTTTCTAGACAGACGCGTTTCCTTTAGACCATCGAATCATTGGTACCGTGCATGAACTCTCAGACGTAGACAGATAGAAGACTGTTTGTTTATGTTTTAGCAGCAGAATCCCACCCGCTGTGTTATAATTATGTTGCTGTGTTCTAGGAAAGCACCGAACTCTGCGATTCCAAAAGGGGCAAAGATGGAAAAAGAACATGACAATGTTTGTACCATTTCTATTCAATATTGGGTTAAGGATATGAAATAGGATGATACATTTATAAAGAATGAAAAGTAAAAATGGCTGTCAGGTTATATTCTTGCTTCTGATTTTTTTAAAGAACAGCTTA
>CM060330.1:33582438-33584938 GCA_030674155.1 Stramonita haemastoma
CCCAGGGCCGATTGTCCACAGGGAGCCCATCAATATCAGGCGGCTGTGAGGCCACCAGCCAGAGGGGCTCTGCACTGCTGTGGGGTAAATTTGGTGGTATTCAGTGGTGCCTGTTCTGAGCTAACATACGCAGGACACCACCTACTAAGCCCCCTACTAACGACAGTAGTAGCTTAGTCGTGGAGCCAGACTGAAGTGGCAACAACCACAACGTTCCTCCAACCCCCCCCCCCCCCCCTGAACTTCCAACCCCAAAGTCTTTGACACAAACTCACTACAGACAGGAATCTTAATGAAGAATTGTTTTATACCTGCACTAAAGCAGCTTTGTGTTTTTGATTTGTTACCCACCGTATTTAAACAGCTCTAACTATCAGGTAGATGCGGTGATGATGTCTAATCTTGATGGATGTGAATGGGCAAGTGATGCCTCCCAAACCTCAATGCACCTGGCGGCGGTATTTTCAGCCAGTCGTCGATGGTCTTTTTAGCTGCCAGCCAGACTCTCAGAATCAGCAACAGCTGTGCCCCCCCCCCCCCTTTTTTTTTAGGACGACCGTATTTGCAGGTCTGATGTTGATGCTAGATAGTCCTGCCAGCCACAAGGTCTTTAGGGCTACCTCTCAGCGAAGATAGAGTCCATTAATTTTGTTGTAGAGCCCCTGCCATTGTGACATGCTCAGCACAGCGCGAGGCAAAGAGAAATGAGAAGAAAGGCTGCATGCAGACCAGGCAGACAGACCAGCGTCAGACTTCATCTGTGCCCTGTGCCATAAGGACTGTCATTCCTGTGCTGTACTGGCCAGCCACACCCAACGCTGTAAAATTAACACCTAGAGTGCAACTCCATCGTCTTACGAGTCTGAAGATTGCCATTATGGCCTGCAGACAGCAGTAGGCTATAGTTATGTGGAGCCCAAAGATACGACATAACACCTGGCCAAGACCAGCCAACAGTAGAGCAGCACAAAAGATGACAGCTAGCGTGCAGGGGATGGGAACAAGTCTGTCCCTGTCCTAGATCAGTGGACAGCTACAAAATCAGTAGAGAAAACGGCCAGAGACAGTGGTAAAAAACACACACACACAATTGTGACGCTCCACCACATAATGAGACGGAGTGCACATGAGGTCAATTTTTAGTTATTGACATGTTATTAATGTGCAATAAAGTGGCTATCAAATACAAAAAACAGATTGAAAATCGGACAATTATGTGCAACATTATTACAAATTGAAATGATAGACTGCAGGATGTGACAAAATGAAAAACGGACAAGTTTATTTTAGTAACAGGTTGTCAGAATGAGTGCTTTGGTATTTTCAAAACACATTTAAAAGCAAAAGGAATAAAAATTATGCCTTGATATTTCATTATAAGATAAATAAACAGATCTAGTTTAATAATCGATCAAAATCTCAAAATTGATAGCTTGACCCCCACCTGCCTTTAAAGGCTCCTAGCGCAAAATTGGGTAATGTGCTAAGCGACTCATTTCGTGGTGGATCGCCACAATTAAAACACTGGTGTTTCTTCACATCTATTTCCATGAACAGGTAGTTGCAAGTTTGTTTGTTGTTTTACCTGGGTTTACAAATAAACAGATTCTCTCTTGGACTGCTTGGGACCGGTCAGTATCAACATTTAATAATATGCTCACTTTCTGGAAATTTTGTGTCAGGAGTTCCCTTTTTTCTATCCCTCTCTTTATTTCTGCCTTTTTTCTTCTTGTCTATTGTTTTGCTTTCTTGGTTCTTTCTCCTGCCTTTTTGCTAGAAAAAAACAAAATATAACAAGTCCTTCCAATACGAAAGTCAGATGCAATGGGCCTGACTTATCAGGAACTTAACGGCAGCGCAACGGATATTCACTCATGCGACATACAACAACAGTTGCTGTCTGAGCGTTCGACGATGATGAAGAAGAAATATAAACAGCAAAAGTGGGACTTTTCTAGAATGCTGCAACCAATCTATTCTTCATAATCAAACTTCAGACTACACTTTCCACATTCTTGTCCGTGTACACCGATGATAAAACCTTTCACACAGTTAACTTTTGACACAGTTAACTTTGACACAGTTTTTTTAAACACTAATGTACCCCCATCTTGGTCCACACCATCCCTTTTCTTCACCCCACCCCTCCCTCCACCAAAACATCAACTAGGAGCTAAATCCACTAATGATTTATGGCACACTGGAATCTGTGTTTGACGACGCTCCAAGGTAAATGTCGTTCACAGGGGTTCTGTCTTTGAGCAAAAAAACTCAACCGTACAAATTATTTACCAACAGCTTTAAAGGCCCACGTACTACAGAAGCAGGGTGTGTAAACACTGGTAGAGGGTGACAATGACTGGGAGAGCAGCACTGAGAGACCTGGGCCCTGTCCTCAGGCATAGGGGAGGTGTTCAGCTGGAAAGACCAGGCTGACACTTTCTACTGCTTCGACACCAGGATATAAACAAACACTGTCAACTGTTGTTTACGGAATGCG
>CM060330.1:33589938-33594938 GCA_030674155.1 Stramonita haemastoma
AGACTTTAGAAACCTGCTCAGACATTCTCCTAGGTACCGCTTGTCATGGCTTTGTGTTTTTCTAGAAAACAGGGGATCAGAAACTGTGATCAAAGAAAGTGTGATCAAAGATTGTATCTTTGCGGCACACACAGTGTGTTCAAACATCTCGTCTCTGCGGCACAGTGTGTTTACACATTGTGCCATTGTGACTTTGTAACACACAAAGCGTGTTCAAACATTGTGTCTTTGTGGCACACACAGTGTGTTCAAACATTGTGTCTTAGTGTTGTGGCACACACAGTGTGTTCAAACATTGTGTTTTTGTGGCACACACACAGTGTGTTCAAACATTGTGTCTTTGTGGTACACACACAGTGTGTTCAAACATTGTGTCTTTGTGGTACACACACAGTGTGATCAAACATTGTGTCTTTGTGGCACACACACAGCGTGTTCAAACATTGTGTCTTTGTGGCACACACACAGTGTGTTCAAACATTGTGTCTTTGTGGCACACACACAGTGTGTTCAAACATTGTGTCTTTGTGGCACACACACAGTGTGTTCAAACATTGTGTCTTTGTGACACACACACAGTGTGTTCAAACATTGTGTCTTTGTGGCACACACACAGTGTGTTCAAACATTGTGTCTTTGTGGCACACACACAGTGTGTTCAAACATTGTGTCTTTGTGGTACACACACAGTGTGTTCAAACATTGTGTCTTTGTGGCACACACACAGTGTGTACAAACACTGTGTCTTTGTGGTACACACACAGTGTGTTCAAACATTGTGTCTTTGTGGCACACACACAGTGTGTTCAAACATTGTGTCTTTGTGGTACACACACAGTGTGTTCAAACATTGTGTCTTTGTGGTACACACACAGTGTGTTCAAACATTGTGTCTTTGTGGTACACACACAGTGTGTACAAACATTGTGTCTTTGTGGTACACACACAGTGTGTACAAACACTGTGTCTTTGTGGTACACACACAGTGTGATCAAACATTGTGTCTTTGTGGTACACACACAGTGTGTACAAACATTGTGTCTTTGTGGTACACACACAGTGTGATCAAACACTGTGTCTTTGTGGTACACACACAGTGTGTTCAAACATTGTGTCTTTGTGGTACACACACAGTGTGTACAAACATTGTGTCTTTGTGGTACACACACAGTGTGTACAAACATTGTGTCTTTGTGGTACACACACAGTGTGTACAAACACTGTGTCTTTGTGGTACACACACAGTGTGATCAAACATTGTGTCTTTGTGGTACACACACAGTGTGTTCAAACATTGTGTCTTTGAGGCACACACATAGTGTGTTCGAACATTGTGTTATTGTGGCACACACAGTGTGTTCAAACATTGTGTGTTTGTGGTACACACAGTGTGATCAAACAGTGTTTCTGTGGCACGATTTATGTTTTTTTTTTAATCTTTTTTTCCGAGGAAAATGCAACAAGCTTGCATGTGCATTTTGGCATCCACTCTCTGTGTGTATGCGGTTTTGTAGATTTTGTCGTCCACTTCCACTGCCATACAATGGCCTATTTTTTCAAAAGGCAGAACAGGTTTTAACATGTGCATAAAATATTATGCGTGTGTTTGCACACGGGACGTTGGTTTATGATCTCATCCTAATAACTCCACATGGAGTCGGCACTAATGTTAACTCCAGAGAGAAAAATCCCCTTGAACGGCATTCGAACCCAGGTAAGCAGATTATGAGCGCAACACAGAAGGCTCTAATCACCAGGCTATCTCGTCCCCTGGTACACACTGTGTTCAGACAGTCCTAATTAACGGTGAGTCAAGTGGATGGAGACAGGAATGACTCCAGCCTTCATGACCCTTAGGGTTCAGGTCACAGGTTTAATGTCAGTAGTGATGTCTTGCGGATGTAGGGAAGAGAGAGAGAGAGAGAGAGAGAGAGAGAGAGAGAGAGAGAGAGAGAGAGAGAGAGAGAGAGAGAGAGAGAGAGAGAGAGAGAGAGAGAGAGAGTGTGTGTGTGTATGTGTTGTGTGTGTGTGCGCGCGTGCGTGTGTGTGTGTGCGTGCGTGCGTGCGTGCGTGCATGTGTGTGTGTATGTGTGTGCGTGCGTGCGTGCGTGCGTGCGTGCGTGCGTGTGTGTGTGTGTTTCAAAGACTTTCCAAGTCTCATGATGCCCAGTCCTCTACGTGTCTTGATGCCCTCTGTTTACAAACGGTGAAAGGGTTTGAATCCTGTCTGTTAACAATCCCACCTTTTTTTAAATGTATTCTGGAGGGGCGGGAGTGGGCGTGGGGTGATGAAACACATCAATATTTATCAGAGATTCATGGCTTCTCTGGCATCGTACGTAATAATGTCAGTGAAGCGGTCCAGTAAAAATACGGATACAAAATGTGAATATTTAATCATTTTAATAACAAATCGATGTCTTTTCTGTGTTGTGTTGTTTCAAATGAGATATCCAAAACGAATTTAAACCTCTTGTTAAAAAAGAACACTTTGAGGATCACTTTTTGTTTATGAGTGTATCACTTCTTAGTTTTGAGAGAATCATTTCTTACTTTAAAAAACATAATTTCTTTTGAGAGGATCACTTCTCGTTTTCGAAAGTATCATTTCTTGTTTATGAGAGTATTACTTTTTTTGTTTTGAGAGGATCACTTCTCGTTTTTGAAGGTATCACTTCTTGTTTTGAGTGTATTAATTCTTTTTTGAGAGTATAACTTTTTAGTGCGTCACTTCTTTTGTTTTTTTTAGTGTATCATCTTTTTTTGAGAGAATCACTCTTTTGGAGAGTGTTACTTCTTTTTAATTGTATCACTTCTTAATTGAGTATATCACTTTTTTGAGAATTTCAATTTTTTGAGAGTATCACTTCTTGTTTTGAGAGTATCACTTCTGGTTTTGAGATTATCACTTCTTTTTGAGAGCAATATCTTTTGTTTTGAGAGTATCACTTTTTGTTATGAGAGTATTACCTTTCGTTTTGAGAGTATCACTTTTTTGAGAGTACAACTTTTTGCTTTGAGAGTATCACTTCTTCTTTGAGTGTATTACTTCTTTTTTTTTTGAGTGTATAACTTTTTTTCAGTGCATCACTTCTTTTTGAGAGTATCGCTTCTTGTTTGTGAGAGCATCACTTCTTGTTTGAGAGTATTACTTTTTGTTTTGAGAAGGATCTCTTCTTATTGAGAATATTACTTCTTTTTTTTCTGAGAAAGATCATTTCCTTTTGAGAGGATCACTTTTGCTTGGGAGAAGTCTTTACCAGGCTTTGTGTGAATATCGCTGTGTTGTACATATTCACACAGAATTATAAAGATGCTAAATGGTAAAGGTGTTCCATATCCTGTGTGGTCGTAGGGGAGCAAGGCATCAGAGACCTCAGCTTCTCTAGGGGCTAGCATGTTGAGGGCGGCGCCCATCCCCTCTCCCTCGCTGCTTTACCTTCCCTGACTCTAAAGATGGTAGGTACCCATAGGTACCCATGTACAGCTGGGTGAACTGGAGGGACTGTACTAAAGCCAAGGCGCACAAACGGTCACCCATCCAACTGGTAACCATGCTCGTCGCTGCTTAACTTGACTGGGGGATAGTGAGCGCTCATATAAAGATGACAGTAGTTATTTTATTTGACACGTTCTTTTTATTGTTTCTGACAAAAGACCCAATCTAATAAAACATCAACAAACATCATACAAGAACAGAGCTATCTCTACTAATGGGACCATCACCAACCTATTATTAGTCTACAACAGATGGATCCAACTCGTGTTGTATCAAAGTATGATTACTGTACCGATGCGGTGTGGATTTGCTAGAGATGTGTAAAAGTGATGGTTTGATTCGTTCCTAGTTTTGATGACTACTTGTGTCACACACACACGCACACATTCCAACATACACACATATATACATACATACATACATACATACATACATACATACATACATACATACATACATACATACATACATACATAGACACATACATGCATACATACATACACACACACACACATACAAACACACACACACACACACACACACACACACACACACACACACACACACACACACACACACGCACGCACACACACGCACCCCCCCCTCCCCACACACACACACGAACACACGCATTTTAGATTCCAACAACATAAGAGGAAACCTCATCCTGATGTGGACTGATGACACAGACAATGGAGACTCAACAAGACTCAGGTATGAAGGTAGACAACAGACAAAAGACAACAGACACCAGCCCTTGTTCCTGGCACCATTTTATTTCAAGCATAGGCATGAAGCCTGAATCAGGAGACAGGGATCACGTGCCACGTGGCACAGATGCACGCGCTGCACAAAGAAACAGGCTGCCAGCCCCTTCAGCACGTTATGAACAGTGAACACAGACTGTCTGCCTCTTTATCACTTCATGAACAGTTAAAAAAACAGACTGTTTCTTTATCACTTTATAAACAGTGAAAACAGACTGTCTGCCTCTTTATTACTTCATGAACAGTTGATAACACAGACTGTCTATCTCTTCATCACTTCATGAACAGTTAAAACAGACTGTCTGTTCCTTTGTCCCTTCATGAACAGTGAAAACAGACTGTCTGCCTCTGTATCACTTCATGAGCAGTTAAAACAGAATGTCTGCCTCTTTGTCCCTTCATGAACAGTTAAAAAAAACCAGACTGTTCTTTTGTTACGTCATGACCAGATAAAACAGGCTGTCTGTTCCTTTATCACTTCATGAACAGATAAAACAGACTCTCTGCCTCTTTGTACCTTCATGAACTGTTAAAACAGACTGTCTGTCTCTTCATCACTTCATGAACAGTGAAAACAGGCTGTCTTCCCCTTCATGATTTTATGAACAGTTCAAACACAATTGCTGTCCCTGTGTTACTTCATGAACAGATAAAACAGTCTGTCTGCCACAGATAAAACAGTCTGTCTGCCTCTTCAACACTTCATAAACAGATAAAACAGGCTGTCCGTTCCT
>CM060330.1:33599938-33604938 GCA_030674155.1 Stramonita haemastoma
GAACAAGAACAGGAACAAGAACAAGAACAATGAAGAAAAAACGAAAAAAAGAGCAATTATAACAATAATAATGACAATGACGAACAAAGAACTTTAATAAACTCTTACAAGGACAATGAAGAAAGAAAAGAAAGAAAAAAGAGGAGGAAATAACCCATGACTCTCAACATCAACATTCGATATCATACAATATAATATAATATGAGAAAGATACATTAAAAAAACAAAAACCTGCTTATATACACGGTAACACCACTTTCAAAGTCAAAAGTTAAAGACAAAAAACAGTATCTCCAAGAAAAAAAAAAACAAAAAAAAACCACCAAGCTGCTGGCACCAGTACACCGATCTCAGACCGAGTTGTAACTGACAGTGGTCCGCATGGAAAAACTGTTCGCCTTGTGGATATAGCGGCGCGCGCAGAACATCCGCATGAACACGCGCCGGAACTTCCGGCCCAGAAGACAGTAGAAGAAGAAGTCGGTAGCCGCGTTGATGACGAGGGTGGTCTCCCCTGCGTTGAAAAGCAAAATGGCGGTCGGGGTGGCGGCGACATCGGACACGATGGCGGAGAGGTTGTAGGCGAAGGGGAGAATGCAGCAGATGAAGTAACACAACGTGATGCCGAACACGATGTACGTCAGGCCTGCACACACACATGCGCACATGCACACACACACACATACATACGCACATGCACACACACACACACACACACACACACACACACACACACACACACACACACACACAATAACACACACACACACACACACACACACACACACACACACACACACACACACACACACACACACACACCACATGCATTGCCAAATATTATTACTCCATTCTATCTGTCACGTAAAATTTGATATAGACTCACTCACTCTCTCTCTCCTCTCTCTCTCTCTCTCTCTCTCTCTCTCTCTCTCTCTCTCTCTCTCCTCTCTCTCTCTCTCTCTCTCTCTCTCTCTCTCTCTCCTTATATTATATATATATATATAATCACGTTGTTTTAGTCGCTTCTACTACAAAGGCGATATCAGAGCTGTCACCTCATTATCAGTCGTAATAATTCACATCAACATTTACTGTAAATTCTCATCTAACATCTCTTAATTCTCTCAATCATGCAACACTGTCAACAAGAGAAAACAATATTAATAACTATTATGGTGCCATCATTATTAATTCATTCATTCTCTGGACAAATCAAACCAAGTTGTGCTTAGAACTCCAGCCATTCCGCTCTATCTGACTTCCCTAGCTCAAAAAACAGATATCCAAAAAAAAAAGTTTAGAAACACTTCAAAGTAATCGCACAATATGTGACCCCATTTATAAAGAATGAGTCTTAACTCGCACGCAGTGAAAAAGAGAGAGGCCCTCCAAAAGGGAAGGCTGGGTCCACTTTGTCAGCTTTGACTGTTCATCAAAAATGGAATCTGTAGGCCTTAAATTTCCTATGTAGTTGAAAAGGTTAGATTCGAGGGGGAAAAATCGTTTTAAAGCGTTTTTATCGACCTGCTGAGGTGTTTGTTAGCTAGAGTTGTGAAAAACTTTAAACCTGATTTTCTCAGAATGTAGAAATCGCTGTGTCACCCATTTCAAACACCCATAACTTTGTCAATTTTAAAGGTAGAACAATGAATCATGCATCAAAAAGAGAGGTAATGATCTGTAAGATTTCAGAAAATATAAAAACTTATTTTGACCCATTGATGCTTAAGATTCCTTTTGTAAAATTAGGTACATATTGTTATTTTTAAAATACGAAATAAGACTTAAGATGAGACTTTCCGTATCATCCCAATGCTTACAGTTTCATTACCTGACTGGCAAAACAACACATTATGAAATGTCAAGTTATGTCTGAAAATTTTTTTAAAGTTGTCAGTCCTGCTTTATCAATAAAGGACAGCGAAATGGACTGGGGAGACAGATAATTCACGAGAGAGAGAGAGAGAGAGAGAGAGAGAGAGAGAGAGAGAGAGAGAGAAGAGAGAGAGAGAGAGAGAGAGAGAGAGAGAGAGAGAGAGAGAGAGAGAGAGAGAGAGAGAAGAGAGAGAAGACAAATTCAAGACAAGACAAGACAAATTCTTTTATTCGAGGATAATAGATAAGCACTCATGTGCTTTTTTACATCCAGTCCCCGCCCTTTTCAGGGATAACATCAAGATAAAAAGATACTAAACAGTGAAAACATATGCAGTACCAAAAAACATAAAGGAAAAAGAACATTATATATAATAAGGATAATAAAAAATGCAACTCATTCAGAAGACGAAAATCAGAAGTCACAATAAAATGATTTTGATTATAGATGAAAAGAGAAGCGTTAATAAAATAAAGAGCAAACAAAGGAAATAATGAAATAAAACAGCTTAGCAACCAAGAAAAGTCACCCAAATAATTTAGCCACAACATTGTGCAACTCACTAACAACAAAAGACGAAAGAATAAAGATAATACAATGAAAAGAAGAAATAAGAAGAATAAACAATAGAATATAGAAAAATAGAGTAGAGAGAGAGAGAGAGAGATGATCGGGTGAGACTACAATGACTGAAAGCAATAAAGAGATAAAAAGTAAGAGAGAGAGAGTAGAGAGAGAGTAGAGATGAATGAGTAGAGTAGAGAGATGAGAGAGATGAGAGAGAAGAGATGATGAGAGAGAGAAGAAGTAGAGATGAATGAAGACGAGGTAGAGAGTACTACATGTACGACTAGATAGAGTAGTAGATAGTATGTATGTATAGAATGTATTATGTAGATGAATAGTAGTATGATGTAGATGTATGTAAGTATGTATGTATGTATGATGTATGTAATGTATGTATGTATGAGTAGTAGTAGTACGTAGTAGTAGTAGTACGTACGTAGTACGATGTAGTATGTATGTATGTAGTAGTATGTATGTATGTAGCATGTATGCATGTATGCATGATGCATGATGTAATGTATTATGATAGTACTTGCATCTATGATCTATGTATGTATGTATGTATGTATGTATGTACGTACGTACGTACGTACGTACGTACGTGTAGTAGATCCATGATGTATGTATGTATGTATGTATGTATGTATGTATGTATGTATGTATGTATGTATGTATGTATTGTATGTATTCGTATATATGTAGTGTATGTATGGTAGTATGTATGTATGTATGTAGTATGTATGTATGTATGTATTATGTATTATGTATTGTATGTATGTATGATATGTATGCAGCACGCATGCATGCATGCATGCATGCACAGTATGTAGTAGTACTGTATGTACGTACGTACGTTATGTACGTACGTACGTACGTATGTATACATTACGTATAAAACATACGTATCGTACTGAAACGTACGTACTAGATAATGAATAGATATAGATAATGATATGATAATGCATGCATGCGTATAGTATAGTATACGTATGTATGATGTATGTATGTATGTATGTATGTATGTATGTATGTATGATGATGTATGTATGTATGTATGCATGCATGCATGCATGTATGCATGCATGCATGCATGCATGTATGTATGTATGTATGATGTATGTATGTATGTATGTATGTATGTATGTATGTATAGTATGTGGTGTGTATGTATGTATGTATGTATGTGTGTATGTATGTATGTATGTATGTATGTATGTATGTATGCACGTACGTACGTATGTATGTGTGTATGTATGTATGTATGTATGTATGTATGTATTTATGTATGTAATGTGTGTATGTATGTATGTATGTAATGTTGTATGTATGTATGTATGTATGTGTGTGTGTATGTATGTATGTATGTATGTATGTATGTATGTATGTATGTATGTATGTATGTACGTACGTACGTACGTATGTATGTGTGTATGTATGTATGTATGTATGTATGTATGTATGTATGTATGTATGTATGTATGTATGATATGTATGTATGTATGTATGTATGTATGAATGTATGTATGCATGCATGCATGCCTGTATGCATGCATGCATGCATGCATGTATGTATGTATGTATGTATGTATGTATGTGTGTGTGTATGTATGTATGTATGTATGTGTGTATGTATGTATGTATGTATGTATGTACGTACGTACGTACGTACGTACGTACGTACGTACGTACGTACGTACGTACGTACGTACGTATGTATGTATGTATGTATGTATGTAATGTATGTATGTATGTATGTATGTATGTATGTATGTATGTATGTATGTATGTATGTATGTATGTATGTATGTATGTATATATATATATATATATAATATATATTATATATATATATATATATATATAATATATATATATATATATATACGTATGTTTGCATGCATGTATGTATGTTTGCATGTATGTATGCATGAATATATCTCTGCATGTAATGTAGGCATACCATAATTCTCCACGCCCACACACCTAGATAAGAGTATGACAACATCCACTTCCCTCTTCTCGGATGACGGCTTTGTTCACTCCATACCACAAGTACCCAAACAAATCGTCTTCTTACTCTGAAAGCCTGGAAAGTAAGTACTCCAGAGGTTTATCGAACCTCAGGGTGAGAAAGACTACACCAGATGAAAACTAAGACAGATGATACTGGAAAGAACCACTATTCCTAATGCACTGCGGACTTCTTATAAAACTCCTGGGGTACAGGAAGTGAGTGATGGGGCTGTACACACTGAGGACTTCAGATTTCCTTTCTATGAGGATAAATCTTCTGGTGACAGCTTTCCTGGGGAAAATCTGGCCTGACTGACTTTCTCTGTCTTCTTAAGCAAGAAGCAAAATCAATGCTTGGGGAAAAAAAAAAAAAGGGAGAAATCTCCTTCTGTCTTTCTTCTTCCTTTTTGTTGCAATTTCCATCATCTTTGCGATGTGACGGACGCTATAGTTAGTGGTTAAAATCGTACGACTACAATCTCATGGGTCCATGAAGTCCTGGGTTTGAGTCTCGGCTGCTAGGTCTTGGTGAATTAAAGGT
>CM060330.1:33612438-33632438 GCA_030674155.1 Stramonita haemastoma
CCACCCCAGCCATACCCAGGCTTGCCATGTCACTTCTTATTTTTTTACTTCATTTTTTATTTTATACAACTTTATGTCACAGCAGATTTCTCTGCGTGAAATTCGGGCTGCTCTCCCCGGGGAGAGCGCGTCGCCGCAAGTGCAGCGCCTACCCACTTTTTTAACTTTTTCCTGTCTGCAACTGTATTTGTTTCCCTACTGAGTGGCTTTTCTTTTACAGAGTTTTGCCAGGGAGAACCCTGTTTTGCCGTGGGTTCTTTTATGTGCGCTAAATAGTGATGCGTAACACACGGGACCTCGGTTTATTGTGTCATCCGAAAATTGGCGCCCAGACCACCACTCATGATCAATGGATGGGCGAAAAGTTTTGGGCCAAAATGGGATTCAAACCACTGCAACCTCGACCCGGATTTTTTGCTTTCTAAACAGGCGCGTTACCTCTAGACCACCGATCCAACAGGGTCAGATGTCCACAGGAGATCATCAATGATAAGCGCGCCATGAGACCACCAGCCTGAGGAGCCCTGCACTACTGCTGGACCACTTCGGTGGTGTTCTGTGGTGTGCCTGTTGTGAGCTGCGACACACATGACACCACCAGCTTTCTAAGCCCTCTACTGGTGACAACCAGGGCGTATTCACGAGGCCAGACTGACTGAGACGTCCACCTAGCGTAGTGACTAACACACAATTCCTCCTAAACCAGTCTCCCATGGACAATGTTCCTCCGGCGACCTTCTTCTTTGAGCAATATTCCTCCAACGACATTCTCGTATGAATGATATTCCTCCAACGACATTCTCCTTGAACAATATTTCTCCTTCTCCTATGAACAACATTCCTCTTCTCCTATGAACAACATTCCTCTTTCTCCTATGAACAATAATCCTCCAATGACCTTCTCGTATGAATAATATTCCTCCTTCTCTTATGAACAATATTCCTCCAACGATCTTCTATGAATAACATTCCTCCTTCTCCTATGAAAAATACTCCTCCGACGATCTTTTCCTATGAATAATATTCTTCCTTCTCCTATGAACATCATTCCTCAAATGACCTTCTCCCATTAACAATATTCCTCCAATAACCTTCTTTAAACAATATTCTCTAACGATCTTTTCCTATGACCAATATTCCTCATTCTTCTATGAACAATATTCCTCCTTCTTTTATGAACAATATTCTTCCAATGACCTTCCTATGAAAAATATTCTTCCAATGACCTGCATATTCTCCTCCTATGACCAATATTCCTCCAATAACTTTCTTCTATGAACAATATTCCTCCAATGATCTTCTTCTATGAACAATATTCCTTCAACCGTCTTCTTCTTAGACAATTTAACCAGCACTCTAAAAATTGAGACAACTGTTTAAACAACAATTGTTTCAACAACCGTAAAAATAACTACATCAACAACAGCCAACAACATCATCAATAACAATAACACTCACCCACCCCCCCCCCCCCCACGCACAAACACGCGCCCGCGCACGCACGCACACACACACGCACACACACACACACAGCCGTGGAAAAATCGAATTCCATTGAACAAGACACGTTTGGCACACGGCCTTGACAACCATCAGCCAAATTGTTCTCAACACCAAGAGCCCCCCACACACACACACACACACACACACACACACACACACACACACACACACACACACACACACACACACACACACACACACACACACACACACACACACACACACACACTACACAACACCACACACACAAACACAACACACACTCTCACACACACACACACACACACACACACAGCAACACACACACACTACCACACACCACACACACACACACACACACACACACACACACACACACACACACACACCACACACACACACCAACACACACACACACACACTACACACACACACACACACACACACACTACAACACACAACATACACACACATACACACACACAACACATACACACTACACACACTACATACACACACATACACACACACAACACATACACATACACACTACTAACACATACAACACATACACACACACTACACACACACCAACACACACACACACACACACACACACTACATACACACGCTACACACAACCACTACACACTAAACACTACACACACACACACACTACACACACACATACACACAACTACACACTACACACTACACACACACACATACACACACTACACACACACACACACACACACACACACACACACACACACACACACACACACACACACACACACACACACACACACACACAGATGACCAAATTCCCATTATTGCAAGCACAAAGGGACAGGATATTAAACAAAAAGCATATTGTGACGCTCCACCACATAAGGATCGCATTGCACCAGAGGTCAGTTTTTAGTTATTGACAAGTTATCAATCTGCAATAAAAAGGCTATTCAATACAAAAAGACAGATTGAAAATCAGGCAATTCTGTGCAAAGTTATTACAAATTGAAATGATAGACTGCAAGATGTGACAAAATGAGAAACGGGCAAGTTTGTTTTCGTAACAGGTTGTCAGAATGAGGGCTTGGGTATTTTCAAAACACATTTAAAAGCAAAAGGAATTATTAAAAAAAACAACAATTCCTTGATATTTCATTACAAGGTGGAATAACGGATATAGTTTAATAATATCAAAATCTCAAAATTGACAACTTGACCCCCACCTGTCTTTAATGGCTCCTAGCGCAAAATTGGGTAATGTGCTAAGCGACTCATTTCGTGGTGGAGCGTCACTTTATTTCGTATTCCGTTATTCTTGAAATAAGAGAAGAGATCAATGAAACGATAGCAAACATGACACACAGAAAGGACACATATCCTCGATATAAAAGAATACGATAAGATAAGATAACACACAGCCGGTTAATTCTACCCAACCCCTGCTTTTTCCCAGTGGAAGACAGATCCATTTTCACACAAAGCAAGATGGCATGACGCAAAATAAACACCACAACAAACAAACAAACAAAATGACAAATAAACCCACACTCAAAGAAATGTAAATGTCACGACCAGTTTCAGGCCAAAGCCCTTGGCCAGTGATCAATGTCAGCGAAGCTCCTAGTCTCAGATCAACATGTATGTTGTTATGCTATCAATATTAGGTTTGAGATTATGTTTTTGCTTCTGTTGTTTTTTCAAGGACAGGCTGTATGCAAAACTATAGCAGTAATATACACTTTCCATGGAAGGAAGAAAACATTCTCCGAAGTTGGAGTATGGCTGCCTAGTCGTCGATATACTTGACGACAAACAGCTCTATACATGCGCAAACTTCTCTTCAGTGTGTGTGTGTGTGTGTGTGTGTGTGTGTGTGTGTGTGTGTGTGTGCTGTGCGTGCGTGCGTGGGTGCGTGGTGCTGTGCGTGGTGTGTGTGTGTGTGTGTGTATGTTGCGCGCGCGCGCGCGCGCGCCATCATGTGTTGAGTGAGACAGAGTGCACATTTGGGTGACACCTCACGAGAGAGTTAAGCCCGGGAACGTCCAACAGTAACAACAACGACGACGACGACGACAATCATAATAGTAACGATTACATCAATAACATTGACACGGCAAAGAATCAACAAAATAATTGTTATAAGCGAAAACCCAACATTTAAAAAAAAAAAAAAAAGGAAACTGAGTACGCAGTTAATTCGGAAACATCCAGCAGTAACAACAACACAACAACGACACAATCATAATAACAACGATAACAACAATAACATGAACACAGCATGAAACGACAAGATAATTGTTCTAAGCGCAAACCCAACATTAAAAAAAAAAGAAAAAAACCGAATATACACATTCAACTACTTCAGGTTTAGGGCTCTGGCCTGCCCGCTCTGTGATTTTTGCGGGGTTTGTTTGCCGTGTTTTGTTTTCTTTCGTTTTCATGTCGAGAATTATCGACATTTTCCATCTGCGCTGGTTCTGACAGAATAAAGTGCTTTTGATTTATTTCCTTCTATTTGCAAAGCTCAACTCTTCTGTCTCTTTTTTTTCTTTGTTTTATTTCTTGTGGTTGTTTTTTTTTTCTTGAGCTTTTTTCAGCGCTAGGGAAGTGTTCCCTCATGGACAAGTTTGCAGAAGCAAAATGGAATGATGCGCCGTAGTGGAAGAATTGCAGAGGTCTGTTATCAACTTAGAGAAACAGGTTTTTTTTTTTACACAACTTCAGCAAAGATAATAAAATAGCTGTAAATACACATGGAAGACGGAGAAGCTCAGTAGTCAGAGCACTCGCTTTCTCCCAGCCAATGTTTTAAGCAGCATCGAGCGTGTTTACCAAGTGAATGGTTGACTGTTTGCGCGCTTTGGCTTCAGTACAGTCCCCCAGTTCACCCAACTGTGAATGGGTACCTGCTTCTTTAGGGTCAGGGGAGGTAAAGCAGCGAGGAAGAGGAGATTGGTGCCTCCCTCAATATGCTGGCCCCTAGAGAAGCTGAGGTCTGACGTCTCGTTCCAGTACGACCACATAGTTTACAGGACACTTTTACCTTTTTCGTTTTTGAATACACGTGATAACTTTGTACGCAACTATAGGACAAAATAGTTGTTAACTTTGTCCACACACAAACCACCTTTACACAGCTTTGAGACTTCACAATTAAAAGCTATGCATATACTCAAAAGATCTTTATAAAACAAAAATCTACGACATAATACTTCATGACTTGACGTACTCACACCAAAAGCTATTGTCAAACAGCTATAATAAAAATACTCTCGAACCATGTTCACACACAAAAGGCCTTAAACAGAATTTCAAGACAAAATACTTTAACAAACTCTACATATGGGTGCACTCAGTACCCAGGTAGATTAAAGTAACGGAGTATAAGTCCTGTCTTTAAAATCAGCAGTTGGGGGTTTGGAATCCAGGCGGAATAAGAATATGACTTTTACGCTCTCTTCAATCGATCCTTGTGCAGACCTGACAATGCCTCATGTTTGCAGGCATACTGGAGATAATGTATGAGCTGTGAAGCTTCCGCAGCAGGAACTATCTATACAGTATATGGCAAGGGCTGCTGGGCTTGTCTCCTTGCCTGAAGATGCTGCTCAGACATTTGGACAGACACTGCTTAATGTAATGAAACAGTCGGTGGCTCCTTTTTCATAAACGTCTTCTTCCATCTCTCACCTACCCCGTAGTCTGGTCCATCTTTGGGACATCACTGAAGATTTTGCCACCAGCTTCCTCCACTCCACGAGGTTCTCAGCTTTCTGTATTAAGTCGTATCACTCAAGGCCAGTCCATCTCTGATGTTGTCTTCCTATCGTTTTTTTTTTCTTTCTGTCTGCCTCTTCGTCTCCCTCCTTTTCCTGTTCCCTGTAGGGACAGTCTTGGCCAGTCTTGATGTTCGTGTGACATGTCCGTACAACTTCAGAAATCGAAAACCTATTACCCAGCGAAGTTTTTTTTCTCTATTTTAAAACAAATGAGTCCAGTGTTTAACTGATAAAAGACAGTGTCTTTGATGATTGACAAGTCTATTGGCATCGACCCTGTCCAAACACAAGAGATTACAGACTGGTTACAATCTGAAATTGAACTTTTTAAAAATCTCATATCACATCACGCATGGTGCAATCTTCTTCTATGTGACACTAAAGCCTTTTCTATGTGACACTAAATCCTTGTCTATGTGACATCAAAGCTTTTTCTATGTGGCAATAAAGCATTTTCTGTGTGATACTCAAGCTGTCTTCTATGTGACACTTAAGCCTTTTCTTTGTGGCAATAAAGCCTTTTTATGTGACACTTGAGCCTATTCTATGTGGCAATAAAGCCTTTTATTGTGACAATAAAGTCTTTTTCTATGTGACACCAAAGTTTTTCCTATGTAACACTAAAGCCTTTCCTGTGTGACACTAAAGCCTATTCTATGTGACAATAAAGCCTTTTCTGTGTGAGAAGAAAGTTTTTTCAATGTGACACTAAAGCCTTTTCTGTGTCACACGGAAGCTTTTTCTATTTGACAAGAAGCTCTTTGCATGTGACAATGGGGATGGGAAAACCCAGTGGTTAGAACATCTCGCTTTCCCTAAATAAGGCTATGCAGCATTGAGCGTAGTTACCAAGTGGATGGGGACTGTTTGCATCCTTGGCTTCAGTACAGTCTCCCAGCTTACCAAGCTGTCAATGGGTACCTGCCCTCTTTTAGAATCAGCGATGGTAAAGCGGCAAAGCAAAGGAGATGGGCACCGTCCTCAACATGCTGTTCGGTTGAAGAAACACATTAAAACCTTTTTACCTATGTGACAATAAGCCAAAGCTATGCACGCATGGAGCATTTTGAGCACGCATAAAAAGAAACCAAAATCGAAACAATAACAACAGAAATACCATAGCAACATCAAAAATGTATAATTTTAGCAAAACTCTGTGAGGAACTAAAATCAATTTCGTTTGGAAACAAAACAAACAAAAAAAAGAATTTGAAAATAGGAAAAATATCACGAACGATTAACTAAGAAACGGAATATCAGTAGTCGAGTGCTACACCCGTGGCGGTGTTTTCTTGATAGTGAAAGCTAGTTGTCCTAACACTACACAAGGCAACTGCCTGTCCTGACTTTCCTGTACACATTAATTGCTCCTGTCAGCACTGGGCATCGAAACCGCAACTGAAGAAGCATCATGGAGTGTCTCTGTGTGTGGGGTTTATGTGTGTGTGTGTGTGTGTGTGTGTGTGTGTGTGTGTGTGTGTGTGTGTGTGTGTGTGGGCGGGGTGTGTGTGTGTGTGTGTGTGTGTGTGTGTGTGTGTGTGTGTGTGTGTGTGTGTGTGTGTGTGTAGTGTGTGTTGTGTGTGTGTGTGTGTGTGTGTGTCGTTCGTTCTTTATTTATTTTCTTATATGGATGTGTCATGTGCTTGTTCATGTCGTGTGCATACAGTTTTGTTTGCTGTTCGGCCGTGCCTTCTAGGGGAAGGTTTACGTGTGGTCAAGATGTCTGCGTGCGTGACGGGTGTTAGTTTCATTATGTGTTTTGTGTGTGTGTGTGTGTGTTGTTGTTGTTTATGTGTTGTGTGCGTGTGTGTCCATGTTGTCTGTTCTCTGTGCCTTGTTTGTCCTCTGTCTGTCTGTCTGTCTGTGTGAACTCAGCCAAGAGAAGGCGATAGATTCCCCCCCACCCACCCCCAACCAAATCCTTTACACCTGATGTCCCGAATAATCCCTTGTATAAAAAAAAGTCTTCGTCATTCCTTCACTTTTCAAAACCAGCGTTTTTCCACGGCCAGTAAGTAAGCCAGTTCTAAATGTGGAAGTGTTATCATCACCAGGAGAGACTTCGGCACATAGATCATTCACCAGCTACAGTCAGCATCAAGTACAAAAAGGGGAAAAAAGTCTTTTTTACCAGACACCCAGAGACTTCCCACAGACTTTCAGGCTGGAAATAGTCAAAGCTGCTCCCAGTTGGGTTTTTTTGTTGTTGTTGTTAAACGTACACACAGACACAGACACACGACACACAGAGACACACAGATACACAGACACAGACGCACTCTTCGTTTTTCTGCCTGTCTCTCTCTGTCTCTTTTCTGTCCTCTTCTTCTGTCTCTCTGTCTCTCTCTCTTCTCTTCTCTCTGTCACTCTGTCTCTCTGTCCTGTCTCTCTCTCTCTCTCTCTCTCTCTCTCGTCTCTCTCTCTCTCTCTCTCTCTCTCTCTCTCTCTCTCTCTCTCTCTCTCTCTCTCTCTCTCTCTCTCTCTCTCTCTTCTCTCTCTCTCTCTTTTCTCTCTCTCACACATACTCACACACATATGCACACACATACACACAAACACCACATATACACACCACAGAGTCCACACACACACACAACAATACACACACATAAAACACACACTTACACACACACACCAACCACCCCCCCCCCCACACACACACACACAAAACATAACACACACACATCACACACACACACACACACACACACACACACACACACACACACACACACACACACACACACACACACACACCACACACACACACACACACGCACAACCACACCAAACCAAACCAAACCAAACTAAAACTAGGTAAGAGAGGGGAAACCTAACCTGCTGCAGCAAATGAAGCCTACTTTTTAGGTGCTGCAAAGCAGGAGGGTCCTACATCAGTAACAAAACTTCAATACAGCTGGCTTCAGGAACAGGTGGGGGGAGTGAGGGAGTGGGGGGAGTGGGGGGGGGAGTGGGGGAGGGGGGAGTGAGGGAGGGGGGGGGGGCAGGAGTTAACCTAGTAAAGAAATGAAGTGTAGGAACTAAGGCCAGTACAAAAGACTAAACACCGGAGGTAAGAGGCCAGGTGAGGCTATCGTAGACTGGGAGCGGAGGAGGGTGGAGAGAGAGAGAGAGAGAGAGAGAGAGAGAGAGAGAGAGAGAGAGAGAGAGAGAGAAGAAGACAGAGAGAAGACAGACGAGACGAGCAGACAGACAGAGAGAGAAGACAGACAGAGACAGCAGAGAAGACAGAGACCAAAAGAGACAGAGACAGAGAGACAGAGAGACAGACAGAGACAGAGACAGAGAGACAGAGAGAGACAGAGCAGAGAGACAGAGAAGAGACAGAGAAGAGAGACAGAGAGAGAAGACAGACAGACAGAAGAGAAGACAGAGAAACAGAGAAAGAACAATGAATCAATGAATCAATGAATCTATCAATGAATGATCTTTATTTTCCAAGATTTAGAGAATAAGCATTTACATACTTTTTTTCCATGAGAGACAGACAGACAGACAGACAAGAGACAGAGAGACAGAGAGACAGAGTGTGTTGTGTGTGGTGTGTGATGTGTGTGTGTGTGGGTGTGTGTGTGTTTGTGTGTTTGTGTGTGTGTGTGTGTGTTGTGTGTTGTGTGATGTGTGTGTGTGTGTGCAGTGTGTTGTGTGTGTGTGTGTGTGTGTGTGTTGTGTTGTGTTGGTGTGTTGTGTCTGTGTTGTGTGTTGTGTGTGCATGTGTGTGTCGTGTGTTGTCTCTGTGTCGTGTGTGTGTGTGTGTGTGTGTGTGTTGGTGTGTGGTGTGTGTGTGTGTGTGTGGTGTCTGTCTGCTGTCTTCCTGTGTCTGTGTTGTGTCTGTGCTGTGTGCGTGTCTGTATGTTGTGTGTGTGGTTGTGTATGTGCTGTGTGTCGTGTGTGTGTGTGTTCTGTGTCTGTGGTGTGTGTGTGTGTGTGTGTGTGTGTGTGTGTGTGTGGTGTGTGTGTGGTTGTGGTGTGTGTGTTGTGTGTCTCTGTGTCTGTGTTGTGTGTGTGTGTCTGTGTGTACGCGAGTTTGTAGATGGTAGGGGGGGGGGGGTGGAGTCAAAATGTAGGTTGGTGGTAATTACTGTAATCAACCTTCGGGCAGGAGAACAGCTGCAGCAAACTACTGGGTTAATGGTTCAAGGCTCTAGAATCTCACTACATTACTACACTCACTTCACCGTGGAAGGTTTCATCTGACAAAATGAGATAACAACGCTGGGTCATCTGAACTCAGTGGCTTTGTGGAGCTAGACCTGAGTAATGAAGTAAATTGGATTGGAAGAAGCCATAGGTGGGAGTCTTGGAAACTGATTGGTGGTACTCTAATCTGAAAGTCTTTGAGAGAGAGAGACGAGGAGCTGAGGGGAGCGAACATGAAATCTTCCAATAATGCTGTTGAGAAGAAAAAAAATCTGCGTGAATAGCTAGCTCTCTTACTTAGTAACGCTGTGGCTTTGAACAGGATGGAAAGAGAAGAAAAGGGAACAAAAGAACGGGAAGAAAAAAAACAGAAAAAAGAAATACAAGAAAGGCAGAAGAAGAAGACAAATCAATGACTTCAGTAAAACAGCTAGCTAGTCAGGAAAGCTTGGAGGCAGGTTGGGAGGGGGTAAAATAAGTCAGTTAACAGGTCAGTAATGTTGATAAGTGTCGTAATTGCTCATTGGGATGGGAAGGTGGGTGGTTGGGTGGTTGGGTGTTTGGGTGATTGGGTGGATGGGTGATTGGGTGGATGGATGGATGGATGGATGATGGATGGATGCATGGATGCATGCATGGATGCATGCATGGATGCATGCATGGATGGATGGATGGATGGATGGATGGATGGATGGATGGATGGATGGATGGATGGATGGATGGTGGGTGGGTAGGTGGATGGCTGGTGGCTTGGCTGGCTGGCTGCTGCTGGCTGTGCTGGCTGTGATGGATGGATGGATGGATGGATGGATGGATGGACGGTTGCCAGATGAAGTGTGGCATTTTCTAATAAAATATATCAGTCCCTGCGCTTTCTCTTTGAGAAACGGATAAAGATCTCTACTGCACAGTGTGGTCCACTCAGGAGTCCTCCCAACCAGATGTTCCATTCTCGCCTGTCCATCCATTTATGGGTCACAGCTACCCACAGAACAATACCATTACCGTCTAGCCTGTCCACCCACAGGACAACATCATTACCGTCTACCCTGTCCACCCACAGAACAACGCCATTACCGTGCACCCTGTCCACCCACAAGACAAGACACTCATCAAGGGCTAACAGACAGGATGGCTATGCTTGTCTTTCTCTACCCCGTCCACCTCTCTCCTCACTCCCATCTCTCTCTTTTTCCAGTCTGCTACTGCTTTTCACTGTTATCATCTTCCAGTTCATCTCTCCCCCACTCACTCACTCACTTACTGCTGTACAGACACTGGGACATACATGAAGAGGCTGCCACATCCATCCTCTTCGTCTCTCCCTGTCTAAAAGGCCGATAACTTGGTCCTCCTCTCCTTCACTTCACCTTCTCCAGTTTTGGCTGAGACTTGTGAGACTGTCAAAGTTGTCTGCCCCTGAGAGGCAATCTGAAGTTGTCGCTCTTTCAAAAAAAAAAATCTAATGCCACTTTTTACTTACTTGACATTTCTTGTACGATTTAAAGATGGTGATAAATGTTGTGCGCTATAGCCAGATTCTGACATGAAGTACACAGACACAGTTTGTGACCGTATTCTTCACACACGCGAAACAAGATTGTTGATGCTGCTTGTCAAATTTACCCTGTCAGAATGAAGTTAGAATGATCCTAGTATTATAGCTTCCTCGTGAATGAAGGACATGTCATTAAGTTCAGTATGTTGTATCAAACTTTAATGCCTATTTTGTAAACTCAGAAATAAGAACATTATTAGAAACAACATGAGTTGTTGTGTGTTCTGCAGGGAGCAGAGGTCAAGTGTTGATGCAGCCTGTCTAATCTTTGACAAAAGAGAAGAAAAGAATCTTACCCATCACTTATCTCTGAGGTGAAGAAGCAAGAGAGAGGGGGTAGGAAGGAGAGAGTAGGAGAGAGAGAAGAGGGAGGAGGGAGAGAAGAGAAAGGAGGGAGGAGAGAGAGAGAGAGAGAGAGACAGAGACAGCAGTTCGACGGACAGAGACAGACAGACAGACAGAGGCAGAGAGAGAGAGATGCTAAACAGAGAGACAGATACAGAGACGGAGACAGAGACAGACAGACAGCAGCGAACAGAGTGAGAGAGAGAGGGGGGAGGGAGGAAGAACAGAGAGAGAGATAGAGACACACAGGAAAAGACAGACAGCAGGCAGAGAGACAGACAGATAATGGTAGCAATAAGATAACAAAGATTTATTCATACGGTCATAGACCCATCGGAAATGAGTTATCGCAAATCATCCTGTGCGACATGAATAATTCATCACATCTAGCCCATCTCACACATACACACAACCTGTTGTGACATTAACATAATAGGGAGAGAGCAGAGATGGAGAGAGAGAGAGGAGAGAGAGAGAGAGAGAGAGAGAGAGAGAGGAGAGAGAAGAGAGAGAGAGATAGAGAGAGAGAGAGAGAGAGGAGAGAGAGAGGAGAGAGAGAGAGAAGAAATAAAACGGAACAATCTGTATTATCAGAGGTTAACAGAATAAATACAGCACTTTTTTGTATCCAACCCTCGAAAAGAAAACAAAAACCTCTGCAATCACGTAAACGTACGACTGAACAACTTTTAAGTATGTAAGCCATGCCAGTCACAGTAATAATTATGATCGCCGAAACTAAACAATGGTAGCAATAATGTAAAGTAAAAATAATAATAATAATAATAATAAATAATAATAATAATAATAATAATAATAATAATAATAATAATAATAATAATAATAATAATAATAATTAATAATAATGATAGAAAGGTAAAGGTGTCCCATAACCTAGGCGGTCGTAGGGGAGCGAGGTGTCAGAGACCTCAGCTTCTCTAGGGACCAGCATATTGAGGGCGGCGCCCTTCTCCTCTCCCTCGCTGCTTTACCGTCCCTGACCCTAAAGAGGGCAGGTACCCATTTACAGCTGTGTGAACTGGGGGGACTATACTGAAGCCAAGGCGCGCAAACGGCCACCCTTCCAACTAGTAACCACGCTCGACGCTGCTTAACTTGACTGGGGAAAGCGAGCGCTCTGACCACTGAGCTATCCCTGCCCCCTTATCAGCAATAATGATAATGACAAATTAATAACAAATACATTTATGGAAAGAAACAAAGAAATAGAACACAGGAAAGAAAGCTCTAGAAAGAAAGATGAGAGAGGGGGCAGACGGGAACAAACCGATGAAAAACACTTTGTTTTATAACCTCCCGCGGGCCATACAATAAGGGTAAAAGCTTTCCCAATCAGAGTCCTGGAATGGTAATATTGACAATAAAAATCCTAACCATGACCATAGTGATTGCTGTTATAGTCCCAATAGCAATAACCATCATCATCATCCATTCTTTGTTCAGTCTTCTATTTCGTGGAATAATGGAATTAAGCGCTCATGTGCTTGGCACATGCGGTTTTGTAAATTTCTGTTTTCCTGCCAGACCAAAACGTCTATTCTTCCCAAAGGTGGAACAGGTTTTAACGTGAGCGCAAAATTTATGCACATGTTTGCATTCGAGGCCTCGGTGTATAGTCTCAACCGAAGGATTTAGGGGAGTGGAGTAGACACTGTTGTTGAGCCTAGTGGTAAAACCCTTTAGAACGGGAGTCTCTGTGGTACCTCGAACCTGGGCTTGAACCCAGATCGTCAGATTGCGTGCGTAAATAGAGCGTTTTAACCACTGAGTAATCCCATTCCTAATCAGTCATGATAACAACATGAACGAAGAGAGAGAGAGAGAGAGAGAGAGAGAGAGAGAGAGAGAGAGAGAGAGAGAGAGAGAGAGAGAGAGAGAGAGAGAGAGAGAGAGAGAGAGAGAGACTTCAGACTTCAGACTTCAGACTTCAGACTTCAGACTTCAGACTTTACTGTACATCGCTTGGCCACAATACAAAGAATGGTGGGCAAATGGAGTGTGCATGTGCATAAAGTTATACACGTATTGTTACATCAACGAAAATACATATGGAATAATGTTTCCCAACAATAAACACGAAAAATTACATCAACTAGTAGTAGATCCAAAGTTCATCGCAAACAATTCACCTGGATATAATCGACAATATTTTAACATTGTATTCATCAATAAGGAATAGTTTTAGACAGATATCTGTTTCTTCTTTTGATAGCATGAAAAATAATCGTGATAATTATGAAGAGAAGAGAGAGAGAGAGAGAGAGAGAGAGAGAGAGAGGAGAGAGAGAGAGAGAGAGAGAGAGAGAGAGAGAGAGAGAGGAGAGAGAGGTGGGGGGTATTTGAAATGCTACTAACATGGTAATTTGGCTCGATTAGTAAGCACACATGATGTAGTCAGTATCTCTGGACAATGTTGTGGACAAAACTCAAGTTAGGTTGCTGAAAGAAATATGGCATAAAAAGGAAAAACGTAAAGAGAATCTAAACAAAATAATGAAAGAATGAGAGAAGAGAGAAGAGAGAAGAGAGAGAGAGAGAGAGAGAGAGAGAGAGAGAGAGAAGAGAGAGAGAGAGAGAGAGAGAAGAGAGAGAGAGAGAGAGAGAGAAAGAGAGACAGACAGACAGACAGACAGACACAGACAGAGACAGAGACAGACAGACAAACAGACAGTTAGACAGAGAGACAGAGACAGAGAAAGGCAGACAAAGACAGAGAGAGCTAGACTGAGACAGAGAGAGACAAAGGGAGACAGGAACAGAAAGAGGAAGAATTAGAGACAGAGATAGAGATGCAATGACACAGATAAGAGAGAGAGAGGCAGACAGACAGATAGAGAGAGCGTTAAGTACAGTGGCACAGACACAAAGAGAGAGACAGACAGACAGACAGAGACAGACCTAAATTGAGAATTAGAGACAAAGACAGTGACAGAGACACAGAAACAGACAGTCACAGACACACACATAGACAAGACAGACAAGACAGACAAGACAGACAAGACAGACAAGACAGACAAGACAGACAACAGACAAGACAGACAAGAAGACAAGGGGCTCGCTCACCATCCTCTTTCTCCGCCTTGGAAGCCACAGTCAGGCGACACCGCGTCCAGTTCAGCCGGTGCTCGTTCTTCACACTCAGTCGTCGACTTTCGTCGCGCCGACGGCGAAGGGCGATGACGAGCTGGAAGTTGAGGACGGGGATGAGGGTGTAGGGGATGAAGTAGAGGAAGATGATGGTGAGGTAGAACTGGTACACCACCTTGTAGAAATACACCACCTCCTCCGACACCCCTTCCTCCTCCTCTTCACCTCTCTCTGTAGCTCCAGAAGAAGCTGTGGCATACACACCAGCATCCCCGGAACTCTTCCTCCCAGAGCCACTCTGGTTCCACCTCACTGAGTCCGCCCTTCCCGCCGCCTCCTCCCCTTTCCTCACCTGCAGCAGACAGCTGACGTTTCCGGTTCCGGTGACGTCATTTCCGGTCTCGTTCCAAGAAGGGGAGGCTATCCCCGAATACACTTCTCTCCCTTTTCCATCCAACTGCTCTCCGTGTCGGGCTAGGAAGAAAGAAGAAGAGGAAGAATTGAGGAAAGAAGAGGATAAATTTCCGTTGATGCTGATGGCAGGTAGAGGCAAAGACATGGGAGCAGTTCTGGGCTTGGAGAGGATGTGGTCGAAGCATCGTGGAAGGTTGAAGAGGACGGAGAAGAGGAGGAGGCCGACGATGGCGCGACGAGTCTTGCCGTAGGTCCACATGGAGCTGGCCCTGAGAGGCAGCAGGATGACCAGGAAGCGCTCCAGGGTGACGGTGAGCGTGGTGTAGGTGGAGCCCATCTGGGCCATGCTCCTTAGCGGGAAGCACAGTGCCATCATGGTGCGGAGTGTGTTGTACCTGATATATATAGACACAGACAGATGCACAGATACATACACAGACATATATATATATATATATATATATATATATATATATATATATATATATATATATATATATATATATATATATATGCATACAGGCATGCATGCTGCATACATACATACATACATACATACATACATACATACATACATACATACATACATACATACATACATACATCATACATACATACATACATGCATGCATGCAGCATGCATGCACAACATACGCACGCACGCACGCACGCACGCACGCACGCAACGCACGCACGCACGCGCACGCAGGCAGCAGGCAGGCAGGAAACAGGCAGCAGGCAGCAACTACATACATACATACATACATACATACATACATACATACATACATACATACATACATACATACATACATACATACATACATACATACATACATACATACATACATACATACATACATACATACATACATACATACATACATACATACATACATACATACATACATACATACATGCACACAGAGACACATAGACACACAGACATACAGACATACATACATAGAGACACGAAGACACGCAGACACACACAGAGACACACACTGAAGAACACACAACATACGTACATACACATACGTTTTCCTATCTATAAAGTAGTTGATTTTTTGTTTACGTGATATCTAGGTTAAAATGTGTGCTTTACTACTTTCGTTGAAATATGGACAAAGACAACGGTAATTGCATCTATCTGCCGTCAGTATTACTGCTATCCATCGCTCTTTCGTCATTATCTTTCATTTCTTTGAATTCATTCAAAATGGTAGGCATTAGTAATGGTTCGATAGAGTGCCTGGTTGAACATTGTAGTAAGTATATGACCAAGTGGTCCTTGGTATCAATGAAAAAGAAAAAGGAATCAAATTAATAAATCAAATCAAATTCTTTTAATTCGAGGATAATGAATAAGCACCCATGTGTTGTTTTTTACAGAAAAGAAGAGTAGGTCAAGTGTGTTACCTCGGTGTACAATACTATTTGTACACACATAATTATTCATATCCATGTTTGCTAACAGTGTGTGAAATCGAAGACAAGAGCTGAATATTAGTGTTATAATTACATCACCTAGAGTAACACTTTCAGTAGAAAAAAACGATTTGTTGATTACGGTCACTGAGATCAAAGGCTCTAACAAAATCAGCAAATGGTGTATACAAACACACTTTGTTTTCTTCACCAGTTTTAAGCCATTGATCATAACGTGAAGGAGGCACAGTACCAGAAATGAAGAAGCAATATAGCTAGAGGGGAAATAGGTCGCATGCAGAACTGTGTTTCAGTGTTCAGGCTATGTCTCTAAGAAAGTGTCAGCACGCAAAGTACCATAGTCATACCACGCCTGTCCACTTGTCCTTACAGGAAACATTTGACCCATTTGGGTAACCTCACCAAACTTTTGAACCTGATGGTTGTGAGGAGCTAGCCAGTAACAGCTTCTACATATCTCTCCAACAACAGATAGTGCGACGTTACCAGAGTCCTCGTTGTGGTGGTTTTGAGGAACCAGTAACAGCTCCTATCTCTCTCTCCAACAACATTGTGTGGTTCTCTAGCGCCTCCAGGCCACTGTCGCTGCATCCTGTCTACTGACTTCAACATTGAGGCAGGGTTGGAGACAGAGAGCGAGAGAGACGGAGAGGGAGGCTGAGGAGGAGGGAGGGAGGGAGACAGACATACAGACAGACGGACACAGATGGAGACAAAGAGACAACAGACATAGAGACAGACTGAGACAGAGAGACATAGAGACAGAGACAGAGACAGACATAGAGCACTGAGACAGAGAGACAGAGAACAGACAGACAGTAACAGAAAGAGGCAGACAGAAGACAGAGAGACAAAGACAGACAGACAGACAAACAAAAACAAAACAGACAGACAAACAGAGACAAAAAGAGAGTCAAGGATGGTCATGTGAAGTTATCAACCTTTCAACAACATATTTATTTCTCTGATCATCTAAGAAAAGAAAAAAAGAATATAATCTGGGATTTGAGAAAAGGATCTTCTCCGAAAATGGAGAGTTTATTTTTACTTGAAGATGACAGGGATTTTGTCATGTCTACTAGCCACACACAGTCAAAGCCGTTAGAAAAAGAACAGCACATGTCACACCAGTTCTTAGATGTTGACATTTAGCATTCTAATCACTAAGTTTTTTTCTGTTTCTGTTTTTTATCATTCTGCTTTTTTAGTAGGAAGGGGGATGAAGCTTAAGCTCTTGTCACGTTACTTTTTATTTTGTTTTTTTACTTTTATTTTGTTTTTCGTCTCGTGCCTATAAATACTCTCCCCGTCTTTTATTTTGGATATGATCTCATTGGAAGTTGTTTTTTTAAATTTTAATAAAAGTGCTACCTCTTAATCGAAGAGTACACCTTTACTTTGATATTTGTTTGTAACAATAGACTTTTTCATAAACAAAATTGAATATGTAAACAAAAATATACACATATCATCCGTGTTGTTATTGTGATGCCCCCCTTAAGTACGTTTATCATTATTGTACATGTTAAGTTAACAATTGTAACTTCGGTCAAACACTCCATCTCTACCCTGTTCCCACAGATAACAGATCTATGTGTCTGAGCCACTTCAACATATATCCTTTATTCATCTCACGTGTTTTCGAACCCCACTCTTCCTTGGAATGTCCGGCATTCTTTCTTTCTTTCTTCTTCTCTCATTTCCACCATGCTACTTGTTTGGACAGTTCCGTCACTGCTGGGTTGTTGTTTTTTTTATTGTCAAACAAATGTCCACAATGATGACAGCCAGGTCCCTTCCCTCCCTCCCTCCCCTCTTCCTTTTCCTGTATTCAGAAAATGGAGACAAAGGGCTGGTTATAAGACAACATATCGACCATGCCAGAAACGGGTTTACTCGGTGTCATGAATCCATTGTGCTTTTCCCCCGAAGGTGATGCCGGGGGACCTGGCAGTATAAATAGCAACCCCACTTTCTGAGAGTTCTGTGTTAGGAATTTTCTCTTTTCTATCACACGCTGCTCTATTTCTGCCTTGTTCGTTTTATTCCTGTCTCCTCCTTCTAACCTGTTTCTGCCTTTTTGTCCACACTCCTGCCTTTTGTCCAGAAAGACTTGTACACTCTCTCCCTCGCCGAAGTCGGATGTACTGAACCTGATTTGTCAGGCGCTTAACGGCAGTGCAACGCATTTTTGTTCATGTAACAGACAAACATAGTTGCTGTCTGAGCCTTCGATGAGGAAGAAGAAGACTCCCTGGTTTGATTCTGGTGTGTTTTCTGAAGTGCGGCTGGAATGTTGGAGAGTTGGACTGTCTGACTGGCGTAAAACTGACGCTGTTTTCTTACTCAGTTTGTCATTGGTTACAGTCGTAACAGATTTAGTAAACAACGGTTGTAACAACGAGGCTTGACTAACAAGTTTCAGCATGTGCATTATAGTTTTCTACCAGTGTCCTGATGCTATTGCTTTTGATTTTTTTTTGGTTTGTTCCTTGGTTAGATCTCTGAGGTACCCTCTGGTCAGATGTTGCCTTTGCCATTGTTTGTACCCTAAATTGAAGGAAGCCACATTCCGACTTTGGGGATGTATGCTGGTTATGTTCATGTTTCTGTAGCACACTGAATATTGACATGAATTACTGGATGTCTAACGTGTATAATCTTTTATTTGATTTTTTTCGCAAATATCTATACACTAGGGGAATTAAGGCTCTGACAGGTCTACACTTGAAATTGACCTGGGAGATCGTAAACATCCCCGCTCTTAATTTGCCAGACACCACCGAGTTTGAACCCACGACTTCATGGACTCATTGGATTAAAGTTGAAGGTCTTAACCACTCGGCTAAGGCGTCGGTCGCTATGATTGAACACTGTGCTACTTTTGGTCTGGAGTCGTGTTGATGAAAACTTTTCCTTGTCTGGAGTGCGTTGTCAAGCAAAGTCAGAACCGGGATCTTTGGACCTATCATTGATGAATGACAAAGCTCTGTTTTGCCGAAATTATGTTATCGGGGAACGGGATAGCCTGTGGTCAGAGTGATGCCATTAGCTCGTGATCTGCTCACCCGGTTCGAATCTCGTACAAGAGGATTTTCCCTCAAACATCAGTGCCCCACCCCCTACCCCCAAAGTCCTCGGGTGAGACTATAAACGAGGCCCGTTGCCAACGCACGCAGAGCAGAACATCTTGCACGCACGTTAAAACCCGTTTCGCATTTTGGAAGATAGGCTTCGATGCCAGTGGGAATGGATGGCAAAATTTACGAAAACTGCATACAAACGGGGACTGGTTGTAAAAAAAGCACATGATTGTTTATTCAATTATGCTCAAAATAAAAAAAAGTTTTAAAATGTTGACCAAAGTCTGTCGGCTTTACGTTGTCTACTGGATTATCCTCGCAATAGCGGCAGCTGTGTGAGTGGACAGAAAAGGGGAACATTAAATAGCATGCGCATGAGGAAAAATGTACTTTTTAGAAAAAATTAATAAGAACGTACTTTATTTTTTCACTTTTCGATGTGCAAGTTCTCCTCTCTTGCTATACGTTTCTAAAATCCGTTTTCTGATGTTTTTTTCTCTGAGAACATTCATTTCTTTGGTAGAAGGGTTTCTCCTTGTATGTTTGGAGAGAGATTGAGGACATGGGAAAAAATCATTAAGAGAAATAGAAAAAAAAAACATTCAA
>CM060330.1:33637438-33649938 GCA_030674155.1 Stramonita haemastoma
AGGGAGAGACAGCTAGATAGACAGGAAGACAGAGAGAATTGTCATGTATCCATGCTAATACTAGATGGGCTGCCAAGTTTCGATGTCTTGTTTTTCCACTACAAAATAATGTCACTGCCCTTCCCGCACTCTTAGGAGAAGCACCTTGATCTTCATCAAGCAATATTTTAGTTTTGTTTTTGTTTGTTGTGGTTTTTTTCCTCCAAGCCTGCCACTCTGAATAGGAGCACTGACCACTGGCTGAATAGTCATATGTTCCATAACACCTGTGCCACAATGACTGATGAATGATGTACTACTGTATTGTACTGGCCTTCTTGCTCTTTCAGTCTGCAAGCACTTTTCACAACAGCTCAAGTCAAGTCAAGTCAAATTTTTTAATATTTCGGTGATAATGAATAAGCACTCATGGCTTTTTTTTTTTTTTACATCCAGTCTCCACCCTTATCAGGAATAAGATCAAGATTTAAAAAAAAACCCTGTAACTAACTAACTAACAATAATAATTAACTACCCAAACACTAAGAGACAACGACCAAATAGCCAAAACAACAGACAAGAAATAAGGACAGAGAGACTGTAATGAAATAATAACAAAAAAATAACACACTCAGAGAACTGAAATAAGAAATAAACAATTAACAACAGCTGAGAGGGAGGGGGAGGGAGGGAGGGATAAAAGAAAAATAACAGGAAGCGGGAGTCAGGTCATTGACCCCTGGGCAAGTCAGGCAGAACGGATGGTAACCTGTAGAAACATCGAGGGTGACTCCTTGTTATGGAAACAGTAGGGGATATAGACACAGTGTGATCAGCAGGTGGATTGGTGGTCTATTTTTTTTAATTATTTTTTTTTTATATTCTTTTATATCGAGGATAATGGGATAAGCACTCATGTGCTTTTTTTTTAAAATCCAGTCCCCGTGTGTATGCAGTTGTGTAAATATTGTCATCTGTTCCCACCGGCACACAATGGCCTACTCTTACGAAAAAGCGGAACAGGATTTAACGTATGCGCAAGATGTTCTGCGTGCGTTCGCATACGAGGCCTTCGTTTACAGTCTCATCCGAAAGACTATTGGGGAGAGCCTAGAGGTAGCGTGCCTGCCTAGAAAGCAAAAACTCCGGGTCGGAAGTGTGCGGTGGTTTGAATGCCATTTGAGCCCAAAACTTTTTCCCGCATCCATTAGACCATGAGTGGTGGTCTGGGTGCTAGTCTTTTGGATGAGACAACAAACCAAGGTCCCGTGAGTTACACATCATTACTTAGCGCACGTAAAAGAACCCACGGCAACAAGAGGGTTGTCTCTGCAAAATTTTGTAGAAAAAAGCCACTGTGATAGGGAAACAAATACAGTTCAAAACAGGAAAAAGAAAAAAAAATTGGTGGTGCACCTTGTGGCGACGCGCTCTCCCCGCGGAGAGAGCATCCCGAATTTCATGCAGAGAAATCTGTTGTGACAGAGAGGGGTAGAAAAAGGGGGAAAAAAGAGAGAAAAAAAAAAAAAAAAAAAAGAAGGTAAAGGCAGAAACGGCTACAAACCTGAAGAGGGAATTCCGGGCTACTTCTTTTCCCCCCCTCGTAACCAGAATATAGGAGATACTATACACACACTACTACTGTGGTGGTGGTAGTGATCAGGTTAAGCAGAACGGGTACTTACCTCCAGAGACACTCAGGGGTGATTCCTTTTCTTTTTTCTTTTTTTTACAGAAAGAGTAGGAGATAATGATTACACACACGCAGCACACTTGTTGATGCCAGGGGAAAGGGAAGATCACACCAAATAGATCAGTTCAGCCGACTTTTAGCCGGGTCATCCACCTTTTCCTGCTTGCTGTCTTGAAGTTTTGTGGGGTGGGGGTGGGGGGGGGGGGGTGAGTTTGTGTTTTTAGAAAGTTCCAGATATCATTGCACTTAATTGCTCGCTTTACCGTGAATTCCACCCAGATGTCAAGTTAATTGCTGACTCTTTACCAGACCGAACTTCCAAATCACTGCAGGGCACTGTACTGATTTTTTGGTTGTTTTTAGACTCACAGAAAGAGTAGAGAAAGTCACAAGGGGGCGGGGAGGGAGAGGGGAGGGGGGAGGGGAACCTGTCCACTCTACTTTTCTTCATGTACTGTGTGAAAGGTTTACAGCAGCTGTAGACAATCACTGTACTAAAATAAATATCCGTTGCTGGTAATGTGAATAACGTATGCTCTCCTTCCCCCTCCCCCCTCCCCCCCCCCCCCCCCCCCCCTCCCTAACGCGTCACCCCAAGGCCACTTTTTCACAACGCTCTGTTTTGCAACTTCAACTTCACTTAGATGAGCTGATGGTGAAACGACAGTGAAAAAGTAATTGGCCAGGATTACTGCCCCGGTTAATTGAAAGCACAAACACAAACTGCGCAGTTCTGTTTTTTAAGTGTGGAAAGTAATGAGATTAGTCGCTTATCCATTCCACTATAATCTCTCATTAATTGTGCCAACACATCATTAGCACCAATTAGTACTCACATGGGCTCTGTTTTTGTCTCTGTCGATCTCTGTTTGTGTCTCTGTCTCTCTTTCTGTCTCTGTCTCTCTGTCTCTGTCTCTCTGTTCTGTCTGTTCTGTCTCGTCTGTCTCTTCTCTCTCTCTCTCTCTCTCTCTCTCTCTCTCTCTCTCTCCCCTCTCTCTCTCTCCTCTCTCTCTCTCTCTCTCTCTCTCTCTCTCTCTCTCTCTCTCTCCTCTCTCTCTCTCTCTCTCTCTCTCTCCTCCATCCACTCCACTACGCCTCCACCCCACACACACTCCTCACTCTTCCAGCTTCTTCACACCTACTATCTCTTCTCCTCTACCACCTACACACACTCCTCACACACATCTCACCCCACACTACTCTCATCCCTACACACACACACACACACACACACACACACCCCACTCATACCTCAGACTGGGTCAACATTTCAAAACGTCCAGTTCATTCCCAGCAGAATACATAATGAAGAATCTGCCAGACTGACTGTGCATCCTCTCCTGCACTACCAGTAGTGACCTGTGCCATCAGAGATAAAAGTCATTTTAATGTCGGTAGAGATGAAGGTAAATGTTATTTTAATATCGGCAGAGATAAAGGTCAATTTAATGTCGGCACAGATGAAGGCCATTTAAATGTCAGCACATATGGTTATTTTACTGTCGGCACAGATGATGGTCATTATAATGTCGGAAGGGGTGAAGGTCAGTTTGATGTCGGCACAGATGAAGGCCATTTTAATGTCAGCACAGATGGTTATTTTAATGTCGGCACAGTACAGATGATCGTCATTTTAATGTCGGGAGGGGTGAAGGTCATTTCAATGTCGGCACAGATGAAGGTCATTTTAATGTCGAAAAAGATGAAGGTCATTTTAATGTCGGCAGAAGTGAAGTGTGATTGATGAAGTCTTAGCACCTGTATCGACAGAGCAGAGCGCAGTCACGGCAGAGGGTCATCAGTCAGGAAACAGTCATTAAATCCTGAAACTTGGAAAGAAGGAGGAAGGAGGGAAGGAAGAAAGAGGAAGGAAGGAAGGAAGGAAGGAAGGAAGGATGGAAGAATGGATGGAGGAAGGATGGATGGATGGATGGATGGATGGATGGATGGATGGATGGGAAAGGATGGAGGAGGAGGAGGAAGGAAATGGAAGGAGAGGAAAGGAGATGGATGGATGGATGGATGGATGGAGGTGAATGGATGATGGAGGAAGGAATGGAAGAAGAAGAGAAGGAGAAAGAGAAGGAAAGGAACGAAAGTGCTTTGTAAGCTGGTTTGGAACAGGGAAAACAAACATTGTTTGACGATGAGGAAGGGGGTAGGGGGAATGGGGGATAGGATATATAGGCCAAAGAAAGCAAAGGAAATCGGCACCCAGGACAGCGGGGGTGAGAGTGGGGGGGGGGGGGGGGCGGAATCGAGGGGAAGGAAGGCCAATGTTGCCCAATGCTCATGAGAGTGGGAGGGGGGGGGGGGGTGAGCTAAAGGCAGGAAGGCCAATGCTGCGTATTTTTTAACTGGACTGCAGTCTATTGTTATCATGAAGGAAAGGGGCAACACTGGTTAGCGGCATACAAAACTGTGCCTTCCTGTATGAACCTCGGCTTCTGACAGGCAAAGATTGCGTGCACACTGAACCTTATTTGTGACGCCCCACCAAGTAATGAGTCGCATCGCACCAGAGGTCCATTTTGAGTTATTGACATGAATCTACAATTAAGTGAAAACAAAAAAACAACAACTCGGATTGGAAATAGAACAGTTCTACCAAAACCTATAGCAACTTGAAATGGCAGACTGCAGGAAATGACAAAAATGAGAAATCGACATGTTTGGCTTCGAAATAGGTAATCATAATGAAGACTTAGGTATTTCAAAACACATTTAAAGGCAAAAGGAAATAAAATTGTGCCTCGATATTTCACTACAAGGTAGAACAAGAATAATGGCTATAGTTTTATAATCAATCAGAATCTCAAAATCGACAACTTGACCCCCTCCTGCCTTTGATGGCATCTAGCGGAAAAGTGGGTCATGTGCTAGCTAAGCGACTCATTTCGTGGTGGAGCGTCACGTTCCACATTTTCTGAGACCTCTGTGTACGGCTGTTCCTTCGCTGTTCATTCCGATCTTGCCACTGACACATAGCCAGGCTTGTTCCAGGGGCCTCCTCAGAGGAAGGAAGTCAGCAAGGTTATGTAAAAGCTTGTTAATAATGGTACACTCCAGACTTCAACATGGAGCCGTGTCAAACTGTTGGTAATGGTAGGAAACATCGTCCTTCTCCAATATCGTCATCGTCATCATCATCATCATCATCATCATCATCATCATCATCATCCATCATCCATCATCCATCATCCATCATCATCCATCATCCATCATCCATCATCCATCAATCATCATCATCATCATCATCATCATCATCATCATCATCATCATCATCATCATCATCATCATATCATCATCATCCCATCATCATCCCCCCATCGTCGTGTCGTCGTCGTCGTCATCATCATCATCATCATCATCATCATCATCATCATCATCATCATCATCATCATCATCATCTTCCTCATCATCATCCCCATGACCATCATCATCGTCGTCGTCATCATCATCGTCGTCGTCGTCGTCATCATCACCACCACCACCACCACCACCACCACCACCACCACCACCACCACCACCACCACCACCACCACCACCACCACCACCACCATCATCATCATCATCATCATCATCATCATCATCATCATCATCATCATCATCATCATCATCGTCATCGTCATCATCATCATCATCATCATCATCAATCATCAATCATCACCACCACCAACACCATCATCATCACCATCAATAATCCTGGCCTATTTCACGTACAAGTTAGTAAACTGATCCCTACTATTTGCTGCTGCTGAGGCCGCTTTTTATTCCCCCAGATTAATTTGTCAAATCTGGAAAAGGCAGCTAAGGTCTTTGAAAAGCAATCATGCAACCCCCCCCCCCCCCCCCCCCCCCCCCCCCCTCTGCTGTGTGTGTGTAGCGCTCGCTATAACTTGTGGTCTATCCCGAAACATATGCGGTTCTTGCCGTGTTCTGCTGACTACATCCAGACTATGCTAGAAACTCCCCATAAGCCAGAAGTTTGTGAACAGCCCGGGTCTACCAGGCTAGTGTTCGATAGTTGACATCGATTGCAGCCCCAAAGCAATTCCATTACCCCCCACACCCTTCCATCTTCGCCGTCCGCCCCCTCCCCTCTCTTCTTCTTCTTCTTCTTCCTACCTCTGACAGCAGCACAATGCAGCCAGCAAAATGGAGGGAGGGCCAGGGCGGAAGGAAGGAAGGAAGGAGAGTTAAGCGTGTGGACCCAGTGTACATTATGTCTCGCTGTTAGGGCGGAGGTGCAAAAGATCAGGAATCCCACCTCCTTCTCTCCCTGCCCCCACACCCTCCCCCCTCCCTGTCTGCACATCACATTATTGTCCCCACATCACTGTCCCCATATCACAAATCTCCATATCGCATCCCCACATCACATCCCCACATCACATCACTATCCCCACATCACATCCCCACATCACATCACATCCCCACATCACATCACATCCCCACATCACATCACATCCCCACATCACATCACATCCCCGCATCACATCCACATCCCCCATCACATCACATCCCCACATCACATCCCCACATCACATCACTATCCCCACATCACATCCCCCACATCACATCACATCCCCACATCACATCACATCCCCACATCACATCACATCCCCCACATCACATCACATCCCCCACATCACATCACATCTCCACATCACATCACATCCCCACATCACATCATCCCCACATCACATCCCCACATCACATCACATCCCCACATCACATCACATCCCCAACATCACATCACATCCCCACATCACATCCCCACATCACATCCCCACATCACATCACATCCCCACATCACATCCCCACATCACATCACATCCCCACATCACATCACATCCCCACATCACATCACACCACATCACATCCCACATCACATCCCCACATCAATCACATCCCACATCACATCACATACCACCACATCACATCACATCTCCACATCACATCCCCACATCTGGCCAGCGCTCTTCCCCACTACAACCGCCACTGATGCCTTGAACTTGACCCTGATGTCAAGAGCAGACAACTGCGTTGCCACGAGTCGCCTCCCTTGCGTAACTATTGGGTGGCAGAGTATCTCTGATGCTGTCTGTGTTTGAAGACAGCTTACATCATACAGTCGTCTGTGATGATGACTTGTGGCTATAGGGATGTGGGGATGGGGGAAGGGGCGTGTGGGTATGCGTGTGTGTATGTTGGGGGGGGGGAGAGAGAGAGAGAGAGAGAGAGAGAGAGAGAGAGAGAGAGAGAGAGAGAGAGAGAGAGAGAGAGAGAGAGAGAGAGAGAGAGAGAGAGAGAGAGAGAGAGAGAGAGAGAGAGAGAGAGAGAGAGAGAGAGAGAGAGAGAGAGAGAGAGATCCCTTTAACTCTGGTCAAAATGACCTAACTTCTCGCCACTTTATATACTCTGTAGTTCTTGCACTGTTGTTCCCACGACACCCATGTCGATCTCTCCGCCCCAGCTATACCCAGATTCCTTGAGTGGCACCCCAAAGTGCACAGGAAATCCTGTCGATCGATGTCAGGTGGAAGAGGGGCTACCAGCCAGAGGGGCCCTGCACTGCTGCTGGATCACTTTGGTAGTGTTCAGTAGGGCCTCCTCTGACCTAGCATACGCAGGACGCCACCTTCTAATCCCCCCATTCACAGCATTAATAGCTCAGTCGCAAAACCAAACTGGGTAAGACGCCTACCAGAGGCGGTGACCACTACAACGTCCCTCCAATGTCCTTCTTCCGTGAACTTGCAACCTCTAAGGCTTTGACACAAATACACCACAGGAACAGAAGTGTATAGGAAATCGAACTGAGATCACCTTGAGACCAGAGCAGGGGAGGCCATCAAATCAGAGATAATCTTTTTATTTTTTAAAGATTTCATGATCAGAGAAGATGAGAATGATGTACTGAAACTATACAATAAAATTGTGTGTTTACACAAGAAGACATAATTATAGTATAGCAGCTAATGTGTAATTGATGTGAACATCACCACAACCACCACTGTGACAGTAATCTCAACTGGAGATCATGTTGGTTTTTGACCGGGTACTATTTTTTTAGGGGGGGGGGGTTGTTAGTGTTGTTTTGGGCTGGTTTGGGTTGTTGTTTTTTTCTGGAGCTCCATAGTCTTACGAGACTGAAGGAAGCCTTCTTCTTGTGATTAAATGAACGTCCCAGCGGAGATTTCCGATTTAGTAGGAGCCATAGTGTGTACAAAAGGATGCCTTTGAATAGACCTTGCTATTTTATCCACGTGACCCTGCCGATGAATGCTCCTGTTACCATAAACAGTTTAATAACGCTGTTATTATCAATATTCATATATTATGACCATAAACTATATAAGAATGCGTCTCTCAGCGTACCTTTGATCTGCTACAAATATAGTGATTTATTCCATCCTGCTACGGTTTAATAATTTTGTTGGGTGCTGTTTTATTCTTTCCTGACAGCAGCTGCCAATAACGTATTCCGTTATGCTGATGTCTTGCGGACAGCTGTGAGAGCCCACAGAGGGGGGCTGTGGTCCTGTTATATGTTCAGTCATCATTTATTTATTTATTTATTTATTTATTTATTTATTTATTTATTTATTTATTTATTTATTTATTTATTTATTTATTCATTTATTTATTTATGTATTCTTTATATCGAGGATAATGGAATAAGCACTCCTGTCGTGTGTATGCAGTTTTGTAAATCTTACCATCTGTTCGCACCGGCACACAATGGCCTACTCTTAAGAAAAGTGGAACAGGATTTAACGTGTGCGCAAGAGGGCCTCGGTTTACAGTCTCATACGAAGGACATTTCGGGAGAGTGGAGTCAGCACCGATGTTAATTCAAGGGGAAAAAAAATCCCCTCGAACGGGAATCGAACCCGGGTCGTCAAATTGCCAGCGCAATGTTCTGACCACTAGGCTATCCCGTCCCTCATTGTCCCTTTTAACTGCCTATCTCCCGGCCCCAACAGCTGCACAATGCCGAATGCTGTGTCTGTGTCTGTGCTTGTGAGTGCTGTGTGGGGGCTGAAAGGGAGGATGTGGGGAGGGAGGAAGGGGGAGGTAAGGGTTGGGGGGTTGGGGGGGGGGGGGGTGTTAATGTATTCGGTCACTGCTAGAGAATGGTTTCTTTTGATCATCTTAATGACTGTGCTACCTTATTGATAAAATGATGTGTTTGGTTTTTTTGTTTTTTTCTTTAAGGCTGAGGGAGAGGCGTGGGGGGGGGAGATATAGAATGAGGTTAATAGTAACATGGTCCACAGAAATTAATATATATATATGTGTGTGTATGTGTGTTTGTGTGTTTGTGTGTTTGTTGTGTTTTGTGTGTTTGTGTGTATAGTATGTATGTATGTATGTATGTATGTATGTATGTATGTATGTATGTATGTATGTATGTATGTGTGTATGTGTGTATGTGTGTATGTGTGTATGTGTGTATGTATGTGTATGTGTGTTGTGTGTATGTGTGTATGTGTGTATGTTGTATGTATGTATGTATGTATGTATGTATGTATGTATGTATGTATGTATGTATGTATGATATAGTGTGTGCGCATTTCTATGCGTGTGCGTGTGTGCTTGTGTGTGTATGTGTGTATGTGTGTGTGTAAGTGTGTATGTGTCTGTAAGAGACAGACAGAGAGACAGAGACAGAGAAAGAGACAGATAGACATAGAGATAGACAGATAGAGACAAAAACAGAGACATACACAAAAAGAGACATATGAGACAAGAGAGAGAGAAAGAGAGGGGGAGAGAGAGGGGAGAGAGATAGAGAGAGACAGAGACAGAGACAGACAACAGACAGACAGACAGAGACAGAGACAGACAGAGACAGACAGAGACAGAGAGACAGAGAGAGAGATGAAGCAACAGAGACAGAGAGGGGGGAAGGGGGAAGAGAAAGAAAAACAGACAGAATCATAGAGAGATACACAGACAGGCAGTAAGACAGATAGATTTTTTTTTTCAACAATTTTTATCCTCGTACACGGAATGCAGTTACCTTAATTGTGGCGGTAAAAACAGTCACATACGCAAAACATCTAGCTCACCGCGAGGGAATGTCAGAGCTCCAGCAGAGGAATGTAAATACTTGTTGATGACTTAACCGTCAAATTACTTTCAAATGCAGACAAGATGTTTTGGAGTAGGTAGAAAAGAGGAACAAGCTTTAATTGCTTTTCGTGATAAAAATAGAAAACAGGTATTGATATTCAACAGCATTCCTCACACAAAACGTCATCATCAGTAATGAACCACATGAAGGGGAAATGGTAGAGTCTAGTGGTTAGAATGCAGCGTTCGTGCTCTGAAAGTCTGAGTTCAAGCCTCTCCACCGAGATGCCCCTTCGAAGGGGTTCCCCCCATCACCCCACTCCCACCCCTGGAGTTGTTATCAATGCCGACTCCACTCTCCCCAAAATCTTTCGGATGAGGCTAGGATCACTGGCCCAGGCTAAAAGCTTTGTCTGTTATTGATGTAAGATACTTGCCAAGGCCTACATTGACATATTGTTATGAGGATGACAACAACATTTTTAAAAAATCATACACACAGGTGTTGTGTTTAGATACCACCCCTGCGGAAAAATTGGAGAGTTGGAGTCCCCAAGACGGTTCAGGGCTGTATTTGAGAACATTCTGGCGGTTCCTGCGACGGCACTGGAACCATACGTGTCGGCGATTGCCTTTCTAATATACCATTCGAGCGACGTGGAAAGGGGGGAGGGTTGTCTGCTGCATGGGTAACAGCTTGCCCTCCATACTTACTTACCCAGGCTTTGCGCTCTAGAGCCTAGAGCGCAACTCCACAGTCTTGCGAGACTAACAGACGACTACTGCTTTAAAATGTTTGGAGACTGCTTTCAGCCATGACAAGTGTATTTGAAAACAGTCGTACACGCAAACTTCTCATTCAGTGTGCAATTTCAATCTCACAGGGATTCCCAGGTGGGATGAGTGAGTCAGGGTGCACATTCTGGGTGACCCTCAGAGTGTTAAGCTGGGGGATACAACAACAACAACAACAACAACAACAACAACAACAACAACAACGACGACTACAAATCGAGGTCGAGTGTGCAAACGCACGCCGAACATCTTGCATAGGCCTTTAAAACCCTTTTCAGCCTTTTAGAATAGTAAGCCAGTGATGACGGTAAGAACGGATGTTAACGTTTAAAAGATACTCTACATTGGAGTCGTCTTTAAACACCATCCCCGGAGTCGGGATGTGGAGACATTAATGGTGGACAATAAAACAGTCGTAAAATTATGCAAAAACCACCATTGGTAAATCCCAAAGCTTTAAACCGACATATAAAGGAGTGATCAACCATACTACATCAGGTTTCAACATTCGTATATCACATAAAAATTCAATAACATTGAAATGCTATTCCCGAAATCCATGATTGTTATTACTATTAATATTTCTGCCACCCGTCTTCAAAACACAACAGCTTGCGACTCCCCTTTCTTTACCCGCCTGTCTCTGACCCTCCTCCCCCCTCTAACCCCACCCCCACCCTTACCCCTACCCCCACTCCCATCACCCATCCCCTTCTTCGTTTTCACGCTAAAATCTTCAGAACCAGATTGACAAATAAATCCTCTGTGTGTACAGCAGGCACCATCCCTGTGAATCCATGAATTCTCTGCTGACTGAGGTAACGAAGTGTTGGTAGCGGTATTGGTATCGATATTTTTTTTTATTGGGGATGGGATAGCTCAGTGGTCAGAGCTCTCGCTTTCCCCTAGCCAAGTTAAGCAGCGTCGAGTGTGGTTACCAATTGGATGGGTGACCGTTTGCGCGCCTTGGCTTCTGTACAGTTCCTCCAGTTTACCCAGCTGTAAATGGGTACCTGCCCTATTTAGGGTAAGGGAAGGTAAAGCAGCGAAGGAAAGGAGATGGGCGCCGCCCTCAACATGCTGGCCCCTAGAGAAGCTAAAGTCTCTGACGCCTCGCTCCCCTGCGACCACACAGGTTAGGGGACACCTTTACCTTTACCTTCTACCTATTTTTAAAAATTGGTATCGATATTGATATTCCTTTCTAGCGGAGGCAGGGTCAGACAGGCCATTCATTACATACTGTCTGATAAATTGGAAAGGTGTCTGATTTAAGAGCCACGTGTCCCTACATGAGGGTTTTTCCCTTGTGTGTTATATTCCTTAGTGCCTACACACTGTTGCCTGAATTCACCCAAACATTCTCACAACTGTGGTATAAGTCGTCTTATTCTCTCCTACCCTTTATTTTACTTTGTTTTATACCTCTTTATATCACAGCACATTTTTCTTTGTAAAATTCGGGCTGCCCTCCATCCTCCTGGGGAGAGCGCGTCGCCACAAGTGCAGCGCCTACCATTATTTTTTGTTCTTTTTCCCGTCTGCAACTGTATTTGTTTCCCTATCAGAGTAGCTTTTTCTACAGAATTTTTCCAGGGGACAACCCTCTTGTTGCTGTGGGTTCTTTTACGTGCACTTAAAGATATATAGCACACATGACCTCGGTTTATTGTCTCATCCGAAAGACTAACACCCAGACCACCACTCATGGTCTAATAAATGCTGGAAAAGTTTCGGGCCCAAACGGGATTCAAACCACCGCACACTCCGACCCGGACTTTTCGATTTCTATGCAGACACATTACCTCTAGACCACCGATCCCCGTGCGATTACACCATCAGATGTGTCTGGGAGGGGGAAAATATCATGGCATGCTCCTTTCCAGCTCCTCTCGTGGGCCGTACAGCTTGGTTTGCAGGGTTATCTCCGTCGGTTGGCCACATAATC
>CM060330.1:33659938-33663790 GCA_030674155.1 Stramonita haemastoma
ACAGACAGACTGACTGACAGACAGACAGACAGACAGACAGACAGACAGACAGACAGACAGACAGACAGACAGACAGACAGAACACTGAAATTGTTTGATATACATCGGCCTTACGCCAAAAGACACTTTGAGGGCAAAAATGGAAAGATGCACAAAATCAAATACAACTTCGGGTAAACTTTTGGTAAGACTTTGTCATAATACCTTGGCGTGTACTCAGCACTGTACACTCTTGAATATGAATATTCCAAAATCTTGACTGAATGAAGGCTGGCACTTTCTAACATACAAAATAGAGAGGAGGGGGGCACTGATGGTATTTGCAGCTTGCCAACATCCCAAAGCCAACAACATCATAAACTACAACAACGACTATAACCTCAACTACATCACAATAAAATAGTGACAAGAACGACAATTACATTCACAATACAAGTGACAAGAACGACAACTACATCACAATACAACAATGACAAGAACGATAACTACATCACAATACAAAAGTGACAATAACAACAACTGCATCACAATAAAACAAGAGTAACTACATCACAATACAACAATGACAAGAATGACAACTATATCACCAATACAACGACGAGAACGGCAACTATATCACAATACAACACTGACAAGAACGACAACTGCATCACAATACAACGTCAAGAACGACAACTACATAACAATACAACACGGACAAGAACGACAACTACATCATAATACAACGTCAAGAACGACAACTTAACCAAAGTACAACAACAACAACAACAACAATAACAACTATAACAAGAGCTACACTACAACCACAGCAAAATACAAACAACAACAATAACAACAACAATTACACTGCAACTACCTCAAAATACAACAACGACGAGAATGACAACATCACAACAACAACACCACCAACAACAACGACCCTCTCCCCCCCCTACCCCCCCAATCAAGAACAACACACCCTATAACCCTAGTCTGCATCAGCGTGAGACAGAAGCTGATTAAAATGGCGGAGGTGGATTAAAACAGCCCTCCACTCCCCCCCCCCCCCCCCCCCCCCCCCCCCGCCCCAAGAATGCTCACGTCACCGGGAGTGTTTGAGTGACCTCACCGAGTCCTTGGGGAGCCAAAGGCTGGCAGCTCCGATCTCCTGCTACTTCCTGCTAGCTTGCACAGACTAGCTAGGCCGGCCCTAGTCAGCAGTTAGAGGCCATAATCCCCCACCATCTTGCTTTCTGCTTTTGTTGTGGTTGTGATCCTTATTATCTCCTGGCCAATGATGTGGCCGAGCAAGCTTCAGATCAGAAAGAATTCTCTGCAGAGTTGAGACGGTGACGCAGATGCAGAGAGAAAGTTGCGCTGGCCTTGAGTGAGATGTCAACAAGACCCAAGTCCCTGTAGTGGTATAGGCGTCCTTTAGAATGTCTGAATCAATGGAACAGAGCAGAGATGCGTTTCAAAAATTTCAGAGAATTAGCTAGGGTCTGTGGAGGAGAATAATGGCTCCTGTCTATTACATTTTAAGGTCAAGGCTAGAATCGGGTAGAGCCAATCACAATCATGATTCAGTTAAAACCTCTGGGGAAACAGTGGCATACCTTAAGATTTTAAATCAAAGTCCTGTGTACGAACGCCCGCAGAACTTCTAACGCACACGTTAAAGCCTGTTCCACTTTTTCGGAAGAGTAGGCCATTTTGTGCCATAGGGAACGGATGACCAAATTTACAAAACTGCATACACACGGGGAATGGATATAAAAAGCACATAACTGTGTATTCCATTATCCTCGAAATAAAAGAATAGGTGAATAAATTAATTAATTAATTAAAATTGTCAAAACACTTACTGGGCCTGTATTGTTTTATGGGTCAAGAAGCCTGGACACTACGAAAATAGGAAAGAGACAAAAAATAAACAAACAAATACAGCCAAGTTCTAAGGGTGAAATTGTCAAACAGAAGAAAGCATTTACTGATTAACTCTTTAAATGCAAAAGACGAACGTAAGTTAAAAACTGATGTGTAGAAAGAGATAGAGAATGGCCATACAAACAGAAACACACAGACATAATGTGATGACGACAGATCTTCAAGGCAAGGTTGAGGTTAAAAAAAAAGGTAAAGGTGTCTGATAACCTGTGTGGTCGTAGGGGAGCGAGGCGTCAAAGTCCTCAGCTTCTCCCGGGCCAGCATGTTGAAGGTGGCGCCCATCTCGTCTCCCTCGCTGCTTTACCTTCCCTGATGCTAAAGAGGGCAGGTACCCATTTACACCTGGGTGGGAACTGTACTGTAGCCAAGGCGCACAAACGGTCACCCATCCAATTGGCAACCAGGCTCGACGCTGCTTAACCCTGGCTGGGGGAAAGCGAGCGTTCTGACCGCTGAGCTATCCTGTCCCCAAAAGAGGCAGACCAGCGACAGCCTACACTGCCAACACACCTGACAGCATCACGGGGACCTCCTCCCGTCCACAGCAGGGATAAAGACAGGTGAGAGGTGAGGTGGGTCTAGTTATGCAACTTTGGAGATTTTCCGATGTGTGAATGCAAAGAATTTAGGCTGTATGTAAAACATGTCTGTAGAATCCGGTTTCTTCTATTTGGTAGACGAATAAAAGATTTAGAGGCTTGAAACATTTAGTTTTGGCAGCCATATTTTGGATTGTTTTCGTGGCAACAGTGCATATCTTTGAGTAATTTATTAATCTGTATATACTTAATAAGTAATGCCCTTTCAATATTATTATTTGGGTACAACTTTTAACATAACCTTGTAAACAAAATTTCATTCGTTTCGACCCCTATGTCCCTAAAACTCAGAGGTTTTAACCAATGCTGAGAATTTTTGCGTATGAAACTATTTTCCCCCACTTCTAATAAGGTAGCTGTATTCCAACTTCAGGAATACAGATAGGAATTGAATTTTGCCAGGACAGTGGTGCGGTAACACCCATGCTCTTTTCCATGTTCATCTGTCGTGGGTTTACCGACTTTCACAAATCTCAAAGCACACGGGTCTGACTGGTATAGAATCACCACCGAAAGACTTGACATTCAGTTCGATTTCCTGTCAAACTGGGAAGGACGGGCAAGACGGGATATCGAACCCGGAACATCTCGGTTTACTTGTTAGGCAGGTGAATGTCTAAACCGTCCTGCCCCCTCCAGTCCCAAATTAGAATGTTTAAAAATTCACTCCGGTGGAGAAAGGGGAGCTCATTTCACTGGCGAATGTTCAATTCGGAAGAGTAGGCCATGTAATATATTGTGTGCCGGTGAGAACAGATGACAAAATTTACAAAAGAAAAACTGCATACACGCGCCGACCGGGTGTAAAAAAAAAAAAGTACACGAGTGCTTATTCCATCACCCTCGATACAAAAGTAACAAATATAACATAAAGGATAACAAAAAATTATCAGATTTGAAATCGTTTGCCGTGTGATTTGCAGTTTGTGCATGGGAAGCCTAGCCCCACCTTGTGAAAGAAAAGTTTGCACAGAAAGTTTCCAGACTCTGAGAAGGGTTCTTATCTGTCTTGAGCCTGTCCACTTAACGTCAACAACCACTTAACGACCCAACATTGGCGTCTCTACCTGGCTGCTTACACTGGTTCACCACCCCTACCTCTTTGTTACAGTGCTTCTTCACACCTCTGTACTTCCTTTCTTTTTTTCTGTGACAGTGGAGCGAGAGAGAGAGAGAGAAGAGAGAGAGAGAGAGAGAGAGAGAGAGAGAGAGAGAGAGAGAGAGAGAGAGAGAGTCAGACAGAGACAGAGAGAGACAGAGACAGAGACAGACAGACAGTGACAGACAGATAGAGAGAGAGACACACACGCACACACACAAACACAGA
>CM060330.1:33663890-33683890 GCA_030674155.1 Stramonita haemastoma
GTTCCGTGTTAAAAGTTTATTACTGAAACTGGCTTTAGAATTTTTTTTTTTTCTTTTTTTTTGTTTGCTGCCCATTTTCTGTGACATTCCCGTCTTGCTGTTCTCATGCCGCCCCGTTTAATTCCCCACCACAGCCATCCCCAAGGATTCGTTGTGTTCATCCTCGGGGTTCGAATGTCCCACAGGGACTTTAAACCGAGGCCCCGTGTGCGAACGCACGCAGAACATCTTGCGCACACGTTAAATCCTGTTCCGCTTTTCTTAAGAGTAGGCCATCGTGTGCTGGTGGGAACAGATGACATTTACAAAACTGCATACACACGGGGACTGGATTAAAAAAAGCACAAGAGTGCTTTTTCCATTATCCTCGATATAAAAGAGTAAATCAATTAAAATCTCTCTCTCTCTCTCTCTCTCTCTCTCTCTCTCTCTCTCTCTCTCTCTCTCTCTCTCTCTCTCTCTCTCTCTCTCTCTCTCTCTCTCTCTCTCCTCTGTTTGAGGTATGCATCAGCATGTAGGGAGTGGTTTGCTGATGACCTTGTGAATTAAACTGTCCATTATAATGTCAGTTTGTCAGGAGCAGGCACCGGTCGGCTGAATGTTTACTCACACTGGGTGTCTCCAAGAATGAAAGGTTACCAGTTTTCTTACACACTGCAGAATCGTGTCCAGCTAGTTCCGTTGTTACAAGTTTATTACTGAAACTGGCTTTAGAATTTTTATTTTCTTTCTTTTTTGTTTGCTGCCTCATTTTCTGTGACATTCCCGTCTTGCTGTTCTCATGCCGCTCCGTTTAATCTCCCCACCACAGCCATACCCAGATTCGTTGTGTCTCATCCTCAGGGTCGAATGTCCACAGGGAGCCCATCAATATCAGGCAGCTGTTAGGGCCACCACCCAGAGGGGCCCTGCACTGCTGTGGGGTCACTTTGGTGGTGTTCAGTGGTGCCTGTTCTGAGCTAACATACGTAGGACACCACCTACTAACCCCCTACTAACGACAGTAGTAGCTTAGTCGCGGAGCCAGACTGAGTGAGTTGCTCACCCGAGGTGGCAACAACCACAACGTCCCTCCAACAGCCACCCCCCCCCCCCCCCCCCCCCCCCCCCCCCCCCCCCCCCCCCCCCCCCCCCCGAACTTCCAAACTCAAAGCTTTTGACACAAACTCACAACAGACAAAAAATTCATGTGTATGGAGAAACCGAATCTGACGTCACCATGAGACCAGAACAACGGGACCACTGAATCAGAGGCCATTTTTACTGCATGATGATCAGTGAAAATGAGGATGACGTAATGATTTTAATGTGGAAGTGCATCTACTTTAAGACTACTTGACAGGGTTATACTCTACGTTTACAATCATAATATATTCCGGCGTCAACCAGGCCCGAGAAATACAGACACCTGCAGTGTTGATCAGGGTATTTGAGCAACACACTCAAATTAGCATTCGTACAGTGGAGGAAGCTTGACTGTGTGGTCCCAGTCTCCCCATTGAGCCCACAGCACACACACTCTGGGCAGGAGCTGGCCAGAGTCTAAAAACCAGCTCCGAGTCTCAAAAAAATCTCTATGACTTATGGGATTTGAACCTGCGACTTTCTAGTCCGAAATTTAAGACGCTAACTCACTGCGCCATGGCAGATGGTGGCTTTGGAATCTTAATGAAGAATTGTTTTATACCTGCACTAAAGCAACTTGATGGTTTTGATTGTTACCCACCGTATTTAAACAGCTCTAACTATCAGGTAGATGCGGTAATGATGTCTAATCTTGATGGATGTGAATGAGCAAGTGATGCCTCCCAAACCTCAATGCACCTGGCGGCGGTATTTTCAGCCAGTCGTCGATGGTCTCTTTAGCTGCCAGCCAGACTCTCAGAATCAGCAACAGCTGTGCCCCCTTTTATTGCAGGACGACTGTATTTGAAGGCATGCTGTTGATACTAAATAGTCCTGCCAGCCACAAGGTCTTGAGGGCTACCTCTCAGCGAATATAGAGTCCATTAATTTTGTTGTAGAGCCCCTGTCATTGTGACAGGCTCAGCAGCGCGAGGCAAAGAGAAATGAGAAGATAGGCTGTATGCAGACCAGGCATACTGACCAGCGTCGGACTTCCATCTATGCCCCTCTGCCATAGGGACTGTCATTCCGTGTCGGACTGGCCAGCCACACCCAATGCTGTAAAAGAATTAACACCTAGAGTGCAACTCCATCGTCTTACGTGACTGAAGATTGCCAATTTGACCAGCAGCTAGTAGTTGGCAATAGTTATGTACAGCCAAAAGGTATGACATGTCACCTGGAAGATACCAGCCAACAGCAGAACAACACAAAGGATGATAGCTGGCATGCAGGGGACGGGAACAAGTCCATCCCTGCCCTATGTCTAAGAACAGCCGCAACACCAGTACAGAAACAGCCAAAAGACAGCGGTAACAAAATAAACACAGGCACAAATAAAAATACCAGTCTTTCTTCACATCTGTTTCCATCAGCAGGTATTTGCAAGTTTGCTTTGTACAGGGTCTGCAAATAAACAGATCCTCTCTTGGAATGCTGGGGGTCGGTCAATATAAATAGTATCCCCACTTTCAGGGAAGTTTGTGCCAGGAGTTCCCTTTTTTCTATCCCTCTCTTTATTTCTGCCCTTTTTTCTTCTTGTCTATTGTTTTGCTTTCTTGGTTCTCTCTTCTGCCTTTTTGCTAGAAAAAAAAACCCATAAAATATAACAAGTCCTTCTAACACGGAAGCCAAATGCGATGGGCCTGACATGTCAAAAGCTTAAAAGCGGCCCAACGGATAATCCTTCATACAACATACAACAACAGTTGCTGTCTGAGCGTTCAACGATGAAGAAGAAGAAATATAAACAGCAAAAGTGGGACTTTTCTAGAATGCTGCAACCAATCTTTTCTTCATAACCAAAATTCAGACGACACTTTCCACATTCTTGTTCATGCACATTGATGGAACCTTTGACACAGTTAACTTTTGACATAGTTAACTTTCGACACAGATTTTTTTAACACTAAAGTATCTCCATCTTGGTCCACACCATCCCTTTTCTTCACCCCACCCCTCCCTCCACCAAAACATCAACTAGGAGCTAAATCCACTAATGATTTATGGCACACTGGAATCTGTGTTTGACGACGCTCCAAGGTAAATGTCATTCATGGGGGTTCTGTCTTTGACCAAAAAAACTCAACCGTACAGATTATTTACCAACAGCTTTAAAGGCCGACGTACTACAGAAGCCGGGTGTGTAAACACTGGTAGAGGGTGACAATGACTGGGAGAGCAGCACTGAGAGACCTGGGCCCTGTCCTCAGGCATAGGGGAGGTGTTCAGCTGGAAAGACCACGCTGACACTTTCTACTGCTTCGACACAAGGATATAAACAAACACTGTCAACTGTTGTTTACAGAATGCGTGGGGCTCTTAGATAGTTTCAACATGAATTCAAGAAAAACTGTTTGTCTAGATCCTGTCTGTTACACATAGTGGTGAAGATGAAAACAGGACAATGCTATGGCTGTATCAGTTCTTTTCAAAATCTCATATTTTACTTACACAAACTGAAAGATAAAAATGATGTAGGAGTAAACTATATTGATTTTTTTCTTTTGTTGATGTTGGTGGTGGGTGTTCCAAAAGTTTAACACCCTGACGGCCATCCAGAATAATTCTGCACTCTAGTTTCCCTCACCACACCTGACAATACCTGTAACTGACAGTTACTGACAGTCCCTGTAACTGACAATTGCTGACAGTCCCTGTAACTGACAATTACTGACAGTCCCTGTCAGGTTGTGAGTGCATACAGGAGGAGAAGCCAGTTGCAATGGCTGTTTTAAGAGGCTAGCCATCTAGGCAGCCATTTTGTAACAACTAAGGAGGAAACAGGCTGTTGTGCTTAGAGCTTATTGTTATTGAAAATAAAACTCAACATTTCAACACACAACTACGTTTTGAATGAAGTCAAAAACAAAAACTCAAATTAAAATTTCAATACATAGTTACATTTTGAATGAAGGCGAAATTCAAAATAACATTTCAATACATAGTTCTATTTTGAATGAAGACAGAACTCAAATTAACATTTCGATGCAGGCCTTGAAAACCGGTGGACATCACTGAATGAACAAGGTATTGGGCCCAGCTGGACCAGAGACAGATTGTCTTGTTGACCTCACTGACTGTAGTCAAAGTAAAAACACCCCATGTTGGACAATAAAATCAGCTACACTCTACATCCCATAGTCATATGCTACATTCTACAGGTACACTAGACATCCATTATCACAACTTTGCTCCTTTGTCTTTTTTTGTGACTTCTGCAGAAATGGCTATAAAAGCCACGAGTGTTAGACTGTGATGTGTTAAACAAAGACTGGATGAACACACCCCTGTTTTCAATATACCACACGCTGCTTTCAAGTCAATACAAAGGAAGGGAATCGTCTACCACCAGAGAGAGAGAGAGAGAGAGAGAGAGAGAGAGAGAGAGAGAGAGAGAGAGAGAGAGAGAGAGAGAAGTGGGGGGGGGGGGCAGAAAAAGAGACAGAGAGATACAGAGACAGAGAAACAGACATAGACAGACAGACAGACAGACAGAGATACACAGAGAGAAAGAAACAGACAGACAGAGAGGGAGAGGGGGGAGACAGAGAGATAGCGACAGACAGAGATAGAGCCACAGAGACAGAAACAATGACAGAAAGAGACAGAGAGACAGAGATACGGAGGCAGAGACAGACAGACAGACAGACAGAAAGAGACAGACAGAAAGAGACAGACAGACAGAGACAGACAGACAGAGACAGAGACAGACAGAGATAGAGAGACAGAGATAGAGAGAGAAGTAATCTAATCCCCTGGCAAGAGAGACAGAGACAAAGAGACAGAGACAGAGAGAGAGACACACACATAAGGAGAGAGAGACAGAGACAGACAGAGAGACACAGACAGAGACAGAGACACAAAGAGACAGAAACAGACACAGAGGAACAGAGAGACAGAAGTAATCTAATTCCCTTAGCAAGGTCTACCACGACTCATCATGGCCTGAGGCAAGTGTCAGGAAAAAGCGGAACAGCAGTGGCACCACTGATGCTGCTGGTCCTGACCATCATCTTCACTGTCATCACGGCTGCCCTGCTCACTCATTCACTCACTCACTGACTCACTGACTCACTGACTCACTCACAATTGACGGGGATAGCCTAGTGGTCAGAACATTGCGCTCGCAATTTGATCGATGACTCGAGTTCGATTCCTGTACGAGGAGATTTTTCTCCTGGAGTTTTAACATCACTGCTGACTCCACTCTCCCCAAAAAGTCTTTCGGATAAGACTGTAAACCGAGGCCCCCGTGTGCGAGCGCACGCGGAACATCTTGCGCACACGTTAAAACCTGTTCCGCTTTTCGTAAGAGTAGGCCATTATGTGCCGTTGGGAGCAGAAGACAAGATTTACACAAAACTGCATACACACGGGGGCTGGATGCAAAAAAAAGAAGCACGTGAGTGCTTATTCCATTATCCTCGATATGAAAGAATAAATGCATTAATAATTAATTAGATAAATAAATAAATAAATAAAATAAACAACATTGACGGGCCAGTCTGGTCATTGGCGGGCAGAAAAGAGAGAGAGAGAGAGAGAGAGAGGGGGGGGGGGGGGAAGCAAGAGAGAAAGGTGAGTGACCCTGAGGACAGACTGACCATGAACGCAGGCCGCCAGGAATAGAGTGGAGCCTAGAGGTTCATTAGCACCAGCAGCTGTCCCTGAGGCTAAAATTAATTACAGCTGAAGGCCATTATGGTAAGAGAGAGGAGAGAGAGAGAGAGAGAGGAGAGAGAGAGAGAGAGAGAGAGAGAGAGAGAGACAGACAGACAGACAGACAGACAGACAGACAGACAGACAGACAGAGAGTTTGTATATATATATATATATATATATATATATATTATATATATATATATATATATATATATATATATATATGTATGTGTGTGTGTGTGTGTGTGTGTGTGTGTGTGTGTGTGTGTGTGTGTGTGTGTGTGTGTGTGTGAAAGTCAAAATCAAAGTCAAATGATTTGTTAGGCCATATACCCATACAAATTCACATTTGCATAATAATGTACGGATAGTTACATGGTCGTGTGTGTGTGTGTGTGTGTGTGTGTGTGTGTGTGTGTGTGTGTGTGTGTGTGTGTGTGTGTGTGTGTGTGTGTGTGTGTGTGTGTGTGTGTGTGTGTGGTGTGTGTGTGTGTGTGTGTGTGTGTGACTTTCTATCTGCATTGCCACAGCTGCCTATTGATAATAATTCTTTCCATTAGTTTCAAGCAGCAACGCTAGCTGCACACTGAAAACTGCTGATTAAGAGTCAACTCTGAATTAAGTGTTAACAGTAATGAAAAAACAGACTGGGTAGCATTGAGAAGGAAGACATGGAAAACAAAATGCCACACAAAACCAAATATACCTCAAATGCTTGAGTCTCTCTCTCTCTCTCTCTCTCTCTCTCTCTCTCTCTCTCTCTCTCTCTCTCTCTCTCTCTCTCTCTCTCTCTCTCTCTCTGTCATCACACCAATTAATCAATCATATCGTTTATAACCCCGCCGACCACACAGGCCATATCGGGGCTGTCACCTTGTCAACTTTAAAACTATGATTAAAACTGTGCAACTATATACAGATTAAAATTGGGTATAACACCTCTTCTTTATTGTCTTTGATTGTATTGACACCCTAATCAACCGTAAGGGTCAGCTCAGTATGGGTACAGCATTTCCGGACGAGCAACATTACACACGCACGCACACACACAAACAAACATACGCGCGCGCGCACACACACACACACACACACACACACACACACACACACACACACACACACACACACACACACACACATGTGCAAGTCATTCGAATGAGACAATAAACCAAGGCCCCTTGTTCGAACGCACGCAGAAAATCTTGCGCACACGTTAAAATCCCGATCCGCCTTTCAAAAGCAGGCCATTGTGTTCTGGTAGGAGCCGATGGCAAAATTATATTTTAAAAAGCAGCATGCATACAGGTGTCATGTTTAGACACCATCCCTGAGGAAAAATCAGGGAGGTGGAGTCCCCAGGGCGGCTCGGGGCTGTTTATATATATATATATATATATATATATATATATATATATATATATATATATATATATATATATATATATATATATATATATATATATATAATAACGGGTTGGCCCTGCACTTGTGGCGATGCACTCTCCCCAGGGAGAGCAGCTCGAATTTTACGCAGAGAAATCTGCTGTGACATAAAGTGGTATAAAATAAGAACTACAATAAAATGAGTAAAGCCCACACACATGCATGTGCGCATGTTCGTAGAATATATCTGCATAAGTTGAATGCATGTTGGTAACCTTGTCAGCCAAGTTTGCACATTGTTAACTCAGTCTGTCCCACAGTCTGTAGTTCGCCTGGTTTGAAGCAGACTTTTTGTCACCAAGAGTAGACAACTGCTCACTTCTTTAACTCTCAACAGCAACTCTTGTCTGGTTAGTTTTCTTGAACAACTTTGTTACCTAAAGTAAAAAAAAACAAAACCATTGCACACCAAGAATGATGGACAACACAATGGTCCTACTCCATAGATAGGTGACAGTACTTAAATTCAACTGAATCTCCCCAGTGGGCATGCCGAGGGTCTGTCAGTATAAATTGCATCCCCATCTTTCTGGAAGTTCTGTGCTAGGAATTCTCTCTGGTCCCTACTTCTGTTTTTGTATCTGCCTTGCTTCTTTTCCTCCTGTCACTTGCTCCTTGTCTATTTTCTGTCTCCTTGGTTCCTTTCTCCTGCCTCTCTTTTGTCTAGAAAGACTACTAGGATAACAATGCCCTGCCACACTGAAGTCAGATGCGCTGGGCCTGACTTGTCAAGCCCCGTACAACAGCAACGCAATGCATTTTAGCTCCTATAAGAAACTACAATAGCTGCGGTCTGAGTGTTCAACGACAAAGACGAAGAAGAATTTAATTGAATTGAATACTACTTTTAAGTCACAGCAGACTTCCCAGCATGAACATTTGGCTGCTCTTCCCGGGAAGAGTGTGTCGCCACGAGAGCAGCGCTACTCATTGTTTTTCTCTCTTTTCCTGCCTGCATATGTATCTGTTTCCCTACACTTCTCTTCTATTGTGAAATAGGCTTTAGACGCCTGCTCAGACATTCTCCTAGGTACCGCTTATCATGGCTTTTGTGTTTTTTTTTAGAACACAGGGGATCAGACACTTTGCCCTTGTGTCTTTGAGACACAGTGTGATCAAACATTGTGTCTCTGCAGCACACACTGTGTGTTCAAACATTGTATATTTGTGGCACAGCATGTTCAAACGTTGTGCCATTGTGTCTTTGTGACACACACAGTGCCTTTAAACATTATGTCTCTGTGGCACACACATTGTGTTCAAACATTGTGTCTCTGTGGCACACACAGTGTGTTCAAACATTGTGTCTTTGTGGTACACATAGTGTGTTCAAACATTGCGTCTTTGTGGTACACATAGTGTGTTCAAGCATTGCGTCTTTGAGGTACACACAGTGTGTTCAAACATTGCGTCTTTGAGGTGCACACAGTGTGTTCAAACATTGCGTCTTTGAGGTGCACATAGTGTGTTCAAACATTGCGTCTTTGTGATACACATATTGTGTTCAAGCATTGCGTCTTTGTGTACACATAGTGTGTTCAAACATTGCGTCTTTGTGGTACACATAGTGTGTTCAAATATTGTGTCTTTGTGGTACACATAGTGTGTTCAAAAATTGCGTCTTTGTGGTACACATAGTGTGTTCAAATATTGCGTCTTTGTGGTACACATAGTGTGTTCAAACATTGCGTCTTTGTGGCACAGTGTAATTAAACATTGTGTCTTTGTTGCAAACACAGTATGATCAAACATTGTGTCTTTGCGATACACACAGTATGATCAAACATTGTGCCTTTGTGATATACACAGTATGATCAAACATTGTGTATTTGTGACACACACAGTGTGTTCAAACAATGTGTCTACGTAGCACACAGTGTGTCATAGTGTGTTCAAACATTGTGTCTCTGTAGCACATACAGTGTATTCAAGCATTGTGTCTTTGTGGCACACGCAGTGTGTTCAAACATTGTGTCTCTCTGTCACAGTGTGATCAAACATTGTGTCTCTGTGGCACAGTGTGACCAAACATTTTGTCTTTGTGGCACACACAATTTGTTCAAGCATTGTGTCTCTGTGGCACAGTGTGATGAACTATTGTGTCTTTGTGGCACAGACAGTGTGATCAGTCATTGTGTCTCAGTGACAAACACAGTGTACTTAAGCTTTGTGTCTCTGTGGCACACACAGTGTGATCAAACATTGTGTCTTTGTGCGACACACAGTGTGTTCAGACATAGTGTTATCAAGCATTGTGTGTCTGTAACACACGCAGTGTATTCCAGCATTGTGTATTTGTGGCACACACAGTGTGTTCAGACATTGTGTCTTTGTGGCACACAATATGTGATCAAACATTGTGTCTTTGAGGCACACACAGTGTGATCAAACATTGTGTCTTTGAGGCACACACAGTGTGATCAAACATTGTGTCTTTGAGGCACACAATGTGATCAAACATTGTGTCTTTGAGGCACACACAGTGTGATCAAACATTGTGTCTTTGAGGCACACAATGTGATCAAACATTGTGTCTTTGAGGCACACACACTGTGTGATCAAACATTGTGTCTTTGTGGCACACACATAGCGCGATCAAACATTGTGTCTTTATGGCACACACAGTGTGATCAAACATTGTGTCTTTGTGGCACACACATAGCGTGATCAAACATTGTGTCTTTATGGCACACACAGTGTGATCAAACATTGTGTCTTTGAGGCACACACAATTTGTTCAAGCATTGTGTCTTTGAGGCACACACATAGCGTGATCAAACATTGTGTCTTTGAGGCACACACAGTGTGATCAAACATTGTGTCTTTGAGGCACACACAGTGTGATCAAACATTGTGTCTTTGAGGCACACACAGTGTGATCAAACATTGTGTCTTTGTAGCACACACAGTGTGATCAAACATTGTGTCTTTGTAGCACACACAGTGTGATCAAACATTGTGTCTTTGAGGCACACACAGTGTGATCAAACATTGTGTCTTTGAGGCACACACAGTGTGATCAAACATTGTGTCTTTGTAGCACACACAGTGTGATCAAACATTGTGTCTTTGTAGCACACACAGTGTGATCAAACATTGTGTCTTTGAGGCACACACAGTGTGATCAAACATTGTGTCTTTGTAGCATACACAGTGTGATCAAACATTGTGTCTTTGAGGCACACACACACAGTGTGATCAAACATTGTGTCTTTGTGGCACACACAGTGTGATCAAACATTGTGTCTTTGAGGCACACACACTGTGTGATCAAACATTGTGTCTTTGTGGCACACACATAGTGTGATCAAACATTGTGTCTTTGAGGCACACACAGTGTGATCAAACATTGTGTCTTTGAGGCACACACAGTGTGATCAAACATTGTGTCTTTGTGGCACACACATATCGTGATCAAACATTGTGTCTTTGTGGCACACACAGTGTGATCAAACATTGTGTCTTTGTGGCACACACAGTGTGATCAAACATTGTGTCTTTGAGGCACACACATAGCGTGATCAAAACATTGTGTCTTTGTGGCACACACAGTGTGATCAAACATTGTGTCTTTGTGGCACACACAGTGTGATCAAACATTGTTTCTGTGGCACGATTTATGGTTTTTTCATCTTTTTTTTTCGAGGAAAATTCAACAAGCTTGCATGTGCATTTTGGCATCCACTCTCTGTGTGTATGCGGTTTTGTAGATTTTGTCCTCCGCTTCCACTGCCACACAATGGCCTACTTTTTCAAAAGGCAGAACAGGTTTTAACAGATGCATAAAATATTATGCGTGTGTTCGCACACGGGACGTTGGTTTCTGATCTCATCCTAATAACTCCACATGGAGTCGGCACTAATGTTAACTCCAGAGAGGAAAATCCCCTTGAACGGCATTCGAACCCAGGTAAGCAGATAATGAGCGCAACACAGAAGGCTCTAATCACCAGGCTATCTCGTCCCTGGTACACACTGTGTTCAGACAGTCCTAATTAACGGTGAGTCAAGTGGATGGAGACAGGAATGACTCCAGCCTTCATGACCCTTAGGGTTCAGGTCACAGGTTAAATGTCAGTAGTGATGTCTTGTGGATGGAGAGAGAGAGAGAGAGAGAGAGGAGAGAGAGAGAGAGGAGAGAGAGAGAGAGAGAGAGAGAGAGAGAGAGAGGAGAGAGAGAGAGAGAGAGAGAGAGAGAGAGGAGTTGCGCACGTGCACGCGCACGCGCGCGCGCGTATGTGTGTGTGTATTTTGTGTGTGTGCGTGTGTGTGCGTGCATGCGTGCGTGTGCGTATGGTGCCTAGCTCTCCAAGTGCCTTGATGCCCTCTGTTTACAAAAAATGGCGGCGGGGTTTGAATCATTATCTGTTAAAAACAAGACCATTTTATATTCGTATGGGGAGGGGGGGGGGGCGGGAGTATGGGGAGTGGGTGATAAAACCTAATATTCATCAGAGATTCATGGCTCCTCTGGCATCGTACTTAATAATGTAAGTGAAGTAGTCAAAGTGAAAATATGGATACAAACGTGAATATTTAATCGTTTTAATAACAAATCGATGTCTTTTCTGTGTTGCGTTGTTTCACATGAGATATCCAAAACGAATTTAAGCCTTTTGTAAAAAACAAAACAAACACACACACACACACACACACATACACACACACACACACACACACACACACACACACACACACACACACACACACACACACACACACACACACACACACACACACACACACACACACACACACACACAAACCCCACCCTAATATATTACTTTGAGGATTACTTCTTGTTTGTGAGAGTATCACTTCTTGTTTTGGGTGTATCACTTCTTGTTTTTGAGAGTATTACTTCTTGTTTTTGCGTGTATCACTTCTTGCTTTTGTGAGTACCATATCTTGCTTTTGAGAGAACCATTTCTTGCTTTTGATGGTATCACTTCTTATTTTAAAAGTATCACTTCTTTCGAGATGATGAATTCTTGTTTTTGTGAGTATCACTTCTTCTTTTAAAAGCATCACTTCTTTTGAGAGTATCACCTCTTGTTTTGGAGAGGATCACTTCTTGCTTTTGAGAGGATCATTTCTTGTTTTGAGTGTATCACTTTTTTAAGGGCATCACTTTTTTGTTTTTAGTGTATCACTTCTTTTTGAGAGCATCACTTTTTTGGAGAGTGTTACTTCTTTTTGAGTGTATCACTTCTTTATTGAGCGTGTCCCTTTATCATAATGTCACTTTTTTGGGGAGCATCACTTCCTTTTTTGAGAGTATCACTTCTTTTTTTTTTTTAGTATCAATTCTTTTTTTTTATGGTATCCCTTTTTTTTTGATAGTATAGCGTTTTTGAGAGTAGCACTTCTTTTTTGAGATTTTAACTTCTTGTTTGTGAGTATCACTTCTTTTTTGAGAGTATGACTTCTTGTTTTGAGAAGGATCACTTCTTTTTGAGAGGATCACTTTTGCTTTGGAGAAGTCTTTATCAGTCTTTGTGTGAATATCGCAGTGTTGTACATATTCACACTTATAAAGATGACAGTAGTTATTTCATTTGACACGTTCCTTTTTTGCTTCTGACAAAAGACCCAATCTAAAAACATCAACAAACATCATACAAGAACACAGCTATCCCTACTAATGGCACCATCACCAACCTACTGTTATTCTACATTAGATGGATCCAACTCGTGTTGTATCAAAGTATGATTATTGTACCGATGCTGTGTGGATTTGCTAGATATGTGTAAAAGTGATGGTTTGATTCGTTCCTAGTTTTGATGACTAGTTGTGTCGCACACACACACGCACACATTCCAACATACACACGTAAATACATACATACATACATACATACATACATACATACATACATACATACATACATACATACATACATACATACATACACACATACACACATACACACATACACACATACACACATACACAAAGGTTGACAGAGCAGCTAAAAATGCAGCAGCTCATTCAGGCTCTGCTGCTATCTTGAATGTACCAATGTCAGTTCATGAAAATTATAACCTGTTGGAAAGTGCTTGCTGGAAACATGTGAGGAAAAAACAAGAAAATGCGGGGTATTCCTATGGTACCTCTTCTATTTTTGAATTAAATTTCTTTCTGTCTTCTCGTTACGGGTTAGATATATCCAGCCAAAGGCCAGTACTCAGTCTTATTAATAGATTGAAGTTAAATGCTTTCCATACAAAATATTCCAGAAATGTGTATTGTGTGTGTGTGGTGGGGCAATCTCAAACTTTGATATTCTTTTGGAATGTCAAGTGTTAAAAATGTACCTTCCCACCATACGTGAGAAATCTTTGCAGAAAGTGTTGAATAATTGCAAATTGCTCTGTGAAATTGCTATGCTGTTGAAAGAGAGCTGTGTTAGTAATTTGTTATAGTGCAAGTAAATATGTCATTTATTGATTTTAAGCAAAGGCATTCTGCCCACCATGGTATAGTTCTCGACATTGTTTTTCTCAGCTGTTCTTTTCACATGGAATGTATTATGTATGTTATATATATATATATATATATATATATATATATATATATATATATATATATATATATATATATATATATATATATATATGCCTTTTTAATATGTTTTAGTTACGTTAGTTATTTCAGTTACTTAATGTGTGAATTCAATTACTTCATTGTATTATGGTTATAGTTGTTAGACAGTTCCTTTTTTCTGAATCGTTTGCCTTTTTGTGTCTAATATCACTTATTGTGAATAGACGTTAAATTGAAGAACAACACACATACACACATACACACATACATACATACATACATACATACATACATACATACATACATACATACACGCATACACGCATACACGCACACATACACACATACACACATACATACATACATACATACATACATACATACATACATACATACATACATACATACACATACACATACACACATACATACATACACACACGCACGCACACATACACATACAAAACACACACACACACACACACACACACACACAGCACACACACATACACACACACATACAAACACACACACACCACACACACACACACACACACACACACACACACACACACACACACACACACACACACACACACACACACACGCGCGCGCGCGCGCGCGCATTTTAGATTCCAACAACATAAGAGGAAACCTCATCCTGATGTTGACTGATGACACAGACAATGGAGACACAACAAGACTCAGGTATGAAGGTAGACAACGGACACAAGACAACAGACGCCAGCCCTTGTTCCTGGCACCATTTTATTTCAAGCATAGGCATGAAGCCTGAATTAGGAGACAGGGATCACGTGCCACAGATGCACGCGCTGCACAAAGAAACAGGCTGCCAGCCCGTTCAGCACGTTATGAACAGTGAACACAGACTGTCTGCCTCTTCATCACTTCATGAACAGTTTAAAACAGACTGTCTGTTCCTTTGTCCCTTCATGAACAGTGAACACAGACTGTCTGCCTCTGTATTACTTCATGAACAGTTAATAAAACAGACTGTCTATCTCTTCATCACTTCATGAACAGTTAAAACAGACTGTCTGCCTCTTTATCACTTTATGAACAGTTAAAACAGGCTGTCTTCCCCTTCATGATTTTATGAACAGTCAAAACACAATTTCTGTCCCTGTATCACCTTATCAACAGCTCAAACAGGCTGTCTGTTCCTTTGTCACTTCATGAACAGATAAAACAGGCTGTCTGTTCCTTCATCACTCCATGAACAGAGAAAACACACTGTCTGCCCCTTCAGTACTTCATGAACTGTTACAACACAATGTCTGCCCCTATATCACTTCAGGGACAGATAAATTAAAAACAAGACTGTTTGCCTCTTTGAAAACTCGTGAACAATTAAATAGATTGTGTCTCCCTTCGACACTTTATGAACAGATAAAACAGGCTGTCTGCCTTATTATCACTTCACAAACAGTGAGAATAAGCTCTCTGCCCTTTTATCACTTCATAAACAGTAAAGAAAATCTACTGCTGCTGTATCTCAGTGATTAGCGCACAGCCCTGCATTCGAAATATAGGGGTGGGGCCTGATAAAGTTTATATTGTTGTGATCATCAGGTTTTACAGGGTCTGTAGGACTGAAGCCTAAATTCACACCTACTATGGACTGGGTGGGAATGCGGAAAAGGCGCTGTCAGCATCCTCAGGTATGATTAATGCCCATGGTATGTGAACACCGATCAAGTTACAAGGGTACTAGCTCTAGGACAACAGCAGTCCTTAGTGGGAGTATTTGTTCACCGTGAGATACAGGGCAAGAGGCGTGGGGAAAACAGCACTGGAGATCTGTGATATGAGGCAAGGCAGCAAAAGGAACGAGAGAGACAAGACAAGTCAACGCAAAACTTTGCAATGCAAAAGAAATGCAAAGCAAGATGCGCATACCATAGTGATGATGCTGTTCACATACCTCTTCTTTCCGATGAACTTTTCTTACTGTGTAGTAAACTTCTTCACAAATAATGAGCTCTAGAAAGGTGATCCCTTAGTACACGATAGTTGGTCTACCTTCTTAACATAAATTTAGCTCTAAAAAGTGTTCATTAAAAAAACAATATCTTCAATACATGATAGTTCATCTACTTTCCAGAGTCTTTCATCCCACAGGTTGTGATAATGCACACCTCCTAATCTGAAATAGGAACTCACTCTTGTTTTTCTCTTTGTTCTCAAATATCCCACCTATTTCCATGACCTTGTCATCCTTTGTATTCCGGGTTCCTCCAGAACTGTCGATATTTTCACTGTTCGCACTTACACATGCATTCCTTCCTCTCCATAGTGTGTACACAGAAGGCACCGCTACTCTCCAGATGGCAGGTGGCATTGCTACTCCCCAGATGGCAGGAGTTAGTTCCCATGGTGGCATTGCTACTCCCCAGATGGCAGGAGTTAGTTCCCATGGTGGCATTGCTACTCCCCAGATGGCAGGAGTTAGTTCCCATGGTGGCATTGCTACTCCTTAGATAACAGGAGTTAGTTCCCATGGTGGCATTGCTACTCCCCAGATGGCAGGAGTTAGTTCCCATGGTGGCATTGCTACTCCTTAAATGACAGGAGTTAGTTCCCACGGTGGCATTGCTACTCCTCAGATAACAGGGAGTTAGTTCCCATGGTGGCATTGCTACTCCATAGATGACAGGAGTTATTTCCCATAGTGGCATCAGTCGCACCATGGCCAGTGTGCTCACTTCACTCCCCTCAGTCAGTCTCCTGTCCATTCCTGTCTGGTCTCATCCCTGTTCGCTGGTTTGACCTGTCAGCTCAGTGGCTGCACTGGCACTGCCACGGGGGAAAAGTCAGCAGAAATAAGAATCTTTTGAACAGTAGTTGTAAAAAGACAAGTCAGCAGAAATAAGAATCTTTTAAACAGTAGTTTGTGAAAAGACACGCCGACACAAAGAGAAAGAGAAATCGAGAAAAAAAAACAAAACTGGCTGCAGAGTGGAAAGGATGTAGCAAAAATAATTTATTAAATGTATGACCTATACAAGCTCTGTGTGTGTTTGTGTGTAAGTGTGTGTGTGTGTGTGTGTGTGTGTTGTGTGTGGTGTGTGTGTGTGTGTGTGTGTGTGTGTGTGTGTGTGTGTGCGTGGCGTGGTGTGTGTGTGTGTTGTTATCGTTAAGTGTCTGCAAACTGGCTGTTTACCTCAGCCTTGTACATCAGTATGATAACATTTCGTGCAATAGCTGAAAGAGAGCAGCATAGTACCATTGTTCCATATACAAGAATGTAATAACATTCAAAATGCCAAAAAGAACGGATGTCAACAAATCAGCGAGTTTGATAAAAAAAAATGTATGTGCTACAGTATTGAAGGTATAAGTAATCAAACACAGCTTAAAACACAACCAACCAACATTTCTCACACTATCAATATTTTTACACACACACACATTTATATTGTGTTACATTGCAGACAACTTTAGAGAGAGAGAGAGAGAGAAGAGAGAGAGAGAGAGAGAGAGAGAGAGAGGAGAGAGAGAGAGAGAGAGAGAGAGAGAGAGGAGAGAGAGAGAGAGAGTACGTGCGTGCGTGCGTGCGTGCGTGCGTGCGTGCGTGCGTGGTGTGTGTGTGTGTGTGTGTGTGTTGTGTGTGTGTGTGTGTGTGTGTGTGTGTGTGTGTGTGTGTGTGTGTGTGTGTGTGTGTGTGTGTAGGATACATTTAGTTTTGGTTTTGCAAGGTAACGCAAATCTGTTCACCATTCTAATACCTAAGTGCTGGTACTCTTGATGGCTTTATTCGAAACCAGTGTTATCTGAACAGCTTACCACTGTTCTGTTACAGACTTGTTTTTATACAGTATATCATAGGCCTACATGTCAATACATTTTGTAAGCTGCATACGTCCTCAGAGAGTATGGCAAGGCTGTAGGAACACTCTTTCAATGAACTTAGTTCTAATTAAAACTGTTATTATTAGTCTGCTTTGAAGGCTGATACAGGATCTTTGCAATCATGGCTTAAAAGTTTTGTGTCCTTGGTTTGGCTATTGCCTGGGAAGGAACTTATTTGATGTTGTGCTACAGATCTATATTTCTAAACTGGCTTCATAACTCAGGAGAACTCCAAGAATCATTATCCTCGATATAAAAAGTATATTGATAAATTATTACAAAGAATAAACCCAAACATGGCTTGATACTTTGTACTGATTTTCATTTGTGTTGAACATACTGCAGTTTATGGAGATCGCTTTTTTCATTCACTTAAAACCTTCGTTTCTCTTTTGGATACATACTTGCGGCGTTGTATCTGATGTTTTCTCAAACTACGCAAGGAGTGGATACAAATTCATGAGAGGACTGAGTTTGCTTTATCTGAGGATCGCGGCGTCACTGTAAGATTTGGAACAGATGGACAGCATGGCCCTAGCTTTTTAGATGATAGTGAAGGTAGGTCCCATGCCTAAGTGCGAGTTTCGATCTTTTGTTTTGTGATTCAGTCCACCAATAACACTAACATTGCTGGTAGTGCAAAAGAGCCTTGGGGTACACCAGCCTGCCCTTCGAATAGGACAAAGAGCTTTATTTAGATTTGACAGAAGAACATGATTTGTTATCCAGTTGTAAACGAAGATAAGAAGTGTTAAAGGAAAGAAACCGTTATGGAACAACTATCAGATAGTATTCGTATTCACAACATCAACGGCCTTTTCAAAGTTATTAATGTTATGAATGAAGTGTCTAAAAATTTCTCCATGATGACTTGGAGCTTTACGGTCTGATCTGTGCATAACTTGTCTTGTTAACGTTTCAGAATCTCCAGACTATTTCTGATCAGCACCTGCATTTCATCCTGCACTACAAGGCTACCTAGTTCTGCTGAATAAAAGGCTTCTTTTATATACATAGGTTTGCCTAAAGCTGATACATACTGTACGTGTTTGTGCACTTTGAATAATTATGATGCTACAATGCAAACCTGTCAACTACATGTATGCTAACACAGATTTCTGTGCAATGCTTTACCGGATGTATTTTCACGAAAACATCTATAACCAGTAAAACACACACACACACACACACACACACACACACACACACACACACACACACACACAAACACTCACCACACACGCACGCACGCACGCACGCACACACGCACGCACGCACGCACGCACGCACACACACACGCACGCGCGCACGCACACACATACACACATATATACACACGCGTGCACGCGCACGCGCGCACGCGCACGCGCGCGACTCTTTATTTGTATTAACTATCTCTTTCATTATTGGCAAACAATCACACTACCTTTCAACAATAACAGCAGTAACACAAATATCAATGACAACGACAACAAGGATAATAGTAGCATCATCGTTATCAATTATTTTAGTAATGATGATAATGTCAATAATATTATATTATTGATAACATTAAAATGATAATGATAAAAAAAAGCGGAAGCAGAAGAAACACAAGAAACAGAAGAGAAAATATTCGAAGAAGAATTTGTAGAAAAATTTGAAGAAGAAGAAGAAGAAGAAGAAGAAGGAGAAGGAGAAGGAGGAGGAGGAGAAGGAGGAGGAGGAGGAGGAGGAGGAGGAGAAGAAGAAGAAGAAGAAGAAGAAGAAGAAGAAGAAGAAGAAGAAGAAGAACAAGAACAAGAACAAGAACAACGAAGAAAAAACGAAAAAAAGAGCAATTATAACAATAATAATGACAATGACGAACAAAGAACTTTAATAAACTCTTACAAGGACAATGAAGAAAGAAAAGAAAGAAAAAAGAGGAGGAAATAACCCATGACTCTCAACATCAACATTCGATATCATACAATATAATATAATATGAGAAAGATACATTTAAAAAAAAAAAACCTGCTTATATACACGGTAACACCACTTTCAAAGTCAAAAGTTAAAGACAAAAAACAGTATCTCCAAGAAAAAAAAAAACAAAAAAAAAACCACCAAGCTGCTGGCACCAGTACACCGATCTCAGACCGAGTTGTAACTGACAGTGGTCCGCATGGAAAAAACTGTTCGCCTTGTGGATATAGCGGCGCGCGCAGAACATCCGCATGAACACGCGCCGGAACTTCCGGCCCAGAAGACAGTAGAAGAAGAAGTCGGTAGCCGCGTTGATGACGAGGGTGGTCTCCCCTGCGTTGAAAAGCAAAATGGCGGTCGGGGTGGCGGCGACATCGGACACGATGCGGAGAGGTTGTAG
>CM060330.1:33691525-33696525 GCA_030674155.1 Stramonita haemastoma
GTTTGTTTGTGTGTGTTGGTGTGTGTGTGTGTGTGTGTGTGTGTGTGTGTGTGTGTGTGTGGTTGTGTGTGTGTGTGTGTGTGTGTGTGTGTGTGTGTGTGTGTGTGTGTGTGTGTGTGTGTACATACACGTGTGTGTGTGTGTGTGCGTGCGTATGTGTGCGTGTGTGCGTGTATCCGAGCGTGCGTGTGTGTATGCGCGCGAGCGTGCGCGCGTGCACGCGTGCGTGTGTGTGTGTGCGTGTGCGTGTGTTGTGTGACAATTCTGATTGTTGAGTTAAAAAGCGTCTCCATTTAGTCATTCTCTGCTAGTTTGATGTTTGTTGTTTTAAAAGTCATGTTATTTAACTCTTAGCCAACTTTGCTAGTGTAGTCTCTGTTTTTTCTTAATTGTTCCATGTTTTTAGAAGAAGAAAAAAACGCTGGAAGAAAATGATTGCAGAGATTAGACACGCGCAAAGAACATAAACACTTCTACTTCCGCTTCTTACGGTCAAGTTTCTTTCTTTCCTTTTATCAGTCTTCTTCCACAGGCACGGAATAGAGAGAAGAGAGAGAGGTGGGGATCGGGGATGGGGAGGGGGAAGGGGGAGGGGGGGGTTAAAGAGAAACAAGGCTTGAGAACAAGGATTAAGGTACAGAAGGAGGGAGGGAGGGAGGGAGGTAGGTAGGTAGGAAATGAGAGAGAGAGCGCGTGCGGGGGGGGGGGGTAGAGAGAGAGAGAGAGAGAGAGAGAGAGAGAGAGGAGAGAGGAGGAAGAGAGAGAGAGAGAGAGAGAGAGAGAGAGAGAGAGAGAGAGAGAGAGAGAGAGAGAAGAGAGGAGAGAGAGAGAGAGAGGAGAGGGGAGAGAGAGAGAACACTGAACACTGGACACTGAACACGGAAATTGTTTAATGTACATTGGCCTTCGACCACAATACACTTTCAGGGGCAAAAATGGAAAGATGCAAAAAAATGAAACATAACTTTTCGTAAACTTTGATACGGTTTTGCCATAGTACTTTGGCGTGTAATGAACATAGTGCACTTTTGAATATGTATAATTATTCCGAAATCATGACTAAATGAATAAATAAAGGCTGACACATTATAACAGACAAAATACAAACATCGGGCACATCGTACATCATGACAATTGAAATCATTTTACTCACAGACTTTCATTGTCAAAACAGTTATAGTACTCATAAACTACTGCATTTTCAAAACATTCACCACACCAGAAAAGTGTGCCCACAAAATATAACCTTCACTCACAGATATATATCTATATATATATATATATATATATACAGAGAGAGAGAGAGAGAGAGAGAGAGAGAGAGAGAGGAGAGAGAGAGAGAGAGAGAGAGAGAGAGAGAGAGAGAGGAGAGAGAGAGAGAGAGAGAGAGAGAGAGAGAGAGACTTGCGTGCGCATGTTTGCATGCCCACACATACACACACGCACGAGAGAGAGAGAAAGAGTCTGACAGACAGACAGACAGACAGACAGACAGACAGACAGACAGACAGAATTTTTTTTTCATAAATATGTTTCTGTGTGTTTCCCTTTTTGTTCTTTCTATGTTTTGTGGGAGAGAAAGAGAAAGAGGGAAGGGGGGATAGAGGGAGAGAAAGAGAGAGAGAGGGAGTGAGAGAGAGAGAGAGGGGGGGGAGAGAGATAGAGAGAGAGAAAGAGAGGGAGAAGGAGGCAGAAAGACAGAGAGAGAGAGAGACAAAGAAAAAACAGAGAGAGAGAGACAGAGAAACACTAAAATATAACGCAGTTTGATACCATGTTCTTGCTATTGAAGACGATAGTTAAAAGCTGTAATTGTTATGTAAAGCTCCATTATATATCATTACAACCGTCACCTGTATAGACCTTCATATATATATATATATATATATATATATATATATATATATATATATATATATATATATATATATATATATATATATATATATATATATATATATATATATATATATAATGATCTAATACCATCTTGACAACGCGTTATAAAAACTCATCCTTCTTTCCTGGCAGTGCCAGCCAGTCATGGCCGATGATATGGATGGCACACAGAGACAGACCCAGCATGCATTGTGTGCCGCGGTGAAGGTTTTCATTAGAAAAGCAGAGCACTGGTGTATTGCAGAATAGTACCCCCCCCCCCCCCCTCTCTCCCTATCCAGGAAGACCGCTACAGGTACAACACAGTGCAGTGAGGGAGACACCACGGGGTGTAGGACTTAGGACAAAGAGTTGACTTGATGTGTATGAGTGATGCCTCTACTGTACGACATTGATAACAAAGAGTAGAGAGAAGCACCATCCTACGATGTATTATAATGCAATGGAATACATTGTAGTGCAATACAATACAGTCCACTGAGATATAATACAACGCAATGAAATGTAAGACAATGCAATACGATGCAATACAGTACAATAGAATGCAAAACAATGCGATGCAATGCAATACAATGCGATGCGATGCAATACAATACAATGCAATACGATGCAATACAGTACAATAGAACACAATACAATGCGATGCAATGCAATACAATGCGATGCACTACAATACAACACAACACAGTACAATACAATGCAAAGAAATACAATACAATACAACATAAATATAGCACAACCCAGTACAACACAATACAACACAGTACAATAAATACACTATTTCTTTTTCATCTCATTCTATTTCTCGGCAATAAGTCCGAAGTTCTAAAAAACTGAGATTTGTGTGTGTGTGTGCGACCGTTTCTTCCTGCCGCACCATTTAGGTAGCCGCAATCTGTCTTCGGGGAGAAAGACAACACAATACAGCACAGTATGATTCAATTACCATAAGTCGGATGAGACTATTAACCGAGGCCAGGGTGTGCGAACGCACGCAGAACATCTTGCGCACACGCTAAATCCTGTTCCGCTTTTTGTAAGAGCAGGCCATTGTGTGCCGGTGGGAACAGATGACAAGATTTACAAAACTGCATACACACGGGGACTGGATGTACAAAAAATGCGCATGAGTGCTTATTCCTGTATCCTCGATATAAAAGAATAAATGAATAAATATATAAATAAATAAAATAAAATAAATAAATAAAATGTACATTGAAGTATAACACTTCTGAGCACATTGCACACCACCAAAGTAGTGATGCTACACTACACACTACACACTACGAACTACACACTACATCTACACACTACATCTACACACTACAGCTAGCTACACGCTACACATTACAACACTTGTAAGTCAACACAATGCTGTTGTTGTTGTCTCCAGCCCTACACACAGCCCCAACTTCACCTATCTCCAAGGGTCCGTGGGTGATGGTGGTCACTATCGCAGCAGAGCTCTCGCCAGGGATCACTATCTGGCTTAAGTGCCCTTCGCTGACCTGTGTTGACCGACTGTGACACCTCTGTGGGCAGGGTCAGTGAAAAACTGATGCTGTTGCTGTTGTTGTTGTTGTTGTTGTGGGTACACACCATTTTGCTTGTTCAACATAATTATGATGTTTGATTTGTTTGATATGTAATTTTTGAAACGACAGACATCATTTTTTGGTTTAAAAACTAATAGCTTATTCTTCTCGCTTTCGTTTTTGTTTTCAGTGTTGTTGTTGGTGTTATTGTTGTTGTTAATGTTGTTCTTTGTTGTTCTTGTTACTGGTGATGGTGATTGTGGTGGTGATCTTCTTCTTCTTCTTCTTCTTCTTCTTCTTCTTCTTCTTCTTCGCAGCTCTTCTTCTTCGCAATTCTTCTTCTTCGCAATTTTTCTTTGCAATTTTTCTTCGCAATTCTTCTTCGCAATTCTTCTTCGCAATTCTTCTTTTTCTTCTCTACCCCCCTCCCCCCTCTCTCTCTATATTTTTCTAACACTTTTCTCTTATTCCTTTTGTGTTTGCCCATGAATCAGTGCAGAAAACATGCTAAGGTGGACCGGGGGGGGGGGGGGGGAGGGGGGTGGTTCTAAAGGTAACGCACTTGCCTAGAAAGCGAACAGTCCGCGTTTGATTCAGATCCAATATCGATTCTCGTTTGTGGCCAAAACACTTTCCCCATCCACTATACCGTAAATTGTGGTGTGGGTGCTATGGTCTCTCGGTAGAGAGGATAAACCGAGATCCCGTTTGCAACACACATTAAGCGCACGGTATTCAGAGACTTGTCTCTCGACACAAAAATGTGAAGAGAAAATTAAAGAAAATTAGGAGAAAATCCTCGGACATTGAGTGTTTTGGTAACAACAAGGCACCAAGACTATCCGTTTATTTATTTATTTATTTATTTATTTATTTATTTATTTATTTATTATTTATTTACTTATTTATCCATTTATTCAGTTGTTTTTTAGAGGGGCCGGATAGCTAAGTGGTCAGAGCGCTCGCTTTTCCCCCAGTCAAGTGAAGCAGCGTCGAGCGTGTTTACCAGTTGAATGGGTGACAGTTTTCGTGCCTTGGCTTCTGTACAGTCCCCCCAGTTCACCCAGCTATAAATGGGTACCTGCCCTCTTTAGGGTCATGGAAAGTAAAGCAGCGAGAGAGAGGAGATGGGCGCCGCCCTCAATATGCTGGCCCCTAGAGAAGCTGAGGTCTCTGGTGCCTCGCTACCCTACGACTGCCTAGGTTATGGGGCATTTTTACCTTTACCTTTTTTCCTTTTTTCAAAAACTATTTACTCATATATATATATATATATATATATATATATATATATATATATATATATATATATATATATATATATATATATATATATATATATATATATATATAATACCCTTTATGTCACAGCAGATTTCTTTGTGAGAAATTCGGGCTGCTCTCCCCGGGGAGTACGCGTCGCCAAAAGTGCAGCGCTACCCTTTTTTTTTCTTTTTCCTGTCTGCAACTGCATGTGTTTCCCTATCAGAGTTGCTTTTTTACTAGAATTTTGCCAGGGACAACCCTCTTGTTGCCGTGTTTTGTTTTGTTTTTTACGCGCGCTAA
>CM060330.1:33701525-33704025 GCA_030674155.1 Stramonita haemastoma
AAGTCCTTCGAATAAGTTTATAAACAGCGGCACCATGTGCAAACGCACGCAGAACTTCTTCCGCTCACATTAAATCCTGTTCCACTTTTCGTAAGAGTAGGCCATTGTGTGCCAGTGGGAACAGATGATAAGATTTACAAAACTGCATACACATGGGGAGTCGATGTTAAAAAGCACATGAGTGATTTTTCCATTATCCTCAATATAAAAGAATAAATGAATAAATAGATAAATTATAAATAAATACACAAATAAATAAACAAACAAATAAATAAATAAATAAATAAATAAATAAATAAATAAATAAATAAATAATAAAAAAAAAAAACATGCAGTTAAAGTGTGTATGCGGTTTTGTAAATTTTGTCATCTGTGTTCAGTGGCACACAATGGCCTACTCTTTCGAAAAGCGAAACAGGTTTTAACGTGTATGCAAGGTATTCTGCGAGCGTTCGCACACGGGTCCTCGGTTTATAGACTCATCTGAAGGACATTTTGGGGAGAGTTGAGTCCGCACTTATGTTAAATCCATGAGAAAAATCCCTTTGAACGAGATTCGAACCTGGGTCGTTCGATTGCGAGCGCAATGTTCTCACCACAGAGCTATCCCGTCCCCCCGAAGAGAGAGAGAGAGAGAGAGAGAGAGAGAGAGAGAGAGAGAGAGAGAGAGAGAGAGAGAGAGAGAGAGAGAGAGAGAGAGAGAGAGAGAGAGAGAGAGAGAGAGAGAAGACAGACAGACAGACAGACAGACAGACAGACAGACAGACAGACAGACAGACAGACAGACAGACAGACAGACAGACAGACACAGACAGACAGACAGACAGACAGACAGACAGACAGGAAGAGTAACAGAGAGAAAGGAAGAGAGAGAGTAACAGACAGATAGAAAGACAGACAGACAGACAGACAGACAGACAGACAGACAGACAGACAGACAGACAGACAGACAGACAGACAGGCACAGACGTTAACATAATTGATGACCCATTTAGCAGCAAAGCCATGCAGACGAGAGGGGGGAAGCAAATAATTGCTTACATTATGGATGGAATTTATGGCGAGAGAAAACATTACTATGCCAAACTCTTTTAATCAACATTCATAGTGCTAATAGTTCATAAAGATCGTATGCGCACCAGTGCGTGCACACACACACACACACACACACACACACACACACACACACACATATGCAACACACACGCGTGCACGCGCGTGCATGCACGTACACACACAAACACACACATGCACACGCAGACACACACACACTTGCACACTCACGGACTTACACATACACACACACGCACGTACGCACGCACGCACCCACGCACGCACGCACAAGGAGGCGCATAAACAATATTCTCACCACACAAACACTCGTATACATTTGATACACGAATGCAAGCACATGACTTACATACTTGATGCTACACGTGTACAACAAAGATGGTGGCAGGATGGTTAAGACATTTGCCTGCTTAATAATAAACAGTGAGGTACTGAGTTCGATTCCCAGCCTCGCCCTTTCTTCTCAGTTTGGCAAAAAATCGAACTGAATGTCAAAATCTGCAGCATAGGTAACAGCTTACCCTCCATACTTACGTACCCAGGCTTTGTGCTCTAGAGAATATAGCGCAATTCGATTGTCTTCCGAGACTGACGGATGCCCACTCAATACAAGCATACATTTTTTATATACTTTACGCATATGTCGTGTCACCTTCACTCTGGGTTTTTATGTGTGTTAGCTTTTTTTCTCTTCTGTTCGCGGCTTTGGCAGTAAGTTAAGTAGAAAAAAAAACACGAAACATTATATTTTTATTTGCATTACACAGAAGGCTAGACATAATTGTTATTTCGTTTCTGATAACCTTTCCTGAAATCTATCGCAGTGTACTCTCTGTGTATAGTATGATTCTGCCGTGTAATGAAACAGAAAGTCTTCGATTTCTGTGTGGCTTTCGCACGCTGGTCATAAGGCGTTATTTGAGGAGTCTTCCTTTAAGAACAAACACTGTCTGTAGTTTCTTACATCAGTTACTCCCAGCTGAAAAAGAATAATTTTAATCCTAATATTATTATTATCTTAAGTGGTTGTTTTTTTCCAATTTATGCATTTACTTCGAAGATTATAGAATAAGCTCTCGTGTGCTTTTTTCTACATTCAGTCGCTGTGTTTATGCAGTTTTGTAATTTTGTCATCAATTCCTACCGGCATACAATGGGCTACTCTTCCGAAAAGCGTAGCAGGTTTTAACGTGTGCGAAAGATGTTCTACGTGCGTTCGCACACGGGGTCTCGGGTTATAGTCTCATCCGAAGGACTTTTGAGGGAGTGTGGAATCAGCACTGATGTTAACTCCAGTAACTTCTGTAACGATTGATAAACCTTTCTGCCTGAAGAAAACGCTTTTGAAGGAAGAGAGCCACTTATGTTCATCATTAGTTTTTATATCTGGATGCCACTCCTGCTTTTTAGAAGGAAATAAGTTGTATCT
>CM060330.1:33717865-33720365 GCA_030674155.1 Stramonita haemastoma
GCCCCTCCCCTCTCTTCTTCTTCTTCTTCTTCCTGCCTCTGACAGCAGCACAATGCAGCCAGCAAAATGGAGGGAGGGCGGAAGGAAGGAAGGAGGGAAGGAAGGAGAGTTAAGCGTGTGGACCCAGTGTACATTATGTCTTGCTGTTAGGGTGGAGGTGCAAAAGATCAGGAATCCCCGCTCCTCCTCTCCCTGCCCCCACCCTCCCCCCTCCCTGTCTGCAGATCAGATTATTGTCCCCACATCACATCCCCACATCACATCACATCCCCCATCACATCCCCACATCACATCACATCCCACAATCACATCCCATCCCCACATCACATCCCCACATCACATCACATCCCCACATCACATCACATCCCCAAATCACATCACATCCCACATCACATCACATCCCCACATCACATCCCATCCCACATCACATCACATCCCCACATCACATCCCCACATCACATCACATCCCCACATCACACATCACATCCCCACATCACATCCCATCCCCACATCACATCACATCCCCAAATCACATCACATCCCCACATCACATCACATCCCCACATCCCATCCCCACATCACATCACATCCCCACATCACATCACACCCCCACATCCCATCCCCAAATCACATCACATCCCAAATCACATCACATCCCCACATCACATCACATCCCCACATCACATCACATCCCCACATCCCATCCCCAAATCACATCACATCCCCAAATCACATCACATCCCCACATCCCATCCCCACATCACATCACATCCCCAAATCACATCACATCCCCACATCACATCCCACATCAAATCACATCCCCACATCACATCCCCACATCACATCCCCACATCACATCCCACATCACATCCCCACATCACATCCCCACATCTGGCCAGCGCTCTTCACCACTACACCGCCACTGATGCCTTGAACTTGACCCTGATGTCAAGAGCAGACAACTGGCTTTGCCACGAGTCGCCTCCCTTACGTAACTATTGGGTGGCAGAGTACCTCTGATGCTGTCTGTATTTGAAGACAGCTTATATCATATAGTCGTCTGTAGTGATGACTTGTGGCAATCGGGATGTGTATGTCGGGGGAGGGGGGGGGATGTGCGTGTGTGTATGTGTGTAAGAAAGAGAGAGAGACTGGCAAGAGAGAGAGAGAGAGAGAGAGAGAGAGAGAGAGAGAGAGAGAGAGAGAGAGAGATGAGAGAGAGAGAGGAGAGAGGAGAGAGAGAGAGAGAGAGAGAGATGGAGAGAGAGAGAGAGAGAGAGAGAGAGTAGAGAGAGAGAGAGAGAGGGAGAGTGAGAGAGAGAGAGGAGGAGAGAGAGAGAGAGATCCCTTTAACTCAAGTCAAAACGACCTTAATTATCGCCACTTTCTTTTCTCTGTAGTTCTTGCACTGTTGTTCCCACGACACCCATGTCGATCTCTCCCCGCCCCTATCTATACCCAGTTTTCCTTGACTGGCATCCCCAAGGTTACAAGTCCACAGAAAGCCTGTCGATCAATGTCAGGTGGCGGAGCGGCCACCAGACAGAGGGGCCCTGCACTGCTGCTGGTTTACTTTGGTAGTGTTCAGTAGGGCCTCTTCTGAGGTAGCATACGCAGGACGCCACCTTCTAACCCCTCTGTTCACAACAGTAATAGCTCAGTCGCGGAACCAAACTAGATAAGACGCCTACCAGAGGCGGTGACCACTACAACGTCCCTCCAATGTCCTTCTTCCGTGAACTTGCAACCCCGAAGGCTTTGACACAAATAATACCACAGGAACAGAAGTGTATAGGAAATCGAATCTGAGATCACTATGAGATCAGAGTAGCGGAGGCCATCAAACCAGAGACAATCTTTTTATTTCATTTTTTTAAAGATGTCATGATCAGAGGAGATGAGAATGATGTATTGAAACTATACAATGAAATTGTGTGTTTACACAAGAAGTCATATAGTATAGCTGCTTATGTGTAATTGATGTAAACACAACCACCACCACCACCACTGTGACAGTAATTTCAACTGGAGATCGTGTTGGTTTTTGACCGGTTATTGTTTGGGTTTTTTTTTTGGGGGGGTGTTAGTGTTGTTTTGGGCTGGTTTGGGTGTTTTTTTTTGTATTTCTGGAGCTCCATAGTCTTACGAGACTGAAGGAAGCCTTCTTCTTGTGATTAAATGAACGTCCCAGCGGAGATTTCCGATTTAGTAGGAGCCATAGTGTGTACAAAAGGATGCCTTTGAATAGACCTTGCTATTTTCATCCACGTGACCCTGCCGATGAATGCTCCTGTTACCATAAACAGTTTAATAACGCTGTTATTATCAATATTCATATATTATGACCATAAACTATATAAGAATGCGTCTCTCAGCGTACCCTTGATCTGCTACAAATATAGTGATTTATTCCATCCTGCTACGGTTTAATGATTTTGTTAGGTGCTGTTTTATTCTTTCCTGACAGCAGCTGCCAATAACGTATTCCGTTATGCTGATG
>CM060330.1:33730365-33737865 GCA_030674155.1 Stramonita haemastoma
GTCAGCGTGTTGTTTATAACAGACATGACGCAGAAGCCAAACGAGCCCCACTCATTAAGGAAAATCGTGCCTTGCCTGCCAACGTGTCAATAACTGTCAGAAAAAAGCTTCAACAACAACAAGCCCAGACAGACGCCGGTAGTCGAGTGGTTAATATTAAGATCGTTTCACTTCAACCCTATCGGTCCTTGAAGTCGTGGGTTCGAATCTTGCATGGCGACGTTTGGGGACTTAAGGGTGGGAATTTTGACGATCTTCCCCAGGTCAACTTCAGCTTGGGAAGACATGGTTACACATGGTTCAAGTGCCGTCGCAGGAGCCACCAGAAGGTTGCTATACACAGCCCCGAACCGCCCTGGCGACTCCAACCCCCCGACTTTTTCTCAGGGATGGTGTCTAAACAAGATACATGTGTGCATGTTAGTTTTTTTTGTTTATTTTGCTGTCACCTGCTCCTACTGACGCACAATGGCCTGCTCTTCCGAAAGGCGGAACGGGTTTTTAACGTGTGCGCAAGATGTTCTGCGTGCGTTCGCACACGAGATCTCGGTCTATAATTTCATCCGAATGACTTTGAGACTCAGTTCAATCTTTTTGTCAAAATAGGAAGAAAGGACGAGGCTAGAAAGCGAATCGAGAACCTCACGGTTTACTTGTTAGCAGGCAAATGTCTTAACCATCCAGCCACCTTTCTATACTTTACACACAGACTGCAAACAGTCCACTTTTCACCCAACTGGCCAATAGTAAGAGCCACCACCACCACCCAAGGGACCAGACTGCCACACACTCTAGTTCGCAGAAGTGTTCCATGTTACCCACACTCTGAGTTACCGATCTGACTCCTTCAGCAAGGAGAAATTAGGACCACTTCGGTATGTATATCTTCCTGCACATTTCACACAGTTCCACGAAGTAACTGCCTATCTAATTGTTTAAAGTGAGCAGCCTCTGACAATTGCCAGACGCCAGTCTAGCACTGGTGTTCTAGCGTCCACTTAACCAGGAACAAGTATACAGCAGCTCTGCTGGCAGTTTGTTTGTGACGTGGAGGAGGTAGGTTATCTCCCATTGCTGTGACTCACTTCCAGTAAAGGGACAGCATTTCACTTGTAAAATACAGGACGTAGATTGTCTCCCATCTCTACCACACATTTGTAGTAAAAGGGACAGCATGCATTTCACTTGTTACTTAGAAGAGGTAGATTGTACTCCCGTCGCTGTGTTACTCTTCTATTAAAGGGAGAGTATTTCACTTTTAGCGTAGAGGAGTTAGAATGTCTCCCGTCCTCGCATGCACTATACTCAGAGTAAACGGACGTCATTTTATTTGCAACAGATAGGCTAGGAGATAGACTGTCTCCCATGTTGGCTCTTCAACACACTCTCCTAGCAAAGGGATTTGCCAAAGAACCCCCGTGGGGATACCAGGTGCTTGTCAGTATGAATAGAATCCCCATCTTCTGCAAATTGTGCGGTAAGAATTCTCTCTCTCTCTCTCTCTCTCTCTCTCTCTCTCTCTCTCTCTCTCTCTCTCTCTCTCTCTCTCTCTCTCTCTCTCTCTCTCTCTCCTCTCTCTCTCCCCTCTCTCTCTCTCTCTCTCTCTCTGTCTGTCTGTCTGTCTGTCTGTCTGTCTGTCTCTGTCTGTCTGTCTGTCTCTGTCTGTTTATCTGTCTGGCTGTCTGTCTGTCTCTGTCTCTGTCTCTGTCTCTGTGTGTTGTGTGTGTGTGTGTGTGTGTGTGTGTCTGTGTGTGTCTGTGTGTGTCTGTGTGTGTCTGTGTGTGTCTGTGTCTGTGTCTGTGTCTGTGTGTGCTGTGTGAGAGAGTTTCTGCTTCGATCCTTTTCTTCCTGTCTACTCCTTCTTGTCCATTTTCTGCCTTCCTTGGTCCATTCTCCTATCTTCCTAGCAAATCTTAAAATAAGTAGTTTTCCAAGGAAGGACACTTAACCCCCAACCCCTTTCCTTTAACGTGCGGCATAGAGCCCCCACCGTGTGTGGATACACCCGGCCCTGTGCTCACAAACAAACCCCAGGTATGGATCAAATACCAGGAAAACATCTTCACTGTGGAACAGGCAGAAGAGGAGAACCTGACTACCAACGGCTGTGAAGGCAGAGGAGGATAGCCTCCAAGGTAGACATGGAACGAATGTGGCCGGATGGTTAAGACGTTCGCCTGCCAATTAGTAAACCGTGAGGTTCTGGGTTCGATCCCCAGCCTCGCCCTTTCTTCCCAGTTTGACAAAAAAATCGGACTGAATGTCAAAGTTATTCGGATGAGACTATAAACTGAGGCCCCGTGTGCGAACGCACGCAGAACATCTTGTGCACACGTTAAAACCCCGTTCTGCCTTTCAGAAGAGCAGGCCATTGTGTGCCGGTAGGAGCGGATGACAAAATTATAAAACCAACATGCACACAGGTGTCGTGTTTAGACACCATCCCTGAGGAAAAATCGGGGAGTTGGAGTCCCCAGGGCGGTTCGGGATTGTATATAAAAAAAAATAATGGGTAGGCGCTGTACTTGTGGCGACGCGCTTTCCCCGGGGAGAGCAGCCCGAATTTCACGCAGAAAAATGTGCTGTGACATAAAGTGGTATAAAATAAAATAAGACTCAGCAGCACTTTGAAAGCGACCAGTCTTGGAGAACGACCACTGATGATGTAAAAATACGCCGAAGTCCGATGCGCTGGGCCTGACTAGCCAGGCGCCTAACGGCAGCGCTGCATGTTTTGCTTATATAACAGAAAATAATGAGTTGCTGTCTGAACGTCGGAAGAAAAGAATTTTTAAAATTGTAGCAGAGAGGAGACAAAAGTACAGCATTTCATTTGAAACATAGAGAAGACAAATTATCTCCCATGTCTGCAACACACTCCAAACAAAGGGACATCATTTCGTTTGTAACATACAGAAGACAAATTATCTCCCATCTCTGCATGCGACACACTCCAAACAAAGGGACATCATTTCGTTTGTAACATGGAGGGGACAGTTTATCTCCCATCTCTACCACACACTCCAAGCGAAGGGACATGATCAGTACACTGGGGAGTGTGGCCCCTATAGCAAAAACAAAATAAACGCTACACATTACCGAGACAGAAGTCAGATGCACCACTCAAAGAAATTGGGCCTCCCACACTTTGCTGCTGTGTTCGAGTTCAGCCCATTCAACTTTTGCTCCTGTTACAAGAGAGGCCATTAGGAGGATCCCATCCACCCTTCTTCTGTCCCTTTTCCTTTGATTACTGGATAATGTCAGTTTACTTTCCCCAAGACTGGCAAACTAAAAGCTGCAAGTCATTCTACTGCCAATGTAGACACTGACTTTATTTGAATATCTGCATAATAATTATGTATTTGTTTTTAACAGCTTGCCCTCCATACTTACTTACCCAGGCTTTGCGCTCTAAAGACTAGAGCGCAATTCCATAGTCTTCCGAGACTGATGGGTGCCTTCTACTACTACTATTTTGTTTCCATAACAGGGGGGGGGGGCTTTTTACTTTCTAGGCAGGCGTGTTACCTGAAGACCTCCGATCAGTGAGTGTGAAGGTTATGCATCCATTCAGAATACGATACAGGTGGTTGAGTTCCATCCTCGTTTGAGCCCAGAATGTTTTTTCCCTCTTCAGAAGACTTTGAATGGTCAAGCAGAGATGTGCTTTCCAACATAACAGAACGGTCTGACCCTGACATGGCAGTGCCAGTGCTACTGCTGAAAGTTGAAGACAGACCAGCCTGGAGAAAACTGCTGACCAATATACTACCCTACACACACACACGCGCGCGCGCGCATGCACGCACGCACGCACGCACGTACGCACACACACAACATACACACGTACACACACACACACATACACACATACACACACACACACACGCACACACACACACACACTTCTGGCCCGGTCTCTTAGCAATTTTGTTTATCTTTTTTATTTATGTTTTTACTACTTTATGTCACAGCAGAATTCTCTGTGTGAAATTCGGGCTGCTTACCCGCGGAGAGCGCGTCGCCACAAGTGCAGCGCCACCCATTATTTTATTTTCTTTTTCCTGTCTGCAAGTGTATTGTTTCCCTATCAGAGGTCTTTTTTCTACAGAATTTGCCAGGCACAACCCTCTCGTTGCCGTGGGTTCTTTTTTCGTGTGCTAAATAATGGTAAGTAACACACAGGACCTAGCTTGGTTTATCGTCTCATCCGAAAGACTAGCACCCAGACCACCACTCATGGTCTAATGAATGGAACAAAAAGTTTTGGGCCCAGACGTGATTCAAACCACTGCACACTCCGACCCGGACTTTTAGCCTTTTAGGCAGGCGAGTTACCTCTAGACCACCGATCACTGAGATGAAAGGACTGATGAGGATGAGGATGATGACGATTATAACGACAGATTCCTCAAGTAGTTGACAAAGAAGTAAAAGGCGAAGTCAATTGCCAAATGCAAGAAGTTAACTCGCACCCCTCTTCTCCACTCCTCCCCGTCTTTCATTCAACAAATGATCTGTGGTATTGCTCGTGTCAGAAGTGCCAACAAAACAGCCCCGAGTGATAGCACAGATCCCTCTAATGGGCATGCACACACATGCACACACATGCACTGAGAGACAGACAGACAGGCAGACAGACAGAGAAAAAGACAGAGACACAGAGAGAGAGAATGGAACAGAGAAGCAGAATTAGAGATATATACAGAGAGAGAGAGAGAGAGAGAGAGAGAGAGAGAGAGAGAGAGAGAGAGAGAGAGAGAGAGAGAGAGAGAGAGAGAGAGAGAGAGAGAGAGAGAGAGGAGCACTGATGGTATTTGGAACTTGCCAACAAACCAAAGCCAACAACAACATAAACTACGACAACGACAAGAACGACAACTTCTTCGCGATACAACAACGATACGAATGACAACTACATCACAATACAAGAACAAGAACAACAACTACATCATAATACAACAACGACAAGAACAACTACATCAAAATACAGCAACGACACGAACGACAACTACATCACAATACAAGACCAAGAACAACAACTACATCATAATACAACAACGACAAGAACGACAACTACATCGCGATACAACAATGACAAGAACGATAACTACATCACGATACAAAAGTGACAATAACGACAACTGCATCACAATAAAACAACAAGAATAACTACATCACAATACAACAGTGACAAGAACGACAACTTCATCACAACACAACGTCAAGAACAAGAACTACATCACAACACAACGTCAAGAACGGCAACTGCATAGTAATGCAACGTCAAGAACGACAATCACATCAAAAGGCAACAACGACAAGCACAACTACATCAAAATACAACAGTGACAAAAATTACAACTACATCACAATACAACAACAGCAAAACAGCAACATCACAACAACAACAACAACAACAACAACAACAACGACCCTCTCCCCCCCCCTACCCCCCCCAATCAAGAACAACACACCCTATAACCCTAGTCTGCATCAGCGTGAGACAGAAGCTGATTAAAATGGCGGAGCGTGGATTAAAACAGCCCCCCCCCCCCCCCTCAAAGAATGCTCACGTCACCGGAGGAGTTTGAGTGACCTCACCGAGTCCTTGGGGAGCCAAAGGCTGGCAGCTCCGATCTCCTGCTACTTCCTGCTAGCTTGCACAGACTAGCTAGGCAGGCCCTAGTCAGTAGTTAGAGGCCATAATCCCCCTATCTTGCTTTCTGCTTTTGTTGTGTTTGTGATCCTTATTGTCTCCTGGCCAATGATGTGGCGGAGCAAGCATCAGATCAGAAAGAATTCTCTGCAGAGTTGGACGGTGACGCAGATGCAGAGAGAAAGTTGTGCTGGCCTTGAGTGAGATGTCAACAAGACCCAAGTCCCTGTAGTGGTATAGGCGTCCTTTAGAATGTCTGAATCAATGGAACAGAGCAGAGATGCGTTCCACAATTTCAGAGAATTAGCTAGGGTCTGTAGAGGAGAATAATGGCTTTCTGTCTACTACATATTAAGGTCAAGGCTAGAATCGGGTAGAGCCAATCAAAATCATGATTCAGTGAAAACCTCTGGGGAAACAGTGGCATACCTAAAGATTTTAAATCAAAGTCCTGTGTGCGAACGCCCGCAGAACTTCTAACGCACACATTAAAGCCTGTTCCACTTTTTCGGAAGAGTAGGCCATTTTGTGCTAGTGGGAACGGATAACCAAATTTACAAAACTGCACACGGAGAATGGCTGTAAAAAAGCACATAAGTGCTGATTGCATTTTCCCCGAAATAAAAGAATAAATGAATTAATTATCTAATTAACGAGTTGATTAATCAAAATTGTCAAAACAATTATCTGGCATGCATTGCTATAATTATTGATCAAGATGCCTGGACACTACGAACATAGGAAAGAGACCAAAAATCAACAAATAAACACATGCAAAATGTGACTATACAGGCAAGTTCTAAGGGTTAAAATTGTCAGACAGAAGAAAGCATTTCTGATTAACTCTTTAAGTGCAAAGACGAACGTAAGTTCAAACTGATAAATGTGGAAAGAGGTAGAGAGTGGTCATATAAACAGAAACACACAGACATATGTGATGACGACAGTTCTTCAAGGCAAGGTTGAGGTTAAAAATAAAAAGGTAAAGGTAAAGGTGTCCCATAGCCTGTGTGCTCGTAGGGGAGCGAGGCGTCAGAGACCTCAGCTTCTCTAGGGGACAGCATGTTGAGGGCAGCGCCCATCTCCTCTCCCTCGCTGCTTTACCTTCCCTGACCCTAAAGAGGACAGGTACCCATTTACAGCTGGGGGAACTGTACTGTAGTCAAGGCGCGCAAACGGTCACCCATTCAATTGGTAACCACGCTCAACGCTGCTTAACTCTGGCTGGGGGGAAAGCGAGCGCCCTGACTGCTGAGCTATCCCGTCCCCAAAAGAGGTAGGCCAGCAGCACCCTACACTGCCAACACACCTGGCAGCATCACAGTGACCTCCCCCCATCAACAGCAGGGATAACTTAGACAGGTGAGAGGTGAGGAGGGTCTAGTTTTGCAAATTTGGAGATTTTTCTAGTGTGAAAGCAAAGAATTTAGGCTGTATGTAAAACATGTCTGTAAAAACCGGTTTCTTCTATTTGTTATGCAATAAAAGGTTTAAACAACATCAGAGAGTGGACGGTCCTTGGGTGGAACGACCTACTACAGAGGGCGGAGGACCGTGGGGAGTGGAGGAGGCTGGTTGCAGAATCTTCAGTTGTGCCCCCACGGTCCACGGGACTACGGGATAGGTAAAGGTGAAGTCGAAAGGTTTGGAAGCTTGAAACATTTGCTTTTGGCGGCCATATTGGATTGTTTCTGTGGCAACAGTGCATAACTTTGAGTAATTTATTAATCTTCGTATACTTTGTAAGTAATGCCCTTTCAATCTATCTGGATACAACTTTTAACATAAACTTGTAAGCAACATTTCATTTGTTTCGACCCCCATGTCCCTAAAGCTTA
>CM060330.1:33780365-33787865 GCA_030674155.1 Stramonita haemastoma
GTAGTAGTAGTAGTAGTAGTAGTAGTAGTAGTAGTAGTAGTAGTAGTAGTAGTAGTAGTGGTGGTGGTGGTGGTGGTGGTGGCGTCGGTGCTAGCAGCAGAGCAGCAGCAGCAACAGCAGTAACAGCAGCATCAGCGCCTGTTAGACTACTCAGTGTCTTTCACATATTTCCTTCAATGGTCATCGCTTTCTGCCACTTCTTGTATCTGTCCATGTTGTCTGCTTTCTCTTTGTTTATCATCTTTTTCTTTCGTCAAAATTGACATTTCAGTGGCCTTTTCTTCCCCATTTTTCCTTCTTTTTTTTCTCTTTGATTCGCCTTTCTATTTACACGAATCTTTTCCTTCCCCTGTCCCTGTAAAACATTCCCTTTCTTCTTCTTACACTGTACTCCCTCCTTCTCTACACTGTAAACCACCACACCCTTCCCCTTCCTACACTGTAAACCATCATCTTCTTTTCCTCCATACCCTGTAAACCATCTTCTTTGTCCATTTTTGTTTTTGATGTTTTTTTTCTTTCATCGTTTCACAAACATGGCATGTCCGAATATTTGATCTTTCTTTTTCCCCTTTTGAGGGCTAGGTTAAAAACCCATCTTTGTACTTAATCTTTGAACATCAGCAATTAACATTTTGTCACCGTTATCGTTCTTTTGCTTCTGTCTCTTCTTCACGGTCAGTCGTCAGTATTTTCTTGGGTTTGGTTTTTTCCTTCTATTTCTGTCTCAGTTTCTTTCCCTATCTTGTTCCTTTTAGTTTTGCTTTCCTTTTCTTCTCTTCCACCAATCTTAACTTCTCTGAAGCAACATGGGTGAATATCAGATGAGGAAAAGAAATATTTTTTTCCGGCCTACAAGGTCTCTGGCATCGGAGCAAGCTAAGAAAGCTGTGAAAGCGAACCGTGTTTTTCATCCAAATAACGATAGTGTTGGGCTGAAAGTCTTGATTCTTTGACAAAACTTTTAGTGACGTGAATGACGCCTTCTGACAAAACATCTAGTGACGTGAATGAAGTCTTCTGACAAAACATCTGCTGACGTGGAGTCTCCTGCTGACAAAGCATCTGCTGACGTCAAGTTTCCTGACAAAACATCTGGTGACGTCAAGTCTCCTCACAAAACTTTTGGTGACGTCAAGTTTCCTGATAAAACACCTCGTGACGTAAAATCTCGTGATAAAACACCTGGTGACATGACACGTGAAGTTTCATTGCTATATGAAGCACAGGCTGTATTCCATACTTTATACTTCGTACTGGTAACAACAAATTTCCTTCAGCAAAAATGGAGGTTACTCTCTGCGGGAAAACTGGCTGACAACAATACAGCATCATGCATTGTTTATCCTGTGAGCTTAATGTGTGACTATTCATTACCTTACTACAGTAAAAACAACGTCATGCATTGTTTATCCTGTGAGCTTAATGTGTGACTATTCATTACCTTACTACAGTAAAATCAACGTCATGCATTGTTTATCCTGTGAGCTTAATGTGTGACTATTCATTACCTTACTACAGTAAAATCAACGTCATGCATTGTTTATCCTGTGAGCTTAATGTGTGACTATTCATTACCTTACTACAGTAAAAACAACGTCATGCATTGTTTATCCTGTGAGCTTAATGTGTGACTATTCATTACCTTACTACAGTAAAATCAACGTCATGCATTGTTTATCCTGTGAGCTTAATGTGTGACTATTCATTACCTTACTACAGTAAAATCAACGTCATGCATTGTTTGTCCTGTGAGCTTAATGTGTGACTATTCATTACCTTACTACAGTAAAAACAACGTCATGCATTGTTTATCCTGTGAGCTTAATGTGTGACTATTCATTACCTTACTACAGTAAAAACAACGTCATGCATTGTTTGTCCTGTGAGCTTAATGTGTGACTATTCATTACCTTACTACAGTAAAAACAACGTCATGCATTGTTTATCCTGTGAGCTTAATGTGTGACTATTCATTACCTTACTACAGTAAAAACAACGTCATGCATTGTTTGTCCTGTGGGCTTAATGTGTGACTATTCATTACCTTACTACAGTAAAAACAACGTCATGCATTGTTTGTCCTGTGGGCTTAATGTGTGACTATTCATTACCTTACTACAGTAAAAACAACGTCATGCATTGTTTATCCTGTGGGCTTAATGTGTGACTATTCATTACCTTACTACAGTAAAAACAACGTCATGCATTGTTTGTCCTGTGGGCTTAATGTGTGACTATTCATTACCTTACTACAGTAAAAACAACGTCATGCATTGTTTATCCTGTGGGCTTAATGTGTGACTATTCATTACCTTACTACAGTAAAAACAACGTCATGCATTGTTTGTCCTGTGGGCTTAATGTGTGACTATTCATTACCTTACTACAGTAAAAACAACGTCATGCATTGTTTGTCCTGTGGGCTTAATGTGTGACTATTCATTACCTTACTACAGTAAAATCAACGTCATGCATTGTTTGTCCTGTGGGCTTAATGTGTGACTATTCATTACCTTACTACAGTAAAAACAACGTCATGCAGTGTTTGTCGTGTGGCCTCACTGTGTGACTATTTATTACCTGACTACAATACAGCGTCATGTAGTATTTGTCCTGTGGGCTCAATGTGCGACTATTCATTACCTGACTATAATACAGCGTCATGCATGTGGTGTTTGACATGTGGCATCAATGTGTGACTATTTATTACCTGACTACAGTACAGCGTCATGTGTTGTATGTCCTGTGACTTTACTGTGTGACTTAGCCTATTACTCTGGTGAAATAAAATTGCTATGCGTTTGTTCCTTCAGTTCCCCCCCTTTGAATAAAGTGCATGTTTAAATTCTATTCAAATTCAAACATTTTTATGATCTCAAAAAACACAGAAATTCATATTAGGCTACTAGCCATACATAAAAAGTTCAATAGGTAAAAATATTGTCACAGACAAATAACACAGCACAGTATACAACCACCACCTCACACACACTACAAGACAATACTGATACCAATACCAGCACTCTATCCAAGAGTAATTCACGTATTCACAAGCCATATCTATCTATCTATCTATCTATCTATCTATCTATCTATCTATCTATTTATCTATCTATCTATCTATCTATCTATCTATCTCTCTATCTATCTATTTATCTATCTATCTGTCTATCTATCGATCGATCGATCGATCAATCGATCGATCTATCTATCTATCCCTTAGTCTGGCGACCGTGGGGGCCCCCCTTAAGACTTGACAACCAGTTCTCTCCATTCCTCTCTCTGTTCTGCCTTTCTCAGGGTTTTGTTGAGTTCTAGGCCTGTCCACTCGCTGATGTTGTCCTCCCATCTATATCTATAAGCCATATCTAAATATACATGAAAAATGATAAACAGATATACTTATCACAGTACTTTGCACGTACAACAACTAGAGGACTGCCGGGTTTTTTTTCCAAGACTGGGCTTAATACAAAAGGTGGGAGTAGGAGAGGAGGAATGACAAGGAGGGAGGAGCGGGGCAGCAGGGTGGGGGGGTATGAAGGAAAGGGGCGGTCCGGACACATACACATCAGAGTGGTGTCTACTTACCGCCACTTTGTGGACTGAAGGCTCTGTTCAATGGATTTGCCCAGTACTGTATGTACTGACTGGTGTCTGTCTGCCATGAGGTCTGTTCTGTCAGCACACCTCTCTTCTTGTGTATATGTGTGTGTGTGTGGGGGGGGGGGGGGGGTAGGGAGGAGGTGTGGGTGTGTGTGTGAGTGTGTGTGTATGATGGGGTGCGTATGCGTGTGTGTGTTTGTGGTGTGTGTGTGCGTGCGTGCGTGCGTGTGTGTGTGTGTGTGTGTGTGTGTGTGTGTGTGTGTGTGTGTGTGTGTGTGTGTGTGCGTGTGTGTGTGTGTGTGTGTCTGTGTGTCTGTGTCTGTCTGTCTGTCTCCCTGTTGTGTGTGTTCCATTTCATTGAAAGTCTCTTCACAAATTGTGATATTAGACGGATAAAAGAGTGGGGGGGGGGGGGTAGTCCGAATCATTGTTTGGGTGTGGAGGCGCACATATTTTGAATTCGTGTGGAACAAATAAATGGAAATAAGATGACTCAACTTCTATGAAAGCTACACTATGCAACTAATGAATAATACTTAAGTACAACAGGCAAAAACAACAACAAAAATTAGTCACAGCAGGCGACGGGGGCTCTGAAAGTGGTTTGGGTTTTGAATGTATAATTATGATGATGACGCTTCCTCTGACGTTATGACTCTCTGACAAAGCATCTGTGACGTCATCCATATTGCTACAGTCATCGATCAACTTTTGCCAGGATATGAATTTAAACCAGACAACGAAACAATGTTGAGACATTTCAGGTTTCCAAATAACACTGTTAGATTATGTCATACACATAGCTTCTTGTTCCTTTTGTTATCTAACGGTGGGTGGGTTTTTTTTTAAACAGATTTTTCAAAATTTGTACAATTTAATTGGGTTTTTTTCATGAAAACAGAAAATTGGGGATTTTCTTTTCATTTGATATACTTTCCAGTAGGTGCATATTAAAGTTTTTGCACCGATGAGCAATTGTATTTAAAAACTGAAAAAATTAGATTTATAACTAAAGTTTGGTTTACAAACAGTACAGTTTCTTCGTTACATGTTATGACACATTAAATAACAAATACGTCTTCCTCTTTAATATTTTTACGACAAAGTTTACAAAAGACAACCTTACATAAATAGCGCTTGAAACTAGCTTCTCTCTCTCTCTCTCTCTCTCTCTCTCTCTCTCTCTCTCTCTCTCTCTCCTCTCTCTCTCTCTCTCTCTCTCTCTCTCTCTCTCTCTCTCTCTCTCTCTCTCTCTCTCTTCTGTCTGTCTGTCTGTCTGTCTGTCTCGTCTGTCTGTCGTCTGTCTGTCCTCTGCTCTCTCTCTCTCTCTCTCTCTCTCTCCTCCTCTCTCTCTCTCTCTCTTCTCTCCAAAAGTTCAGTAGCTGCGCTGTCCTGGGAGTTAATCAACAATGACTAGATAATACCGGAGCAGCTAAGCAGCTCTGTGTAATGAGTCGTGGGATGACACGGCATGGCGTGAATGGCCTCTGAAGACTGATACAGCTGCACTTTGTGTGTCTGAGATGCTGCAAGACAGCAGATAAGCGTTTTGACAGCAGCAGCCTTCCCGTTCAGGGCTGGAGCTTTGCGTTGTTGTTTATTTTTGTGTGTGTGTGGTCTGCTTGTCACCACAGAGTTGTCTCTGTGAGATGGGGAGTGCTCTCCCTTAGGGAAGTGGGTTATCAAGGGTCATCAAGGTCAGCCACCTTGTTCAGGGCTGAAGCTTTGCATTGTGGTTTTTTTTGTTGTTGTCTGCTTGTCACCACAGAGTTCTCTCTGTGAGCTGGGGAGTGTTCTCCCTTAGGGAAGAGGGTCATCAAGGGTCATCAAAGTCATCTTTTCATTTGGCTTTGACTGACTGTATCTGCATTTTGTCAGAGAGTAGATTGGTCCACACGATTCCGCTAGAATAACCTCCATGTAGTTCTGTGGGTGGGTTTGCATGTGTTAAATATGAGTTTGACAAGAAAGATTAAAAGGTAAAGGTAAGGTAAAGGTGTTCCATAACCTGTGTGGTCATAGGTTGAGCGAGGTGTCGAAGACCTCAGCTTCTCTTGGGGCCAGTATGTTAAGGGCAGCGCCACCCATCTCCTCTCTCTCCTCTCTCTCTCTCTCCTCTACTCTCTACTCTCTCTCTCTCTCTCTCTCTCTCTCCCATCACTCTCCTCTCTCTCTCTCCTGCTTAACCTTCCCCGACCCTACAGAGGGCAGGTACCCGTTGACAGTTGGGTTAACTGGGGGACTGTACTGAAGCTTAGGCGAGCAAACTTTACCCACCACTTGTAACCACACTCGGTGCTGCTTAACCTTGGCTTGGGGAAAGCGAGTGCTCTGACCACTGAGCTATCCTGTCCCCACATAAAAGATTACATTTGTTTTTCGTGTGATAAATGTGTGTTCCTTATGGAAGCTTAATAATATTTTGGTATGCTTAGCCGATAGACTAGTGCCAAAAACGTCTCCTCAAGTGTAATGAAGAAGCGAGTGGCAAATACGGCTTTGAATAGAAATAGAAATTGAACTTTGATTTCTTAATGTGAGACACATTGCGCAAAACAATGTCATAAAGACATCAACAGGAAGCAGAAATTCAAACTAAAGGGATTGTAAAGGTAAATAGATCACAATTATTTGTTTAGTCTGTTCGTGCTTTATACAAAGAGTGGTAATACTCATCATGCTTTGCAGAACCAGGTGGCTTTCATCTCATAGTTCAACTGAGACTCTTCCCTCCCTGTCTACCCCAGCAAACTCATCACTTACAGACACTGAAGACATACATATGCTTGTGGATCGATGGTCTAGAGGTAATGCACCTACCTAGACAGCGAAAAGTCCGGGTCGGAAGTGTGCGATGATTTGATCCCAGTTTGGGTCCAAAACTTTTCCTCCTATCCATTAAACCATGAGTGGTGGACTGGCTGCTAGTCTTTTAGATGAGATTACAAAACTGAGGTCCCGTGTGTTACACATCATTATTCAGCGCACTTAAAAGAACACACGGCAACAAGGAAGTTGTCCTTGGCAAAAGTTTGAAGAAAAAAGCCACTATGATTGGGAAACAAATACAGGAAAATAATAATGGGTAGCGCTGCTCTTGTGGTGACGCGCTCTCGATCCCCGGGAGGAGCAGCCCGAATTTCACGCAGAGAAATCTGCCATGACTTAAAGTGGTAAATGAATAAGTAGATATATAATAAATTTGGAGGTCTGGTAAGTTCAGCCTCTCTCTCTCGCTTTGTAAAGGACGTTCATAACTCAACTAAACGGAACTGTCACCATCGCTGTTGTCGTCGGTAGGAGCTCCACGCAATGCCACCAGGGTTGGCCATCTCTCTCTCTCTCTCTCTCTCTCTCTCTCTCTCTCTCTCTCTCTCTCTCTCTCTCTCTCTCTCTCTCTCTCCTCTCTCTCTCTCTCTCTCTCTCTCTCTCTCTCTCTCTCTCTCTCTCTCTCTCCCCCCCCCCGTATCGTGCGCTGTGAGTTCAACGATCTCCTGTAGCCCTCCCAGACCCCTGATCTCAGTGACGTTAGCAATCATAGTAGGATTGTAGATGCTCTTGCCTCTATTTCCTTCTGGCCCTCACTCATCCTTGCCACCATGCCTTGCGGAACTGATAGACAGGAAGAGAGAAGAATAGGGAGGATCATAACAGCGCTATAAAGAAGTAGTCTACTATACACAGCGACTAAGTGAACCACAGCACACAGAAACACTCTAGCACCGTCAGCCACACGCAATGTTCTCGTTATTCATAGCTAGAGCCTGGTAAGATAGCACCCCGCCCCCCCCCCCCCCCCTCCCCATCCCCACCCTCCCAACCTCATCCCTAAAATAATCTCCAAGCCTAACTGGCCTCAAGAGGATCAGAGTATAATTGGACAGGCGGTAT
>CM060330.1:33792865-33797846 GCA_030674155.1 Stramonita haemastoma
CTATTATCTATCTATCTTTACCTATCTACCTATCTACCTATCTATCTATCGTTACCCATCTGATATGTCTGTCTGTTTCTGTTTATCATCTAAGTACATAGCTAGCAAGTACCCTATCGATCTGTCTCTCCTATTTCCATGTTTACTATGTTATATAGTGGCCAAAAGCCGATAAGCAATTAAACCCTTTAGAAAGGTTCAGAGCTCTCTCTCTCTCTCTCTCTCTTCTCTCTCTCTCTCTCTCTCTCTCTCTCTCTCTCTCTCTCTCTCTCTCTCTTCTCTCTCTCTCTCTCTCTCTCTCTCTTCTCTCTCTCTCTCTCTCTCTCTCTGCTTCTTCTCTGTCTCTCTCGCTCTCTGTCTGTCTGTCTGTCTGTCTTCTTCTCTGTCTCTCTCTCTCTCTGTCTCTCTCTCTCTCTTCTCTCTTCTCTCTTCTCTCTCTCTCTCTCTCACTCGCTCGCTCGCTCACTGCACTTGGTCTGTGTGTGTATATGTATGCGCGCGCGTGCGCGCGCGTGTTTTTGTGTGTCAGTCTGTGCGCGCGTGTTTGTGTGTGCGTGCGCGCGCGAGTGTCTGTGTGTCTGCGTGTGTGTTATGTATCTGTGTATCCCATACTGATTTCTCTAGGTGGGTTGAATCTGAAGAAAGAGAACCACCAGTAACTGGATAAGGATTATAATTATAAACATACAGAGTTAAGCAGCAAGCTAGCTTTTTTCTCTGGCGAGAGACGTGTGGTGACAGAACACGACACTGAAGGTCTCTGCAGACTGAACTAACCACACCTGTGTTCACAACTCTCACGACCACAGACAGACTTTGCCAGCTAGAGAGGGGAGAAGCTGGCATCCAAGGTTCTGTTTCACGCTAGACATTGTATAATATCGTGGTTTATTCTTGTACTGGCCACACCACATCAATGACATCTCTCTGTGGAATTCAGACCACTGTTTGTTGTTAGGAGAAAGGTGTTATTACAGTACGGCGCTGCTGGGTTTCTGCGGTATGTGCATGGCTGCAGCCCAGTGTCTTCCAACCCTTGTGTTTTTAGCTTAGTGTATTCCAGTCCTAGTGTTTAGCTCCGTGCATTCCAATCCTAGTGTTAAGCTCAGTGCATTTAGTGTTTAGCTCACTGCATTCCAATCCTTGTGTTTAGCTTGATGCATTCCAATCCTAGCTCAGTGCTTTCTGATCCAAGTCTTTAGCTTAGTGCATTGCAATCCTAGTGTTTAGCTCAGTGACTTCCAATCCTAGTGTTCAGCTCAGTGACTTCCAATCATAGTGTTCAGCTCAGTGCATTTAGTGTTTAGCTCAGTGCATTTAGTGTTTAGCTCAGTGCATTTAGTGTTTAGCTCAGTGCATTTAGTGTTTAGCTCAGTGCATTTAGTGTTTAGCTCAGTGCATTTAGTGTTTAGCTCAGTGCATTTAGTGTTTAGCTCAGTGCATTTAGTGTTTAGCTCAGTGCTTAGTGTTTAGCTCAGTGATTCCAAACATAGTGTTCAGCTCAGTGCATTTAGGTTTAGCTCAGTGTATTTAGGTTTAGCTCAGTGTCTTTAGTGTTTAGCTCAGTGCATTTAGTGTTTAGCTCAGTGCATTTAGTGTTTAGTCTGCATTTAGTGTTTAGCTCAGTGCATTTATGTTTAGTCAGTGCATTTAGTGTTAGCTCAGTGCAATCCAATCCTAGTGTTTAGCTCAGTACATTTGAATCCTAATATTTAGCTCAGTGACATTTCAATCCTAGTGTTTAGCTTAGTGATATCTTAATCCTAAGACTTTGGGATTAGACTATAAACAGATGGAGTGAGGAAAGAAGAAGAGGGGGAGAGAAGGAGGGAGATCGACAATAAGACAACAAAAAAACACACAGGGAGGTAGCAAAGACTTTGAGAGAGATACAGAGAGACAGAAGAATAGACAGAGACAGAGATAGGGAGACAGAGAGACAGACTCATACAGACAGATGGAGATAAGGCACAAAAAAGACAGACAAAAAGCAGAAAGCAGAAAGACAAACAGAAAGAAAGACAAACATACAGAAAGACAGACAGACATAGGCCAAAAAATGGCTACAACATGAGCCCGTAGGGGAAAACAATCTGAAGATAAACACAGAGAAAAAGATTGACAGGGAGAGAAATTGGAACCCTTCCAAACACACTGTAATGACAGAAATCCTTGAATACACACACACACACACACACACACACAACACACACACACACACACACACAACACACACACACACACACACACACAACACACACAACACACCGCGCCGCACGCACGCACCACGCACGCAACACAACACACACATACACACACCCAGAATAATTACCTTTGACCCACCCAGTGAAAGAGGACCTGGCTAGTCTCCACCCACCCCACCACCTTCCCTCCACAACACCCCCACCCCTACTACCATCACCATCATCACACTACACCTCATCCATCATCTCACCATCCACTTCACGACACTCCCTCATCTTTTTGTTTCCTTCACTTCACCTGTCTCATAGTCTAGTCGACCATTGGGGCACGCACCACTGAAGAATTTGAAACCAGCTTCCTCCACATCTTTTTTTTTCCGATTCCAACGACAGCAAAGTAATCACTAACTGGGAAAGAAAGGGCTTTAAGTTTTTAATCGCCACTGAAAGCTTTCAAAAAGAACTGCTAATTCAACATAGTTATGTGTGTGGATAGTGGGTGAGCTAAAATTGGCATCCTTGCAATGGCAGAAGACATTATCTGGAAAATAGGGAAGAATAATGGCAAGATCGGCAGACAGACAGACAGAAGTGACACAGAAATGGCAGATGACATTATCTGGAAGAGAAGAATGGCAGAACCAGCAGACAGCCAGACAGTAGTGGCACAGAAATGGCAGTGAACATTTTCTGACAGACGGAGAAGAATAATGGCAGGATCAGCTGACAGACAGACAGACAGAAGTGACACAGAAATGGCAAAGACATTATTTGGCAGGGAAGAATGGCAGGATCAGCATACAGACAGACAGAAGTGACACAGAAATGGCAGATGGCATTATCTGGCGGAGAAGAATGGCAAGATCAGCAGACAGACAGCAGTGACACAGAAATGGCAAAAGACATTATTTGGCAAAGACGAATGGCAGGATCAGCAGACAGGCATAAATCTGTGGCACAGAAATGGCAGAAGACATTATCTGGCAGAGACGAATGGCAGGATCAGCAGACAGACAGACAGACAGACAGACAGCAGTCAAGCAAAAGAAAGGAAAAAAAGTCTGTGTCCTCATTTGTTGCCTGCTTAGTGGCTTTAGGACAGATGCAATAAACTCTTCACTGTGTGCATTACCTCTTTGCCTCTCTTACACTCTGAATCTGCATGTCTGTATGTGTCTGTGTGTGTCTGTCTCTGCTTGTCTGTCTGTCTGTCTGCTTCTATATCTCTGTCTCACTCTCTCTCTCTCTGTCTATGTCTCTGTCTCACTCTCTCTGTGACTCAGTCTCCGTCTCCGTCTCTGTCTCTGTCTGTCTGTCTGTCTGTCTATCTGTCTGTCTGTCTGTCTGTCTGTCTGTCTGTCTGTCTGTCTGTTCTGTCTCTCTCTCTCTCTCTCTCTCTCTCTCTCTCTCTCTCTCTTCTCTCTCTCTCTCCTCTCCTCTCTCCTCTCTCTCTCTCTCTCCTCTCTCTCTCTCTCTCTCTCTCTCTCTCTCTCTCTCTCTCTCTCCCATCTCTCACTCTCTTTTCCCACACATTCTGGTTTCTGGATCCCATGACCTCCTGACAGGCTCGCTGTCTCCTGTCTGCACTGGTCACGTGATAGAGATGGATGGGGGGTGGGAGGGGAAGGGAGGGAAGGAACACTAGGAAGGAAGTCACCCATGAAAATGACCTGGACTCGTTTTTATCTATCCCATTCCTCCAAACAATCTCCTATTTTCCCACACACACACACAGCCAGACAAGATTCATTCTGAAGATGATATATGGCAGACAGTGAGCAAAGAAAGAGATCAGTGAGACTCGGGGGAAATTCACACAGGAGTTACAGCACTGACCAGAAGCCTGCTGTAACTCTGTGACCTCTGCATGTGTTGTAAAGCAACACACAGACAGACAAACAGACACACACAAACACACAAACAGACACATGTAGACACACACACACACATACATACATACATACATACATACATACATACATACATACATACATACATACATACATACATACATACATACATACATACATACATACATACATACATACATACATACATACAAACTTACGTACGTACGTACGTACGTACGTACGTACGTACGTACGTACGTACGTACACGAGGATTGAGAGAGACAGACAGACAGAGACAGAGACAGAGAGACAGAGAGAGAGAGAGAACAATGAGTTGTAACAATGTTGTAGCTAAAAATATTCTGGGTGGGATTTTCTTGGTTGTATTTTGCTTGTTTGCATGCTGCTTTATTTTGTTAGTTTGTATTTTGTTTAAGTGTCTTTTGGGGTTTTTTTGGGGGGAGGGATGTTTTGATTTATTTTGTTTTGTTTGTTTGTTTTTTTTTCTTCGCTAAATAGATGGTTTGATGAAAAAAAGCAAATTTATTGCTTACTCAATGTACCATCTAAAAATAAAAAAATTGACTTTGACTTTGACTTTGACTTTGACTTTGACTTTGACTTTCACACACACACACACACACACACACACACACACACACACACACACACACACACACACACACACACACACACACACACACACACACACAACGATTAAGCAAGAAGAGAGAGAGAGAGAGAGAGAGAGAGAGAGAGAGAGAGAGAGAGAGAGAGAGAGAGAGAGAGAGAGAGAGAGAGAGAGAGACAGACAGACAGACAGACAGACAGACAGACAGACAGACAGACAGACAGACAGACAGACAGACAGACAGACAGACAGAAGACAGACAGACAGACAGACAGACAGACAGACAGACAAGACA
>CM060330.1:33797946-33800446 GCA_030674155.1 Stramonita haemastoma
CGATGTGTGATTGGCAGATGATTGGGCACACACCTTTAATCTGAGCTTTCATTCTCAGAAACGTGATTGTTTGGATATGGTTCACGTGGTTGGCGATATATATATATATAGAGAGAGAGATATAGATATAGATATAGATATATAGATATATAGATAGAGAGAGAGAGAGAGACAGAGAGAGAGTTATATTAGTTATATATGTATTATATATGTTAGAGAGAGAAGAGAGAGAGAGAGAGAGAGAGAGAGAGAGAGAGAGAGGAGAGAGAGAGAGAGAGAGAGAGAGAGAGAGAGAGAGAGAGAGAGAGAGAGAGAGAAGAGAGAGAGAGAGAGAGTTATAGATAAATAAATATATATATTCATTCCTTGCCCAGAACTGCGAGTTTCACAAAATATGGTAGGATTATTTGTGAGTGTATACAGCCCTTTTGTGCCCACCATTGGCAATACTATGAGCATGATTAATGGAATCGTTTGATTGGTCTATTTATGTGTTTTTTTAATTCAATATATCTATGACATCACCGATCATCAATAGATATTCTGGAATACAATGTAAGGAATTAAACATTTTATACGTGTAGAATCTACTTCTGTCTTGAATGTGAGCACTCTATCTCTGCCAACCACAATCAATAACTCGTTGTCGAAATACACCAATAAAGCCATTCAAATCACCTACGCCTTGATTCATCCACACAAATCCAAAACCATATTCAAACAAAGTAATTCGTACACGAGAAACCCAGTTACTTTTACCTCTGGCATCTAACTCTGCTAACATGTTGTAAGCCTTATTTGGCAGTCTATGTGGTTCCATCTGAATTACTTTAACCCAGTAACGAATTCAAACTACCCTAGACCGTAGATATACAGGGCATCTGTTTGTCTCTCCATAAACTAGATCACTGGGTGTTTGGAAAGAAACTCCAAGAAAGCTTTTCAGTGCATACAGGTGAACTCTTTCAGTGTGCATAGCAGCTGGGTCCAGACCCCACAGCTCTGCACCGTACTGAACCATCGGTTGAATTGGACAGTCATAGATCTTTAAAAGTAACTTCAAATCAACTTCTCTTTGCATTCCACTATTATTATTATTATTATTATTATTATTATTATTATTATTATTATTATTATTATTATTATTATTATATATTATTATTGTTATTATTATTATTATTTATTCGATATAGCATCCATCAGTGCAAAGAGAAATAACTTCAGAGAGGAGAGAGAGGAGGGATGGAGAGAGAGAACAATAGACAGAGAAGCACAACGCAAGAGATAGTATAGAGTTCCGGTGATTTAACGTCGATAAGACTTCTGACTTCAAACATCCAATATGACAGCACCGGGTTAATCGCTTTGCTCTGATGCCGTCTTACGGGAGCACAGAAAGCGAGAGAGAGTGGTCGGGAGGGGGAAATGGGGGAGGGGGGGAGGGGGGCATTGAGCGACATTTTCAGTTGATTTATTCCATATTATAGCATCCTATCAGTGCAAAGAGAAGGGGCAGGGTGAGCGGGTACGCTATACCCAGATCTCATTTAAGATCAGCCCACACAGAACACAGCCTCTGACCAGGTTTAGCGTGTCACTGGGTGTGCTGTGGCCCCAGTCTGCAGCTGTGTCAGTCACCAAGGCAGAAATCGCTCCCTGAAGGCCGTATTACTCTGTCTCTGGGCTGGGCAGCAGATCCATTTTGCAATCTGCCCGTTTGCTGATGACATGGATGGTGTGTCTTTAAGCGGTAGTTGTCCTAAAGTGGTCAGGCTCAATGAACACAGCTGTCAGTACCCGCCCCCCTTCTTTCAGCTCCTCTCAGCTGCTAATTATTCCGTCGACCCATGCCAACTCAATTGGGGGCCAGCTGGTGCTATTTATTGCAGGAACTGACCACACTAGGTAAAAGAAATGGATGCGCTAAATTTAGCACTCTTGTTGACTGAGTGTTGTTGGATTTGTGCGCTGTGCGGAGTTAGGAATTTTTCTGTTTGGAAATATCCTGCTGAAGAAAAATACAACTTTCTCCTTTCCTTCTTCACTTCGTAGGTTGCCAATGCACGGTTTTTATATATGCAAGACTAACGATTTCAGATCTGACAAAGTCTACTGTCTCTGTGAACGCGCAAATCGAAAAAAACAACAACAGATTTTCCCCCGAAAAGTTAAAGAGTACTCGTTTACTGTTTCTACTCTCGACTGACTTTTTATTTATACAATATTTCTTTACTGCCAATATCTCGGGTCGTGTTCTTTTTGTGTGTTGATCATAAACGATGTGCTAAGCAGATTAAAATATTTCCACGTTACAATATTTTTACCGGACTCACACAGCAGAATGTATGAATCCATTTCGGGACAAGGACTCCATTTAATGACACCACACATGGATCTCCTTTAGAGGCAGAAAAAAAACCAAGAACTTACATGCAAGCTAGAAGAATGATCTGTTGGCTTATGGTGTGAAGATCAGTGCAGGGAAGAACAAGGTCATGGA
>CM060330.1:33802946-33807946 GCA_030674155.1 Stramonita haemastoma
AAACAAACAAACAAACAGAGAAAAAAAAAAGAGTATAAAAAAAGAGAAAGAATTGATGAAAAAAAAAAACAACTAAAAGGGACAAAGCAATCGAAGAGATTGAAACTTTCGTGAAAAGAAACAACATCAAGTGGAAGAAGAATCCAGCAATTTGTAAAGCCACGTTAAAAAGAAGTGACAGAAAGATTGAGAGACCTTCCACTCGCCCCCCCCTTCTCCGTCCTTCCCCCTTCCCCCTCTGAAACACAAACAAAAGACACCATGGTACAATAGAAAAAAAACAAATCAAGAAAAACACGATGCAATGTAAGAAAGAAAGATATTCAGAAAAGAAAAAAAACAGAAAGATAGACAAGAAAAAAGAAGAAGACAGAAAGAAGAAAGAAACACAGAAATATGTACAGAAAAAAATATTATAAAAAAAGAAAGACAGAAATATATACAGAAAGAAATAATGAAGGCCAAAAAGAAAGAAAAACAAACGATCGAAAGAGCACAGAAAGAATTATAGAAAAGAAGGGAAATATAAATGCATGAGAAGAGACAAAAGAGAATCAGAGATAACAAGAGCGAGCAGAGAAAGAGAGGAAAAAAGAAAGAAAAAAAAAGAAAGAAAAAAAAGAAAGAAGAAAAGAAAAGAAAGAAAAAGAAAAGAAAGAAAAAGAAAGAAAGAAAGAAAGAAAGAAAGAAAGAAAGAAAAAGAAAGAAAGAAAGAAAACGCAAACAACAGAGAGAAAGCGGGGTTGGAGCGAAAAGAAAGGGGAAAAAAGAAAAGAAAAACAGAAAGAGAAATAAAAAAGAAAAGAACACACACACACACAACCGCGCGCGCGGGCGCGCGCACATGCATATGCACACACACACGCCTGAACCCACCACACACACACACTCACACACAAACAAACAAACAACAAACACACACATGCATGCACACATACGCACACGCCTACATACACACACATACACACACACACACACACACACACACACACACACACCACACCACACACACACACACACACACAAAACACACACACACACATACGCACGCGCGCACAGACACACAGACACACACACACACACAACCACACCACAAACATACAGACACATGACACAAGAATTAATTTATGCTTAGTTAATAAGCATAGAAAATAAGACATACAGATGATATACAGAAGATATTATATATATATATATATATATATATATATATATATAATATTATATATATATTATATATATATATATATAATAGAAAGAAAAGATAAATACAAACCATTAGATCCCTCTTTCTCTCTCCCCCTCCATAAAATGAAAGAAGACAGAAAGAAAGAATGGACGTAATTTATCTGCTTTTTTTTTTTTTTTTTTTTTTTTTATTAATCCCCAACAAAATGGACAAATTCAACGACTACTTTTTGTATGTCCCCACCCCTCACCCCTCAACTCCCTTACCCCCCCCCCCTCCCCCCACCCTCCTACCCTTGCTAATCACCCCCCCCCCCTTTAAAAAACACCCAGATGATGCACTAACACCCTGACATAAGGAGGCAAGGAAGGAAAAAGTGCTCTTGAACTTGAATGTCGTTAAATATGTAAAGAATAAAAGAAAGAAGAAGAAAGAAAGAAACAAAAAAACAAAAAAGAAAGACATAAAGGAAGGAAAAATGACAGAAAAAAAAGAAAGAAAAAGAAAGAAGAAGAAAAAGAAAGAAAGAAGAAAAGAAAAAAAAAGAAAGAAAGAAAGAAAGAAAGAAAAGAAACAAAGAAAAAAGAAACAAAGAAAAAAGACACAAAGAAGAAGACAAAAGAAAGAAAAAAAGAAAGAAAAAAAAAAAGAACGACAAGAAAGAAAGAACAGAAGAAAAAAAAAAGAAAGAAAGAAAGAAAGAAAAAAAAAGAAAGAAAGAAAGAAAAAAAAGAAAGAAAAAGAAAAAGAAAGAAAGAAAGAAAGAAAAGAAAGAAAGAAAGAACGACAGAAAAAATGAAAGAAAATAAGGAAGAAAAGGAAGGAAGGAAAAAGGAAGCGAGGAAGAAAGAGAAAAGAAAGAAGAAAGAAAGAAAAAAAGAAAGAAAGAAAGAAAAAGAAAGAAGAGAGAAGGAAGAGAGAGAGAAGTGAGAGAGAAGAGAAGAGAAGAAAGAGAGAGAGAGAGACGAGAGAGAGAAGAAGAGAAAGAAGAGAAGAAAGAAAGAAAGAAAGAGAGAGAAGAGAGAGAGAAGAGAGAGAGAGAGAGAGAGAAAAAAAAAACGACAGAAAGTAGGATGGAAGGATGGAAGGAAGTAAGGAAGGAAGGGAGGGAAGAAGAAAGAGAGAAAAGGAAGAAAGAAGAAATGAGGAAAGAAGGAATGGAAAAAGAAAGAAAGACAGAAGAACGAAAAAAAAAAAACTGAAAGAAAAGAGGACCAAAAAAAACGCACAAAGAAAGAAAAAGGTAGAATGAAAGTAATAATGGACCTAGTTTTCAAAACAAACTCTATTGAGTCAGAGAGAGAGAGAGAGAGAGGAGAGAGAGGGGAGTAGAGAGAGAAGAGAGAGAGAGAGAGAGGAGAGGGCGGGAGGGAGAGGGAGAGAAGAGAGAGGGTGGGGAGAGAGAGAGAAAGAGATATAGCAACATAGAGAGAGAGCCAGACGACAGACAGACAGACAGGCAGACAGACAGACAGAACAGACAGACAGACAGACAGACAGACAGACAGAAATTTAGACAGACACACAGACAGACAGACAGACAGAGTATTCTCTGTGAAAAGATTTTTTTTATCCTAATGTCAATCTAATCTGTCATTAATAAAATCAAATCAATGAGAAAACATATAAAAAACGGCCGTTGCAGAAATAAACATTTAAAACATTATATCAAATTAGAGCTCTGTGTGTTGGGTGTTTGTGTATGTGGTTTTGTTATTTATCTATTTATTTATTCTTTTATATCGAGGATAATGGAATAAGCACTCGTATGCTTTTTCTTTACATCCAGCCCTGCGTGTATGGAGTTTTCTCAAATTTGCCATCTGTTCCCACCGGCTCACGATGGCCTACTCTTACGAAAAGCGGAATAGGATTTAATGTGTGCGCAAATGTTCTGCGTGCATTCGCACACGAGGCTCGGTTGTTTGGGTTTGTGTGTGTGTGTGTGTGTGTGTGTGGTGTGTGTGTGTGTGTGGTGTGTGTGTGTGTGTGTGTGTGTGTGTGTGTGTGTGTTGTTGTGTTGTTGTTGTTGTTGTTGTTGTTGTTGTTGTTGTTGTTGTTGTGCTGTGCTGCTGCTGCTGCTGCTGCTGCTGCTGCTGCTGCTGCTGCTGCTGCTGTGCTGTTGTTTTTCAAAGTCCTTAACACTGACAGTGCCAATACATCTAGCTGCTCTCAGTCAAAATTTTTGTGACATGTATAATCAATGTACCAGCACCACTTTAAAATTTCAATCTAGCACGATAGTGTCAAGGCACTGGAGCACACGAATCGTCATCGATAATGAAGATCAGACTTTTGAGTTCAGGCAGTGTTATGTCCATGATATATCTATTTGGATTTGCTACGGGCAATAACTGCGGCAGTAAATTAAATCGTTTCCCCTCCCTTGATTCTTTCTTTCCCCAAAGGAAGCATGGCGATACTGAGCAACAGCCTGATTTAAAGCCTGCTATGTCCCTGCAAAAATGTGACGTTCCACCACATAAGGAGTCGCATTGCACCAGAGTTTCATTTTTAGTTTTGACATTTTATTAATGTGCAATGAAATGGCTATACATTAGGGAAAAAAAACAGACTGAAAATCGGACAATTCTATGAAAAGTTATAACAAGTTGAAATGATAGACTGCAGGAAATGACAAAACGAGAAACGGACAAGTTTAGCATGATAATAAATGGTCAGAATGAGGGCTTGAGCATTTTTAAAGCACGTTTAAAAGCAAAAGGATAAACAAAATTTTGACTGATATTTCATTACAGGGTAGAATAATGGCTATAGTTTTATAATCAATCAAAATCTGAAATTTGCCAACTTGACCCCACCTTCCTTTAATGGCTTCTAGCGGAAAAGTGGGTTATGTGCTGAGCGACTCTTTTCGTGGTGGAGCGTCAAAAATGTGACATCATGTCATTTGAAATTGCCACATGCTAATTCATATATTTACATAAATACTTTATCTTGAAAGGACCAAGTGTGCGCTTTTCAATCAGAGACAATCTCTTTCTGTTTTGTGATCCCTTCAAATGTCACTGACCCTGCCTGCATGAAATGGTTTCCTCCTGCATTCCACGATAATGATGATTTAGAATATTCTGATGGTTTAAACGTTGCGCATGCACTCGTGATCTGCTGACCCAGATTCCAATCCCGTTCAAGGGGATTTTTTTCCCTCTGGAATTGACATCAGTGCCGACTCCACTCCCCCCCCCCAAATCCGGACGGGACTATAAACCGAGGTCCCGTGTGTGAACACAGGTAGAACATCTTGCATGCACGTTAAAACCCGTTCCGCTTTTCGGAAGAGTAGGCCATTATGTGGCGGTGGGGAAACAGATGACAAAATTTACAAAAATGCATGCATACAAGGACTGGATACAAAAAATACCCCAACACATACTCGAGTGCTTATTCCATTATCCTGGGTAAAAAAAAAAAGGAATAAATTGTTTTTTTCCTTTTGTTAAGATGCTATGCAGCATGGCTTTGGTCAGCATGTTGTGTTGGTAATGGAAAGGGAAGGAAGATCAAGTTTAGCTTGCACCAGAGACAGCACCTGAAAACTGCACTGCACTGCACTGCCCCCATAGCTGCCTAGAGAGTCCAGAGAAACGATTCATAATGGAGAGAGAGAGAGAGAGAGAGAGAGAGAGAGAGAGAGAGAGAGACAGACAGACAGACAGACAGACAGACAGACAGACAGACAGACAGACAGACAGACAGACAGACAGACAGAGACAGACAGAGACAGACAGAGAGAGACAGAGAGAGACAGAGACAGAGACAGAGAGAGACAGAGACAGAGATAGAGACA
>CM060330.1:33816844-33819344 GCA_030674155.1 Stramonita haemastoma
CATACCAGCTATAGAACACTATCGGAACACTTCACCTCTAAGTAAAAGGAAAATAACCTGTTAACATCTGAACACACCAGCTATAGAACACCACTAAAACGCTTCACCATAATGACAACAAGAGCTATACAGAACGTTTCCTATACAAAACTATGATGTCAATGTAATATTCGTCACATTGTCAGACACCTCTCCAGGAACATCCTTCTACAAAAAAAAAAAGACGGAAAATAAGTTTGGTATTTTTTGCCGAGCTAACTGCCATCATAAACTTGGGGCTGTTGCCTAGGTTACTGCTAAAGAGTCATCGTTATTTCAGTTGTTATGTTCATGTTCATTCTTTTTTTCTCTCTCCCCCCCCCCAGCTAGATAGATCGCTTGATGAAAAAAAGCAAATCAATGCTTATTCAATATGTCACCTGGAAATAAAACTTTGACTTGACTTGATCCACTGTCGATTTTTAGAATCCTATTCCTGATCAAATACAGTTCTAGCACAAAGAAGATATGTCTTTGCAGATGTACGTACGTTATCAAACGCTTTTTCCCACAGTAGCTTGGGGGTGTTCAGCAGTAATGGCATCTTCCAGCTTCTTTCACAATGTCTTGTCCATTGACAACCACAAACAAATATCTCCAAACTTTCCATTTTTCTTTTTCTTTTTTTTCTTTTTGGGGAAATTTATACCTTGTTTTGATCCTGAATTAACTCACAAAATAATGGCATCTGTTTTCTGTCAAAGCTGAAAGTTTCTGAGCAAAACTGAATTTTACAACTATCTATCTTTCTTTCTATCTATCTCGACCGTGGGGGCACCCCTGAAGACTTGACAACCAGTTCCCTCCATTCCTCTCTTGCTCTGCCTTTCTCAAAAATTTTGTTGAGTTTTAGGCCTGTCCATTCGCTGATGTTCTTCCCATCTCTTCCTAGGTCTGCCTCCTTTCCTTCCTCCTTGGACAGTGCCTTGCAGTATTGTTTTTGCAAGTCCTTTTGATCTTGTGACATGCCCGTATCATTTAAGTTTACGCTTCTTTACGATTGATAAAAGGTTTTCGTAGGGACCAATGGTTTTCTGGATTCTGTTATGCACGTCTTCGTTGCTTATGTGGCGTCTGTAGGAGGTGCCAAGGAATCTCCGGAAGCATCTCATCTCTGCCACCTGCACTCTTCTCTCCAAATCAGCAGTCAGGGTCCACGATTCACAGGTATACAGGAATATGGATATGACAAGGGAGCGCATTAGTCTGATATTGGAGTTGAGTAAAATATTTTTATTTTTCCAAATGGTGTTCAGTTTTGACAGTACTGTTATTGTCTGTGCTATCCTGCATTCTACCTCTGGCTTGGACCCCTTGTTTGATACAGATAAATTTTACAATAGCTTTTTAAAATTTCAACTGGTGATTTATCAAAATGGCGGTGTGGAAGATGTGTGGTTGCGGCTCTGAATTGATGCTTCCACCTTTTACTAACTGAACTGAGCACACTACAAAACATAGAGCACAACATGCAATGACTGCTTCCCCAGAAAGTTTCCTTTCTCTCCGTTAAGAACGCAATGTGCCTTCAAAAGGTTTGCTGGAGAGATTTAGTAGCAAAAGAAGAAGATGCAATGGGGTTGTCATTAAATAATAGCTGCCATCAGTTCATTGAATGGCATCGGCATTTGAAATTAAAACTGAATCTGCATTCAAGAATGAATATGTATAAAAGAATCAATATGTATTCAAGAATGCAAATCAAATTTAAATGCCTAACATAATTGAGTTCAATGTTTGATTATAGAATCAAGGTTAATTCGTTCAGGACAAAGTGTTTGTACTAATGTCTAAAGTCCAATTGTTACATTAATTTAAAGAGCGTACGAGGCCATTGGATTCAGCTTTGTCGGGCAGCATCCTAATGACCCCTGGAGTTGAAGGGAGAAAAGAATAAAGAGGGAAAACCACCACCTCGTTAACCCACTCAGATCACAAGAGATTAATTCCTGACTTCATCATTACCTGGTGTGGGAAGGTGCATTAGCACTAACTGGCCATCCAGCTCTTTGTTCTCTGTGCTGACATTTCAATGTTAGTAGTTTGACAACTAACTAATCATGGAACTCATAATGAGCGAACTGGTTGTCAAGTCTTCGGGGGTGCCCTCACGGTCGGCAGACTGCGGAAGAGATAGATAGGTAATGGATAGATAAATAGGCAGACGGACAGACAGATATATATATTAATATATATATATATATAGATAGATAGATAGATAGATAGATAGATAGATAGATAGATTGATAGATTGATAGATGGATAGATAGAGAGTTCTTAAATATATATGTATATAATAGATAGATAGATAGATAGATAGATAGATAGATAGTAATAGATAGATAGATAGATAGATAGATAGATAGATAGATAGATAGACAGAATAGATAGACAGGATAGATAGATAGATAGAGAGAGAGAGAGAGAGAGAGGAGAGAAGAGAGAGAGAGAGAGAGAGAGA
>CM060330.1:33824344-33830788 GCA_030674155.1 Stramonita haemastoma
TCCTTTGTCTGTGAAACATTCACCTCCCTCTTCAGATGTCTCCAAGGTCGTGTGTTAATTTTTTCCACATAAAGACAGTCTTTTTTATTTAAAAAAAATGGGGATGGGATAGCTCAATGAACAGAGCATTCGCTTCCCCCTAACCAATGTTAAGCAGCATGGAGCGTGGTTACCAGTTGGATGGGTAACCGTTTGAGCACCTTGGTTCCAGCACAGTCCCCCAGTTCACCCAGCTTTAAATGGGTACCTGCGTCTTTAGGGTCAGGGAAGGTAAAAACAGTGAGAGAGAGGAGATGGGTACCGCCCTCTAATGCTGGCTCCTGGAGAAGCTGAGGTCTCTGGTGCCTCGCTCCCCTACGACCACATAGGTTATGGGACACCTTTACCTTTCACTTTTATTTTATTTTATTGTTTGGTAGTATCAACTGACACTTAAAAAAAGTTTATCTAAATTCTTCGCGCATTTTTTGTGACTGGTTTCTATGGCTATATTGGTCAGTTATATCACAGATTCCTATGTGGGAAAATGGGGTGATAGTTACTTACAGAGGAAGAGGAGGTGGTTTACAGTGTAAAGAAGAGAAGGAGGCGGTTTATAGTGTAAAGAAGAGAAGGAGGTGGTTTACAGTGTAAAGAAGAGAAGGAGGTGGTTTACAGTGTAAAGGAGAGAAGGAGGTGGTTTATAGTGTAAAGAAGAGAAGGAGGTGGTTTACAGTGTAAAGAAGAGGAGGTGGTTTACAGTGTAAAGAAGAGAAGGAGGCGGTTTACAGTGTAAAGAAGAGAAGGAGGTGGTTTACAGTGTAAAGAAGAGAAGGAGGCGGTTTACAGTGTAAAGAAGAGGAGGTGGTTTACAGTGTAAAGAAGGGAAGGAGGTGGTTTACAATGTACAGAAGGAGGTGGTTTACCGTGTAAAGAAGAGGAGGTGGTTTACAGTGTAAAGAAGGGAAGGAGGTGGTTTACAGTGTAAAGAACAGAAGGAGGTACTTTTGCACCTTCACTTATCCCATAATCCTTTGGACCCCGAGAGCACCCTTGAAGATTTTACAATCAGCTTCCTCCACTCTCCCCTTTCCGGAGGTGTGTTATTCCTCTTCTTGTATCTTATGTCTTTACGGTTCCTGATTGTTTGTCTTTCATGTGTTTTGTGTTTTCTGTCTTCTTTTTCTTTTTCTGTCTTCCCCTAATGTTCACCAGTATTTTTTTATTATGATCTTTTTCCTATTTCTCTCCTATTTTCCTTCTCTGATCTGTAAGTTAATTACTTTTTTAATATACTTTTTATGTTCTTCCACCATCTTAACCCCCTTAATGAAACACGGGATGAACATCAGATAGGAAAAAAAAGAATTCATCTTGCAGAAAAGCACACTAGCAATCAAAAGCTTAGCAAGCAACGCAGTTTTGGAAGAGGATGGTATTTAGAATCCAAATAATGATGTCGTTTGGTTCAATGTCTTGATCCTTGGACAAAGGTCTGGTGACATGCAGGTTAATTGCTGTCCTCCTCGGACAAACATTTTTAGGAGACCACAACGAAATCCCCCCCAAAAGACACCCACTTTGAATAAAAACCCAAACTTTCAGGCTTCAGCCATTGTTATCAGATGTAGTTGGTGATTTGAAAAAAAGTATCACAAATGTTGACAAGGAGTATTCCAACGAAATCTGTAGAAACAAATCCTACATTGTAACAATTAGATGCAGGATAGCTCAGTGGTTAGAGCGCTCTCTTTCCCCGAGTCAAGTTAAGCAGCATCGAGCGTGGTTACCGGTTGGATGGGTGACCGTTTGCGCGCCTTGGCTTCAGTACAGTTCCCCCCCCCCCCCCCCCCCCCGTTCACCCAGCTGTAAATGGGTACTGCCCTCTTTAGGGTCAGGGAAGGTAAAGCAGCGAGGGAGAGGAGATGGGCGCCGCCCTCAATATGCTGGCCCCTAGAGAAGCTGAGGTCTCTGATGCCTTACTCCCCTACGACCGCCTAGGTTATGGGAGACCTTTACCTTTACCTTTTTACATTGTAACGGCTGCTGGAAACTTATTTCTGTTTCGGTTTTTGAAGTGTGTACTAGTGTTGTTTACATCAGTGATATTGCAAACTGTAGTGTGCATAATGTTTACATCAATGACTATTGCAAACTGTAGTGTGCACACGTGATGTTTGTATCAGTGACCATTGCAAACTTTAATGTGCACACGTGATGTTTGTATCAGTCACCATTGCAAACTTTAATGTGCACACGTGATATTTGTACCAGTCACCATTGCAAACTTAATGTGCACACGTCACATTTGTATCAGTCACCAGTGCAAACTTTAATGTGCACACGTGATGTTTGTATCAGTCACCATTGCAAACTTAATGTGCACAAATGTTGTTTGTATTAGTAAGTATTGCAAACTGTAATATACATAATGCCTGTATCTGTGACTATTGCAAACTGTAATATACATAATGTTTGTATCAGTGAATATTGCAAACTGTAATGTACATACATGATGTCTGTGTCAGTGACTTTTGCAAACTGTAATGTGCACACATAATGTTTGTATCAGTGACTATTGCAAACTGTAATGTGCATAAATAATGTTTGTATTGGTGACTATTGCACAATGTAATGCACATAATGTCTGTATCAGTGATTATTACAAACTGTAAAGTACACACATGCTTGTATCAGTGACTATTGCAAACTGTAATGCGCACACATGAAACACATTAATGAATAACTCAATACATATGAGAATACAGACACAGACACACACACATACACAGACACACACACGTACACACACACACGTACACACACACAACACACACAACACACACACACACACCACACACACACACACCACACACACGTACACACATACACACGTACACACACACGTAAACACACACACACGTACACACACACACACACACACACACACACTCACACACACACACACACACACACACACACACACACACACACAACCACACACACACACACACACACACACACACACACGAACACACACACACACACACACACCATCAAAAGGTGTGGGGACTGTTGTGTTTTTCGTTTTTGTAATGACATTATTTGTTTTTGCAGCATTGCTAAAGCATGACGTACCTGACAGCATTCCATGTTGTGTTTTAACTTCAACAAACTCAATCTTTAGAGCGCGGGAAGTTAAAGGAAGGGGGAAACACAGCACTGGAAGCACTCCAATGTTTTTCTTTCCGAAACTTTCTCTCCGTCTGTGTGTCTGTCTGTTTCTGTCTGTCTGTCTGTCTGTCTGTCTGTCTGTCTGTCTGTCTCTTCTCTCTCTGTCTCTGTCTCTGTCTCTGTCTCTCTCTGTCTCTCTCTCTCTGTATTAGGGGACGGATAGCCTAGTGGTCAGAACATTGCGCTGGCAATCTGACGACCCAGGTTCGAGTCCGGTCGAGGAGATTTTTCTTCTGGGGTTAACATCAGTGCTGACTCCACTCTCCCAAAAGACCTTCGGATGAGACTTTAAACCGAGGCCCCGTGTGCGAACGCACGCAAAACATCTTGCGCATAACGTTAAATCCTGTTCCGCTTTTCGTAAGAGTAGGCCATCGTGTGCCGGTGGTGGAACAGATGACATTTACAAAAGTGCATACACCGGGGACTGGATGTAAAAAAGCACAAGGAGTGCTTATTTCATTATCCTCGATATAAAAGAATAAATAAATAAATAAAAGAATAAATCACTCTCTCTTCTCTCTCTCCTCTCTCGTCTCTCTCTCTCTCTCTCTCTCTCTCTCTCTCTTTCTCTCTCTCTCTCTCTCTCTCTCTCTCTCTCTCTTCTCTCTCTCTCTCTCTCTTCTCTCTCTCTCTCTCTCTCTTTGTGTGCTGTGTTGCAGTAATTGGCTTGAAGCAGGAAGAAAACCAAAAACAACTGGATCATTACCGAGACATTGCAGAAGCTGTGTTTTGAGCAGACTGAAAAAAAAAGGGCCCAAAAAAAAAATCAACATCTTTCTCGCTCTGAAGACTAACTCCATCAAAGATTGTTTCTAGATTTCTAAACAAGACACAGACTTTTTAATCTATTTTGGTAATTAGTTTTGTGAAATTCTTTTATATCGAGGGAAAATGGAATAAACACTCATGTGCTTTTATTTTTTACATCCAGTTCCCGTGTGTATATAGTTTTGTAAATATTGTCATCTATTCCACCAGCACACACTAACCTACACTTACGAAAACGCGGAACAAGATTTAACGTGGTGCGCAAGATGTTCTGCGAACGTTCGCACCCAGGGCCTCGGTTTATAGTCTCATCCGGAGGACTTGTGGTGGAGAGTAAAGTCAGCACTGATGTTAACTCCAGGAGAAAAAATCCCCTCGAACGGGAGTCGAACCCGGGTTGTCAAAATACGAGGCGCACTATTCTGACAACCCGTTAAAACTTTGTAAACATCATCCCCCCTCCCCCCCTACCCTCCTCATCCATTCCGAACTGAAGTACACATTGTATATCATACTGTACGCTTGTCACAAACAGATATCCCTCTGGGAAATTGGGAGCGCCCTTTTGCATGACAAAGGGGTCAACACAATACAGGCACACCTAGTTTTCTTGCCGTGTGGTCTGAGTGTGTCCGTATTCAGGACCTGTCAGAGTGTGTTTGACGGCAGAGTGGCGGTCAGGGATAGCTAGCTCTCTTGCTGTGTTCAGAGCTTTCTTTTCCTCTGCATCCAACACACGTGAAGTAGCAGAGTTTAGTTTGGGTGTGTTAGTTGGACGGTTGTAGACCAGTAAAAACAGTCAGTGGAGTTAGGAATTAGGCTGATGTACCGCATAGTACAGCAGCCTGATTCCTAAATCCACTGACTGATTCACAGCCCGGGTCTTAATCCACTTTTGTAAAATGTTCTCCGTTACCACAATGGGCTTACTCTTTCAAACAGTGGAACAAGGTTTAACGTGTACGTAAGCTGCTCGACAGTGAAAAAAAACGCAAGCTAAAGAGTGGTAAGGGCACGTCACATAAACATATGGACTGGCCAAGACTGTCTTACAGGGAACAGTAAGGAGAGGGAGACTAAGGAAACAATGGGAAGACAAACTTCAGAGAGTGGACAGGCCTTGGGTGTGAACGATCGACTACGGAGAGCGGAGGACGTGGGGATGTGGAGGAAGCTGGTTTGCAGAATCTTCAGTTGTGCCCCCACGGTCCAAGGGACTACGGTACAGATGAAGGTGAAGGTGAAGGTAAAGCTGTCTGCGCGCGTTCACACTCTACGCCTGGGTTTATAGTCTCCTTGACTAAAGTTATACAATACGCCCAGATACCAACATAGTTTCCAACAAACCCCTGAACACCAAGATAAAGACACCAATACTAAGGTGAGAAGTAGACACAGCTATTAAACAATTGAAGAAGGGGAAGTCCCCTGGAATCGATAACATCCCAGCTGAACTCATAAAAAATGGAGGGAATGAAACAGCAAGGCGATTCACAGATTCTTTGTCAGAAGATCCACGACACCAAAGAATGGCCAAAAGAATGGACACAGTCTCTTGTAATACCCCTGCCAAAGAAAGGAAACCTCAAGCAATGTCAGGAACTACAGAACCATCAGTCTCATAAGCGGATAAGACATGCTGCAGGTAGTCCTCACAGACTGAAAAAAAACAAGCAGAAAAAAAACTCCTGGCAGAAGAACAAGCGGGCTTTTAGACCAAAACGCAGCACAATGGAACAAATTTTTAACCTGAGAATTCTGATAGAGAAGCATCTCCAACACCAAAAAAGACTTGTACCACAATTTTATAGACTTCAAAAAGGCCTTTGACAGGGTATGGCATGACGGCCTCTGGCAAGTACTCAGGCACTTCAACATTGACAACTGCCTAATTGAAGTCATCAAGGCTCTGTACGAGAATGGCAAGAAGTGCAGTTTTCATGAACAATCACGTGGGCGAGTTCTTTCAAGACCAAGGTTGGAGTCCGCCAGGGCTGCCTTCTCTCACCTGTACTCTTCAACCTCTTCCTCGAAAACATCATGACAGAGACACTGCAAAACACCACACTTCCATCTCCATTGGTGGAAGACCCCTTTGCAACCTCAGATTTGCAGATGACATTGACCTCATGGGCAGCAGCAAACAAGAACTGCAAATCCTCACAGACAGTCTAACAGACCGAGCGAGCGCATACGGCATGGAGGTCAGTACAGAGAAATCGAAGATCATGGTCAACAGCGCGAGTAATGACAGCACGGAAATAAAGATGAATGGAGAAATATTGGAAGAGGTGAGCCAATTCAAATACTTAGGCTCCATCCTAAAACAAAAGATGGCACATCAAACAATGAGGGGAAAGCTCGCATTGCAACAGCAACATCTGCTCTAGTCAGACTCCAGAGGATCATCAGAAGCAACAGCATCAGTTCTGCACAAATACCACCTTACAAATCCTTCGT
>CM060330.1:33848388-33865888 GCA_030674155.1 Stramonita haemastoma
TCGCACCCGGGCCTCGGTTTATAGTCTCACCCGAAGGACTTTTGGGGGGAGTGGAGTCAGCACTGACGTTAACTCCAGGAGAAAAATCTCCTCGACCGGACTCGAACCTGGGTCGTCAAATTGCCAGCGTGTGCGTGTGTGTCTGTGTGTGTCAGTGTGTGTGTGTGTGTGTGTGCATGTGTGTGTGTGTGTGTGTGTTGGTGTGTATATTATATAATACATGTCTGTTTGTATATGTGTCTATGAGTGTATGTGTATGTGTGTGTGTGTGTCTGTCTGTCTGTCTGTCTGTGTCTGTGTGTGAATAAATGTATGTGTCAATGCCTGTATGCGCGTCCATGCCCACAAGTGTGGGTACACGTGCGCGCACGTGTGCGATCGCACCTACGTACGCACGCACGCACACGTACACACACAGTTGTTGAGGGAAAATACTTTCCCCAGACAATTAGACAACAAAAACCCAGAACTGTCTGAGACAGCTACATAAGGAAGAGAGACTGTCTCTCTGAAACAGAGAAGAGGAAGGGGAGACAAGGAAGTGTGGAGAGCAGATTAGAAAGACGATTGTCTGTCCTGATCCCCTAGGTCAGACTGTATATACCTGGCTGTGACCTCCCCAAACAACAGCCACAGTGTGAAACAACCATCACCACAGCCGAACAAGGCCAAATGAGAAGAGGACCTTCCCAGTGGTCTAGTGGGTAACGCGCCTTGTCTAGAAAACGAAAAGTCCGGGTCGGAGTGTGCGGTGGTTCAAATCCTGTTTGGGCCCCAAAGTTCCCCCCCCCCCCCCCCATCCATTAGACCATGAGTGGTGGTCTGGGTGCTTGTCTTTCGTATGAGACGATAAACCGATGTCCCGTGTGTTATGCATCATTATTTAGCGCACGTAAAAGAACCCGCGGCAACAAGGAGGTTGCCCCTGGCAAAATTCTGTAGAAAATAGTCACTCTGATAGGGAAACAAATACAGTTGCAGACAGAAAAAAGAAGAAGAAAATAATAGGTAGGCGCTGCAGTTGTGGCGACGCGCTCTCCCCGGGGAGGGCAGCCCGAATTTCACGCAGAGAAATCTGCTGTGACATAAAATGGTATAAAATAAAATGAAATAAAATAAAAAATAAATGAAGCGAGAACTCCACACAGTCTCAATAATCATCACAGATTGACATGGCCAAAAGACAAGAGGACCGTGGCCACACAGTCTGCCCTGCAGACATCCCCGTTATCTTCAGGCTATAAACTTGTCTTGCTGCACAGCACAGGACTGTCGCATCACAGAGCAAGACACAGTCACAACACTCTTAACACCTAGTTTATTCTAATAAATCGAACTGAATGCCAAAGTCATTCGGATGAGACTATAAACCGAGGCCCCGTGTGCGAACGCACGCAGAACATCTTGCGCATACGTTAAAACCCCGTTCCGCCTTTCGGAAGAGCAGGTCATCGTATGCCGGTAGGAGCAGATGACAAAATTATATATATATAAAACCAGCATGCACACAGGTGTCGTGTTTAGACACCATCCCTGAGGGGGAAAAAAATAATGGGTAGGCGCTGCACTTGTGGCGACGCGCTCTTCCCGGGGAGAGCAGCCCGAATTTTACGCAGAGAAATCTGCTGTGACAAAAAGTGGTATAAAATAAAATAGAATAAATTACATTAGTCCTTCACATCAGACTATAAACCAAACTCCCGTGTGCGAACACACTCAACATTTTAAGCATACGTTGTTGTTAAAACCGTTAAAAAAAAGAGTAGGAGGCCACTGTGTGCTGGTGGGAACAGATAACAAAATTTACAAAACTGCATACACATGGAGACATATAAATGAAGAAAAAGCGCATAAGATTTCATTCAAATATCGTTGAAATAAAATAATGAATAAATAAATTATTAGATAAGTAAATACATACATTAATAACAGAAGCACACACACACAGACAGAGACAGAAACAGGAGAGAGAGAGAGGGGGTGGAGAGACAGACAGACAGACAGATAGACAGACAGACAGACAGTCAGACAGACAAATAGACAGACAGACAGACAGACAGACAAAGTGTTTGACCTATGCAGTGTGACCATGAGTGCCCAGTACAAAGTGTGTGTAAGTGGTCAGGTAGGCCTAGATGTGGTCAAAATGTAGGGTGGGGGTCATTATCATCTGAACAGACCTTGTGTGTAAGGGTCACTACTAATCACTGTTCTCATTAGCGCAACGCCCCCGATCCTACCCTCTCTCTCCGTCTCTGTGTGTCTGTGTGTCTGTGTCTGTCTGTCTGTCTGTCTGTCTGTCTGTCTGTCTGTCTGTCTGTCTGTCTGTCTCTCTCTCTCTCTCTCTCTCTCTCTCTCTCTCTCTCTCTCTCTCTCTCTCTCTCTCTCTCTCTCTCTCTCTCTCTCTCTCTCTCTCTCTCTCTCTCTCTCTCTCTCTCTGTTATATGTAACATTTATAGATTTTGAAAAAGCATTCGACTCTATTTCACGAAAACTCTTATGGTCTATACTTGTTAAAAATAAAATAAACGGTAAGCTATACAAATGTATAAGAAGTATGTATAATGAAGTTAAAACCAGAATACGAAATGGATCTGATTTTACAGATATCATTGACTGTACCAAAGGGGTCAAACAAGGTGATGTATGCAGTCCTGTTTTGTTTTACTTATTCATTAATGAGTTAGCATTAGAAATAATTCAAAATGGAAAACATGGTGTTACATTTTCGCATGATGTTTGTGAACTCTTTATTCTATTATTTGCAGATGATATCATTTTGTTGTCAGAAACAGCAGTAGGGCTACAGAATCAGTTGAATAACCTTTACAGGGCAGCTAGTAATCTTAAACTGAGGGTTAACATGACTAAAAGTAATGTAATAGTTTTTCGAAATGGAGGATACTTAGCTTCAAGAGAGAAATGGGTATATGGTGAAAAAGAAATGAAGATTGTAAACAGTTATAAGTATCTGGGCATATACTTTTCAACAAAACTTAGTTTCCTCACAGCATGTGAGGGCTTGGCAGGGAGAGCTAAGAAAGCACTAATGAAAATACTTGATACATTACGCAGATTAGAAAAAAGTTCACCCATCGTATTTTTAAAGCTGTTTGATGGACAGATACAACCAATGTTACAGTATGGGGCTGAAATATGGGCATTTCATGGAGCAACATATGAGTTAGAACAGAACATACTTATGGTTTGAAAAAATTTCTGGGGGTAGATATAAGGACACCAAATGAGCCATTGTATGGTGAGTTAAACAGATATCCCATATATTTGAACTCTTATGTACGATGTATTACATTTTGGCTAAGACTAACACCTATGGAGGAACATAGAATACCACGTAAAGCATATAAAATGTTGATGTTTTTGGATCAAAGGGAAAGGTAACGTGGGCTACACAAGTACGGACAATGCTAGACAGACATGGGTTTTCATTTGTTTGGGATAACCAAGGAGTAGAATCAATTTTGGCATTTATTAAAGTTTTCAGACAGACAATTGTAGACTGCAGATGGCAAGAATGGAATAACCACATTCAAACGAGTGAAAGATTTCAGTCATATGCTCTGCTGAAACACAATCACTTAATGGAATCATACTTTGAAATGAATATGAATACATTAGTAAGAAATGCTTTAACTAAATTTAGATTTGGAGTTTCACCCATATCGATCCATTCAGCAAGATTCAGTAAAACAACTAACACTAATCAGTTGTTATGTCCATTGTGTAAGGCTGATAATAAGGATGAAATTCACTTCATATTTTTATGTCCAGCTTATGACGACCTTCGGGAAGAATACACTGCAGGAAAATATTACCGTAATCCTTGTGCATTTAGGTTACGTCTTTTGTTGTCATGCTCCAACGAGACTATAGCAAGGAATTTGTCATTATATATACACAAAGCACTGACAAGACGCAATATAGCCATTAGTTAATGATTGTAGTATACTGTTTGCATGAATTTTACAGGCCCCTTCAGAATGGGCCAATGGCCTTCCTGAATAAATATTCGTATTCGTATTCGTATTCGTATTATCTCTCTCTCTCTCTCTCTCTCTCTCTCTCTCTCTCTCTCCTCTCCTCTTCTCTCTCTCTCTCATCTCCTCTCTCTCTCTCTCTCTCCTCTCTCTCCTCTCTCTCTCTCTCGGGGACGGATAGCCTAGTGGTCAGAACATTGCGCTGGCAATTTGACGACCCGGGTTCGAGTCCGGTTGAGGAAATTTTTCTCCTGGAGTTAACATCAGTGCTGACTCCACTCTCCCCAAATGTCCTTCGGATGAGACTTTAAACCGAGGCCCCGAGTGCGAACGCACGCAGAACATCTTGCGCACACGTTAAATCCTGTTCCGCTTTTCGTAAGAGTAGGCCATCGTGTGCCGGTGGGAACAGATGACATTTACAAAACTGCAGACACACGGGGACTGGATGTAAAAAAGCACGAGTGCTTATTCCATTATCCTCGATATAAAAGACATTAAAAGAAATTAAAAATCTCTCTGTGATAATGAGGGGTTCTCTCCACCTGCAGCAAGCTGAACCAATCAGAGAGAGAGAGAGAGAGAGAGGGAGAGTGCAGGGGAGGGGGGGGGGGGTATTGCAAGAGGGTGGGAGGGTTTTGGGGGCTGTTGTTGGGACTTTTTTGCTTTGACTTCATTCTTTTTTTGTTTGGCTTTTTTCAAGGGGGCTTGGGCTGAATTAACATGCATGTCATCATAGGGTTTATCAGCGAACTATTACCTTGTGATGATGATATGATGATAGATGATGATGATGATGATGATGATGATGATGATGATGATGATGATGAAGATGATGATGATGATATGATGATGAGACGACGACGACGACGACGACGACGATGACGATGACGATGACGATAATCATATATGATGATGATAATACATGGAATTTATATAGCGCTATATCTTGCAAAAACAAATCAAAGCTTGACATTAGTAAGCTCATTTTTTTTACTCTAAACCTTAAGAATACGACATGGCAAACCTGGGTATAGCTGGGGGGGGAGGGGGGGGGGGGGGAGGGGGGGGGAGAAGATCGAGATGAGCGGCTGGGGAAGAGCAGAACAGAACGTCACAGAAGATGGGACAGCAAAAGAAAAAATAGTTTAACGCTTGATATCGAGAAATGAATTGTCCTTTTATGTTATCTGATATCGGTTGTATAGAATATATGGAAACGGTGAAAGAAAAGTAAAAAGAAGACATTGAGAAGAAGAATATTAAGATTTTGAAGATTTTGAAGATTTTGAAGAAGAAGAAGAGGAAGAAGAAGAAGAAGAAGAAAGAAGAAGAAGAAGAAGAAGAAGAAGAAGAAGAAGAAGAAGAAGAAGAAGAAGAAGAAGAAGAAGAAGAAGCATCGAGCATGGTTACCAAGTGGATGGGTGACCATTTGCGAGCATTGGTTTCAGTACAGTTCCCTCACTTCACCCAGCTGTAAAAAGGGTACCTGCCCTCTTTAGGGCCATGGGAGGTCAAGCAGCGAGGGAGAGGAGATGGGCGCCGCCCTCAACATGCTGAACCCTGAAGAAGCTGAGTTTTCTGATCCCTAGCTCCCCTACGACCTCTTAGATTACGAAAGACCTTTACCTATACCCTGTTATAAAGAGTCCAGAATTGCATTTTATTTCTTGCTCAACGTAACTCAGCAGTTCTTCGATGCAAATTTTTTTTTTATCAGTCCTCATATAGAAATAAATTTGTATTCCTTACTCAAAATGCCCCCCCCCCCCCCCCCCCCCCACCTCACCTTTTTTGTTTCGTCTAATATCGCATGTGCATAGACATTAAATGAATTTCAACATCTGCCCACAAGAGTATTAAGTCACCACGTACAAGGATCATTCACCTCCACCTCATACCAGGTATGCAAATTCGTCTGCAGTGGTATCGGCTGTGGAATTCAACTTTAGTCCCCTTCAGACACGAACATGATGCTCAGAGATTTTTTATTGGGGGTCGGGGGGATGGAGGTCATGGCTAGTGCAAAGAGATGTATGAGTGATGATGGCATTGCGTGCTGATGGAGCTCTGGTGTTGTGTTGTAAGGTGGGAGGGAGTTCAGTGGAGGTACTAAAGCATAATAGTGTAACATCTTACAATTTTTGAACGTCTCTCTGGGAGGCCTCCGCTTACCAGACCTGCACTGCGTGTGTCTGTGATTTCTGTAAGGGAGTCTGCTGGGACAATGGACACAGAAGGAAGAGGCAATAAACTTTAGTCACTCACTCACTCACTCACTCAGTCCCATGTCCCAAAGGACGTAGGGGGGACATGAGAGAAGACGCAACGGAGATCTTTTTCCATGCTTCACGATCCTGTGTGGCTAGTAGGAGGCGTTGCAGGGGTTGGGCAGTCCATTCTTTGATGTTGTCAACCCATGATTTCTTTTGGCGGCCTCTTCTTCTCTTGCCCTCGACTGTTCCTTGCAAGATGGATTTTGCTAGGGTGTTGTGTCTTGTGGTGTGACCAAACCACATCAGCTTTCTCCTGTTTATGGTGGAGAGCAAAGGCTCTTGGGGGCCCACACGCTTTTTGATTTCTTCTTTCACATAGTTATTGGTCTTGTGTTCTTTGTATGATATTTTGAGGAGTCTTCTGTGGCACTTGTTCTCGAATGCTTGGATTCTTCTCTCTAACTCTGCTGTCAGAGTCCATGATTCACAGCCATATAGGAGGATAGATATCACGAGGGATTTGTAGAGGTGGTATTTGGTGCAGAAGCTGATGTTGTTGCTTCTGATGATCCTCTGGAGTCAGACTAGAGCAGATGTTGCTGTTGCAATGCGAGCTTTCACCTCATTGTTTGATGTGCCATCTTTTGTTAGGATGGAGCCTAAGTAATTGAATTGGCTCACCTCTTCCAATATTTCTCCATTCATCTTTATTTCCGTGCTGTCATTACTCGCGCTGTTGACCATGATCTTCGATTTCTCTGTACTGACCTCCATGCCGTATGCGCTCGCTCGATCTGTTAGACTGTCTGTGAGGATTTGCAGTTCTTGTTTGCTGCTGCCCATGATGTCAATGTCATCTGCAAATCTGAGGTTGCAAAGGGGTCTTCCACCAATGGAGATGGAAGTGTGGTGGTTTTGCAGTGTCTCTGTCATGATGTTTTCGAGGAAGAGGTTGAAGAGTACAGGTGAGAGAAGGCAGCCCTGGCGGACTCCAACCTGGTCTTGAAGAACTCGCCCACGTGATTGTTCATGAAAACTGCACTTCTTGCATTCTCGTACAGAGCCTTGATGACTTCAATTAGGCAGTTGTCAATGTTGGAGTGCCTGAGTACTTGCCAGAGGCCGTCATGCCATACCCTGTCAAAGGCCTTTTTGAAGTCTATAAAATTGTGGTACAAGTCTTTTTGGTGTTGGAGATGCTTCTCTATCAGAATTCTCAGGTTGAAAATTTGTTCCATTGTGCTGCGTTTTGGTCTAAAGCCCGCTTGTTCTTCTACCAGGAGTTTTTCTGCTTGGTTTTTCAGTTTGTTGAGGACTACCGAGCATGTCATCGCTTATGATGTCTGTAGATCTGACGCTTTGTTCTTCTGCATATTTTTTGGTTCTGTAGTCTGACTTCTGAAATTTGCTTCCTGAGGTTCTTTCCAGGCTTCTTTGCCATTTATGTTAGCAGAGACTGTTATCATTCCAGGCTTTTCGGCCAATTGATTGTGTCCTCCGTGATCTTCTGGTCAACTAGGTATCTGTTGTACCAATCCCTTACTGGCTGAGTTTACCTTCACTCCATTGTCTGTTCTCATGACGTTCGCTGAGTGTATCGATTGCCGCTTACTTCCCTACTCATGTGTACCTGTGCTCTACTTCCACCTTTTGGTCTTCATCTGTGTCTCACAGGCTTCTCATGCTACGTCTCGTACTCGTGTACGTTCCACTAAGCTAGTCCAGCCTTAAGTGTCCCTGATTCTACGCGCCTCGCTATATCCTTACCTTCCCCATTTATGTACGTGTCACTTAGTTCTTCGGCACTTCCGCACTCCTGTGTATTTAAGCACCCGGCTTATCACAGTGGATTTAGGAATCAGGCTGCTGTACTATGCGGTACATCAGCCTAATCCTAACTCCACTGACTGATTTATGGTCACAACCGTCCAACTAACACACCCAAACTAAACTCTGCTACTTCACGTGTGTTGGATGCAGAGGAAAAGAAAGCTCTGAACACAGCAAGAGAGCTAGCTATCCCTGACGCCACTCTGCCGTCAAACACACTCTGACAGGTCATGAATACGGACACACTCAGACCACACGGCAAGAAAACTAGGTGTGCCTCTATTGTGTTGACCCCTTTGTCATGCAAAAGGGCGCTCCCAATTTCCCAGAGGGATATCTGTTGTGACAAGCGTACAGTATGATATACAGTGTGTACTTCAGTTCGGAATGGATGAGGAGGGTAGGGGGGGGGGTGGATGATGTTTACAAAGTTTTAACGGGTTGTCAGAATATTGCGCTCGTATTTTGACAACCCGGGTTCGATTCCTGTTCGAGGGGATTTTTTCTCCTGGAGTTAACATCAGTGCTGACTTTACTCTCCCCACAAGTCCTCCGGATGAGACTATAAACCGAGGCCCTGGGTGCGAACGTTCGCAGAACATCTTGCGCACACGTTAAATCTTGTTCCGCGTTTCGTAAGTGTAGGTTAGTGTGTGCTGGTGGGAATAGATGACAATATTTACAAAACTATATACACACGGGAACTGGATGTAAAAAATAAAAGCACATGAGTGTTTATTCCATTTTCCTCGATAGAAAAGAATTTCACAAAACTAATTACCAAAATAGATTAAAAAGTCTGTGTCTTGTTAGAAATCTAGAAACAATCTTTGATGGAGTTAGTCTTCAGAGCGAGAAAGATGTTGATTTTTTTTGGCCATTTTTTGCAGTCTGTTCAAAACACAGCTTCTGCAATGTCTCGGTAATGATCCAGTTGTTTTTGGTTTCTTCCTGCTTCAAGCCAATTACTGCAACACAGCACACAAAGAGAGAGAGAGAGAGAGAGAGAGAGAGAGAGAGAGAGAGAGAGAGAGAGGAGAGAGAGAGAGAGAGAGAGAGAGAGAGAGAGAGAGAGAGAGAGAGAGAGAGAGAGAGAGAGGAGAGAGAGAGAGAGAGAGGTTTATTCTTTTATTTATTCATTCATTCTTTTATATCGAGGATAATGAAATAAGCACTCTTGTGATTTTTTACATCCAGTCCCTGTGTGTATGCACTTTTGTAAATGTCATCTGTTCCCACCGGCACACGATGGCCTGCTCTTACGAAAAGCGGAACAGGATTTAACGTATGCGCAAGATGTTTTGCGTGCGTTCGCACACGGGGCCTTGGTTTAAAGTCTCATCCGAAGGACTTTTGGGGAGAGTGGAGTCAGCACTGATGTTAACCCCAGAAGAAAAATCTCCTCGACCGGACTCGAACCTGGGTCGTCAGATTGCCAGCACAATGTTCTGACCACTAGGCTATCCGTCCCCTATACAGAGAGAGAGAGAGACAGAGAGAGAGAGACAGAGACAGAGACAGAGAGAGAGAGAAAAGAGACAGACAGACAGACAGACAGAAACAGACAGACACACAGACAGAGAGAAAGTTTCGGAAAGAAAAACATTGGAGTTCTTCCAGTGCTGTGTTTCCCCCTTCTTTTAACTTTCCGCGCTATAAAGATTGAGTTTGTTGAAGTTAAAACACAACATGGAATGCTGTCAGGTATGTCATGCTTCAGCAATGCTGCAAAAACAAATAATGTCATTACAAAAACGAAAAACACAGCAGTCCCCACACCTTTTGATGGTGTGTGTGTTTGTTCGTGTGTGTGTGTGTGTGTGTGTGTGTGTGTGTGTGTGTGTGTGTGTGTGTGTGTGTGTGTGTGTGTGTGTGTGTGTGTGTGTGTGTGTGTATACGTGTGTGTGTGTGTACGTGTGTATGTGTGTACGTGTGTACGTGTGTGTGTGTGTGTGTGTGTGTGTGTGTGTGTGTGTGTGTCAATCAATCAATCAATCAATCAATCAATCAATCAGTTTTATTCAGTTTTTGCAGGCCATAAGACCCATATGAACACAAAATATGAAAAGCAACCGAGAAGCAGTCGAGGTGATAAAATATAATGGGTACACAGTCTTTTGTTGCAGGCATCGGAAGACCTACATGTGTGTGTGTGTGTGTACGTGTGTGTGTGTGTGTGTGTGTGTGTGTGTGTGTGTGTGTGTGTGTGTATGTGTGTGTGTGTGTGTGTATGTGTGTGTGTGTGTGTGTGTGTGTCTGTGTCTGTATTCTCATTTGTATTGAGTTATTCATTAATGTGTTTCATGTGTTCGCATTACAGTTTGCAATAGTCACTGATACAAGCATGTGTGTACTTTACAGTTTGTAATAATCACTGATACAGACATTATGTGCATTACATTGTGCAATAGTCACCAACACAAACATAATTTATGCACATTACAGTTTGCAATTGTCACTGATACAAACATTTATGTGTGCACATTACCGTTTGCAATAGTCACTGACACAGACATCATGTATGTACATTACAGTTTGCAATATTCACTGATACAAACATTATGTATATTACAGTTTGCAATAGTCACTGATACAAACAGTATGCACATTATAGTTTGCGATAATCACTGACACAGACATCATGTGTGCACATTACAGTTTGCAATAGTCACTGAAACAAACATTATGTATATTACAGTTTGCACTAGTCACAGATACAGGCATTATGTATATTACAGTTTGCAATACTCACTAATACAAACAACATTTATGCACATTAAGTTTGCAATGGTGACTGATACAAACATCACGTGTGCACATTAAAGTTTGCAATGGTGACTGATAAAAACATCACGTGTGCACATTAAAGTTTGCAATGGTGACTGATACAAACATCACGTGTGCACACTACAGTTTGCAATAGTCATTGATGTAAACATTATGCACACTACAGTTTGCAATATCACTGATGTAAACAACACTAGTACACACTTCAAAAACCGAAACAGAAATAAGTTTCCTGCAGCCGTTACAATGTAAAAAGGTAAAGGTAAAGGTGTCCCATAACCTAGGCGGTCGTAGGGGAGTAAGGCATCAGAGACCTCAGCTTCTCTAGGGGACAGCATATTGAGGGCGGCGCCCATCTCCTCTCCCTCGCTGCTTTACCTTCCCTGACCCTAAAGAGGGCAGTACCCATTTACAGCTGGGTGAACGGGGGGGGGGGGGGGGGGGGACTGTACTGAAGCCAAGGCGCGCAAATGGTCACCCATCCAACCGGTAACCACGCTCGATGCTGCTTAACTTGACTTGGGGAAAGCGAGCGCTCTAACCACTGAGCTATCCCGCATCTAATTGTTACAATGTAGGATTTGTTTCTACAGATTTCTTTGGAATACTCCTTGTCAACATTTGTGATACTTTTTTTCAAATCACCAACTACATCTGATAACAATGGCTAAAGCCTGAAAGTTTGGGTTTTTATTCAAAGTGGGTGTCTTTTGGGGGGGATTTCGTTGTGGTCTCCTAAAAATGTTTGTCCGAGGAGGACAGCAATTAACCTGCATGTCACCAGACCTTTGTCCAAGGATCAAGACATTGAACCAAACGACATCATTATTTGGATTCTAAATACCATCCTCTTCCAAAACTTCGTTGCTTGCTAAGCTTTTGATTGCTAGTGTGCTTTTCTGTGAGATGAATTTTTTTTTTCCTATCTGATGTTCATCCGTGTTTCATTAAGGGGGTTAAGATGGTGGAAGAACATAAAAAGTATATTAAAAAAGTAATTAATTTACAGATCAGAGAAGGAAAATAGGAGAGAAATAGGAAAAAGATGATAACAAAAAATACTGGTGAACATTAGGGGAAGACCAAAAACACAAAGAAAGAGAGGACAGAAAACACAAAACACATGAAAGACAAACAATCGGGAACCGTAAAGACATAAGATACAAGAAGAGGAATAACACATCTCCGGAAAGGGGAGAGTGGAGGAAGCTGATTGTAAAATCTTCAAGGGTGCTCTCGGGGTCCAAAGGATTATGGGATAGGTGAAGGTGCAAAAGTACCTCCTTCCCTTCTGTACACTGTAAACCACCTCCTTCTGTTCTTTACAATGTAAACCACCTCCTCTTCTTTACACTGTAAACCACCTCATTCTCTTCTTTACACTATAAACCACCTCCTTCTCTTCTTTAAACTGTAAACCACCTCCTTCTCTTTTTTACACTGTAAACCACCTCCTTCTGTTCTTTACAATGTAAACCACCTCCTTCTGTTCTTTACAATGTAAACCACCTCCTTCTGTTCTTTACAATGTAAACCACCTCCTTCTGTTCTTTACAATGTAAACCACCTCCTTCTGTTCTTTACAATGTAAACCACCTCCTGTTCTTTACAATGTAAACCACCTCCTTCTGTTCTTTACAATGTAAACCACCTCCTTCTGTTCTTTACACTGTAAACCACCTCCTGTTCTTTACAATGTAAACCACCTCCTTCTGTTCTTTACACTGTAAACCACCTCCTGTTCTTTACAATGTAAACCACCTCCTTCTGTTCTTTACACTGTAAACCACCTCCTGTTCTTTACACTGTAAACCACCTCCTTCTGTTCTTTACAATGTAAACCACCTCCTCTTCTTTACACTGTAAACCACCTCCTTCTGTTCTTTACACTGTAAACCACCTCCTTCTGTTCTTTACAATGTAAACCACCTCCTGTTCTTTACAATGTAAACCACCTCCTTCTGTTCTTTACACTGTAAACCACCTCCTGTTCTTTACAATGTAAACCACCTCCTTCTGTTCTTTACAATGTAAACCACCTCCTCTTCTTTACACTGTAAACCACCTCCTTCTGTTCTTTACACTGTAAACCACCTCCTTCTGTTCTTTACACTGTAAACCACCTCCTGTTCTTTACAATGTAAACCACCTCCTTCTGTTCTTTACACTGTAAACCACCTCCTGTTCTTTACAATGTAAACCACCTCCTTCTGTTCTTTACAATGTAAACCACCTCCTCTTCTTTACACTGTAAACCACCTCCTGTTCTTTACACTGTAAACCACCTCCTTCTGTTCTTTACAATGTAAACCACCTCCTTCTGTTCTTTACAATGTAAACCACCTCCTTCTGTTCTTTACAATGTAAACCACCTCCTTCTGTTCTTTACAATGTAAACCACCTCCTTCTGTTCTTTACACTGTAAACCACCTCCTGTTCTTTACAATGTAAACCACCTCCTTCTGTTCTTTACAATGTAAACCACCTCCTTCTGTTCTTTACAATGTAAACCACCTCCTTCTGTTCTTTACACTGTAAACCACCTCCTGTTCTTTACAATGTAAACCACCTCCTTCTGTTCTTTACAATGTAAACCACCTCCTGTTCTTTACAATGTAAACCACCTCCTTCTGTTCTTTACAATGTAAACCACCTCCTTCTGTTCTTTACAATGTAAACCACCTCCTTCTGTTCTTTACAATGTAAACCACTTCCTTCTGTTCTTTACAATGTAAACCACTTCCTTCTGTTCTTTACAATGTAAACCACTTCCTTCTGTTCTTTACAATGTAAACCACCTCCTTTTCCTCTTAAATAACTATCACACACTTTCCCACATAGGAATCTGTGATATAACTGACCAGTATAGCCGTGGAAACCAGACACAAAAATGGACAAAGAATGTAGATAAATTTCTTTTTTAAAGTGTCAGTTGATACTCCCCTACAATTTAAAGAAAATAATAAAAAGTAAAGGTGTCCTGTAACCTATGTGGTCGTAGGGAAGAGAGGCCTCAGAGACCTCAGCTTCTCCAGGGGCCAGCATATATTGAGGGCGGCGCCCATCTCCTCTCCCTCACTGTTTTACCTTCCCTGACCCTAAAGAGGGCAGGTACCCATCTTACAGTTGGGTGAACTGGGGACTGTGCTGGAGCCAAGGCGCGCAAACAGTCACCCATCCAGTTGGTAATCACGCTCCATGCTGCTTAACATTGGCTGGGGGAAATCGAAAGCGAATGCTCTGTCCACTGAGCTATCCCGTCCGCAATATATATATATATATATATATATATATATATATATATATATATATATATATATATATATATATATATATATATATATATATATATATATATATATAATTTTTTTTTTTTTTTCAAGACTGTCTTCATGTGGAAAAAATTAACACACGACCTTGGAGACATCTGAAGAGGGAGATGAATGTTTCACAGACAAAGGAGACAACACAGGCACAGGCTAACTTAAACCCCATAAAGAAGATGAGGGGGAGAATGTGAATGAATGTCTGAACGACAGATCAGTGGGAAATGAATGATGTTCTCAGTCCACAGGTCAGACAGGCCAGACCTCCACACCCCACAATCAGGTCCAGTCTGGCCAGCCGCTACTCCCACACATTGCACAGAACGAATGAGAAAGAAAGTACTTGGCTCCTTCAATGATGGAGAAATCTTAGTGTTAGCAAATATCCCAGTCTGGTAGCATGAGGGTACAAACTAAGCAGCACTAAAATTAATTGTGATGATTTAACTTTCCTGAGGGGGGGGGATTAATAGGCTGAATGTCACACTGAGCAATGAGTGTGACAGAGATAGAATGCAATATTTATTTGGAAAAGCTGTCTAATTGTCACACCAAAACATCCGTTGTGACGAGCACAGACAAAAACAAACAATGTAATAAGCACAAATGACAACAAACAATGCAATAAGCACAAACGACAACAAACAATATAATAAGCACAGAAATAACAAAACAATGTAATAAGAACAGACAACAACAAACAATGTAATAAGCACAGACAATAACAAAACATTGTAATAAAAACAGATGATAACCAAATAATGTAAGAAGAAAAAACAACAACAAACAATGCAATAAGCACAAACGACAAACAATTTTAATAAGCACAGACAATAACAAACACTGTAGTAAGCACAGACAACAACAATGTCTAGCTTCAGCCCTGAACGGACTATTGGTAAAGGTAAAGGTGTCCCATAACCTAGACGGTCGTAGGGGAGCAAGGTGTCAGAGACCTCAACTTCTCTAGGGGCCAGCATATTGAGGGCGGCGCCCATCTCCTCTCCCTCGTTGCTTTACCTTCCCTGACCCTAAAGAAGGCAGGTACCCATTTACAGCTGGGTGGACTGGGGGTCTGTACTGTAGCCCAAGCGTGCAAACGGTCACCCATCCAACTGGCAACCACGCTCCACGCTGACTGGGGGAAAGCGAGCGCTCTGACCACTGAGCTATCCCGCCCCCTTACTGATGACTCTGACCAAAGGATGTGTGATGTCCTCTACATCTCTGGCCACAGTCTGTGGGTAATTCAGTCTGCAGACTAGACAGCTTCAGTGTCAGCTTCTGTCTGTCTGTCTGTCTGTCATCACACGTCTGCTTCATTCCCTCAAAGCTGCTGCTGGTAATCCTCTGAAATGGTTTCCCTTTTCCCCCGCTAAAGCCATGTCTATCAGCAGCAATCACTGACAGACACAGACTGGGTGGAGAGAGAGAGAGAGGGGGGGGGGGGAGGGAGAGAGAGAGGGACAGAGAGAGGGGGCGGGAGGAACAGAGAGAGGGAGAGAGAGAGGGACAGAGAGAGAGAGAGAGAGACAGAGAGACAGAGAGACAGAGAGACAGAGATACAGAGATAGATAGATAGATAGATAGATAGATAGAGAGAGAGAGAGAGAGAGAGAGAGAGAGAGAGAGAGAGAGAGAGAGAGAGAGAGAGAGAGAGAGAGAGAGAGAGAGAGAGAGAAGAGAGAGAGAGAGAGTATTTTTGGAAAGAGAACGTCCTAAAAACACGCCCAGTGTTAGATCAGCTGACTGTTCTTCCTCCTATGTTTTGCAACATGTTTGTTATACACTCAAGGACACATAGCCTGGTGGTCAGAGTGATGCGTTCGTGATCTGCTGACCGGGGTTCGAATCTCATTCAAGAGGATTTTTCCTCTAGAGTTAACATCAGTGCCGACTCCACTCTCCCCCCAAAAAGTCCTTCGGATGAGACTATAAACCGAGGTCCTGTGTGCGAACACACGCAGAAGAACTTGCGCACACGTTAAATCCCGTTCCGCTTTTCAAAAGAGAAGCTTGTGGGAACGGAGGACAAATTTTACAAAACTGAATAAACACAGGGACTTGATGTAAAAAAAGAAGAAAAAAAAGCACATGAGTACTTATTACATTATCCTCGAAACAAGATAATAGTTTTTAAAACAATATAACACTTTTCTTTTTATGGACATCAGACTTTATCAACATTGAAAGGGCTCTTCATTTCACAAACAAAAGAACAGTCCAATCATAGGAACCGCTTTTATTGTCATTCTGAACATTAGCAATAAAAAAAAACCCACCAGCATGACAAGTTCCTGTTGCAAAAATTGTATGAAAGTATAGACATCTTTAAGCACAGAGGAAAGTTCAGAGTAACTCAACGTGGTATACAAAAAAGGAATCTCATGGGAATGTACGAATTAATTGTTTAAAAACTACTGGCTAAAGCCCTTGGGAAAAAGGTATTAAAACATAATATTCTGACCAAAGTCTTTTTGAAAACTATTTTTTAATGTTGGAGATGAAGTCTATTTTAATTTTCTTTCCGAACAGATTTTTGTCAGGGTACTAGAGGCAGCTAAAATGTTTGTCAGGTGACTGTAGCAGCTAAAATATTTGTCTGATAACTGTAGCAACCAAAATGCATGACCACACATCCTTTTGTCAAAAGAGGCATGACAGTGAATGAAGCGACATCATTATTTGGATTTCAAATCTATACCCCCGTCAGGGCCTCAGGAGCTTGCTCTGATGGTTATACTGCTTCTACGCTGGGTGCACAGTGTCTTTGCTCTCCTCTGACACTGCTTTGTAGTGAAGTCAGGAGAGAGAGAGAAGGGGATGGAGGAGAAGCAGAGAATGTTTCCAAAACAAACAAAAAAAAGGAGGGAGAACAAACGCAGCACAAAGAGGACTGCAAAAGAAGAGAAGAAAGCAAGCAAAGAAAGATAAGAGAGTACACACACAGACACACACACACCGCGCGTGCGTGCGCGCGTGCACACACAAACACACACACACACACACATGCACGCACACACGCACGCACGCACGCGCGCACGCATGCAAACAGAGAGAGAGAGAGAGAGAGAGAGAGAGAGAGAGAGAGAGAGAGAGAGAGAGAGAGAGAGAGAGAGAGAGAGAGAGAGAGAGAGAGAGAGAGAGAGAAGGCAAGGCAAGGCAAGGCAAGGCAAAATTCTTTTATTCGAGGATAATAGATAAGCACTCATGTGCTTTTTTACATCCAGTCCCCGCCCTTTTCAGGGAAAACATCAAGATAAAAAGATACTAAACAGTAAAACTATATGCAGTACCAAACAACACAAAGGAATAAGGACGTTATACATAATAAGATAATAAA
>CM060330.1:33880888-33888388 GCA_030674155.1 Stramonita haemastoma
GTACCATGTTTCCTTTCAACAAACTTGTGTATGTACAAGCAGGGTTGCCATCTTCGGGGCTGTGTTGTCGCCACAATTCCAGTGCCACACACATCAAAAATGGTTGTAAAGTTTGTGTACATAGAGTAGAAAATGGTCGTGGTGCTGTGGGCTCTGTAACTGCGGAAAAGGTCGGGTGGCAAGGCCCCGAAAACAGCGATTGCGTCACAATCCTTCTTTAGCTTATTCATGTGAAGGTAAGTATACATGCGCTCGTGCGCGCGTTTAATTAGTGTTTGTGTGTGCGGTTTTTTGTGTTTGTGTGTGTGGAGGGGACCCTGCAGATTCATGTGGTGCATGATATTGTATAATATCATTATTTGATGCGTGTTCTAGGGGTCATTTTTGCGTACACTGTACCATATTTCTATGCGACAAACTTGCCTATGTACAAGCGGTTTTGCCATCTTCGGGGCTGTTGTTTTGTCACAATTCCAGTGCCACACACATCAAAACTTGTTGTAAAGTTAGTCTGCATAGAGTAGAATACCGTCGTGGTGCCGTGGGCTCCCTAGCTGTGGAAAAGTGCGGGTTGCAAATTCCCAAAAACGGCGCTTGCCACACATCTTTTCCAAATGCTTCTTTAGCTTATTCATGGGAGGGTGGGTATGCATGCGCGCGTGCGTTCGTTCGCTGGTGTTTTTGTGTGCGGTTTTTTGATTTTGTGCGTGTGGAGGGGACCCTGCAGATTGCTGTGGTGCATGATATTGTATAATATTATTATTTGATGCGTGTTCTAGGGGTCATTTTTGTGTACACTGTACTGTGTTTCTTTGCGACAGACTTCACTATGTACAAGCGGGGTTGCCATCTTCGGGGCTGTGGTGTCGCCACAATTCCAGTGCCACACACATCAAAAATTGTTGTAAAGGTTGTCTGCATGGAGTAGAATAATTATGGTTGTTGTTCCATGGGCTCTGTAACTGCGGAAAAGTACGGGTGGCAAGGTCCCGAAAACGGCGTTTGCGTAACAATGCTTCTTTAGCTTATTCATGGGAGGGTAGGTATCCATGCGCGAGTGCGTGCGTTTGCTGGTTGTTTGTGTGTGCGGTGTTTTGTGCTTGTGCGTGTGGAGGAGACCCTGCAGATTGCTGTGTAGCATGATATTGTATGATATTATTATTTGATGCGTGTTCTATGGAACATTTTTGCGTACCTTGTACCATATTTCTATGCGACAAACTTGGCTATGTACAAGCGGGGTTGCCGTTTTCGGGGCTGTGGTGTTGCCACAATTGTAATGCCACACACAACAAAAATTGTTGTAAAGTTTGTCTGCATAGAGTAGAATACGGTCGTGGTGCCGTGGGCTCTGTAACTGCGGAAAAGTGTTGAAGGCAAGGTCCCGAAAATGGCGTTTGCGTCACATCTTTTCATAATAATTCTTTAGCTTTATCATGGGAGGGTGGGTATGCATGCGTGCGTGTGTTCGCTGGTGTTTGTGTGTGCGGTTTTTTTTATTTTGTGCGTGTGGAGGGGACCCTGCTGATTGCTGTGGTGCATGATATTGTATGATTTTATTATTTGATGTGTGTTCTAGGGGTCATTTTTTTGTACACTGTACCATGTTTCTATGCGAGAAACATGGCTATGTACAAGCGGGGTTGCCATCTTCCGAGCTGTTGTTTCGCCACAATTCCAGTGCCACACACATCAAAAATGGTTGTGAAGTTTGTCAGCATAGAGTAGAATACGATCGTTGTGCCATGAGCTTTGTAACTGCGGAAAACTGCGGTGGGCGAGTTCCCGAAAACGGCGTTAGCGTCACAATGCTTCTTTAGCTTATTCATGCGAGGGTGGGTATGCATGTGCGCGAACGTGCGTTCCCTGGTGTTTGTGTGTGCGGTTTTTGTCTTTGTGCGTGTGGAGGGGACCTGCAGATTGCTGTGTAGCATGAAATTGTATGATATTATTACTTGATGCGTGTTCTAGGGGTCATTTTGCGTACACTGTACTATGTTTCTATCCGACAAACTTGGCTATGTACAAGCGGGGTTGCCATCTTCAGGACTGTGGTGTCGCCACAATTCCAGTGCCACACACATCAAAAATGGTTGTAAAGTTTACCTGCATACTGTAAAATTCGTCCGTTGTGCCGGGGGCTGTATAACTTGGGACAATTTCGGGTGGCAAGGTCCCGAAAATGGCGTTTGCGTCACAATCCTTCTTCTGCTTATTAATGGGAGGGTAGGTATGCGTGTGCGTGTGCGTGCGTTCGCTGGTGTTTGTATGAGCGGTTTTTTGTGTTTGTGCGTGTGGAGGTGACCCTGCAGATTGCTGTGGTGCATGATATTGTATGATATCATTATTTGATGGGGTGTTCTAGGGGAAATGTTTGCGTACACTGTACCATGTTTCTATGGGACAAACTTGGCTATGTAAGTTAGGTTGCCATCTTCGGGGCTGTGGTGTCGCCACATATCCAGTGCCACACACATTAAAAATGGTTGTGAAATTTGTCTGCATAGAGTAGAATACGGTCGTTGTGCGGTGGGCTCTGTAACTGTGCAAAAGTGCTGGTGGTAAGGTCCCGTAAACGGCGTTTGCGTCATATCTTGTCCAAATGCTTCTATAGCTTATTCATGGGAGGAAGGGTTATGCATGCGTGCGTAAGTGGGTGCGCTCGCTGGTGTTTTTGTGTGCGGTTTTTTGTGTTTGTGCGTGTGGAGGGTACCCTGCAGATTGCTGTGGTGCATGATATTGTATGATATTATTATTTGATGCGTGTATTAGGGATCATTTCTGTGTACACTGTGCCATGTTTCTATGCCACAAACTTGCCTATGTACAAGCGGGGTTGCCATCTTCGGGGCTGTGGTGTCGCCACAATTCCAGTGCCACACACATCAAAAATGGTTGTGAAATTTGTCTGCATATACTAGAATACGGTGGGTGTGCCGTGGGCTCTGTAACTGCGGAAAAGTGCGGGTGGCAAGGTCCCGAAAACGGCGTATGCCTCACATCTTTTCCAAATGCTTCTTTAGCTTATTCATGGGAGGGTGGGTATGCATGCGCGAGTGCGTGCGTTTGCTGGTGTTTGTGTGTGCAGTGTTTTGTGTTTGTGCGTGTGGAGGGGATCCTGCAGATTGCTGTGGTGCATGATTTTGTATGATATTATTATTTGATGCGCGCTCTAGGCGTCATTTTTGCGTACACTATACCATGTTTCTATGCGACAAACTTGGCGATGTACAAGCGGGGTTGCCATCTTCGGAGCTAAAATGTCGCCACAATTCCAGTGCCACACACATCAAAAATTGTTGTAAAGTTTGTCTGCATAGACTAGAATACGGTCGTGGTGCCGTGGGCTCTGTAACTGCGGAAAAGTGCGGGTTGCTATGTCCCGAAAACGGCGTTTGCCTCATATCTTTTCCAAAAGACTCACACTTCTATAAAAAATAAAAATAAAATTATCATCAATGAAAGCTATAAGCTCACAATGTGGCTAAACCTAACAAGGAAAAGAAAACCCGAAAAGCAAACAACAAATAAAAAGAGCAAGATTATATAAAAGAACTATCAAATAGGAACGAAACAACATTCAAATTTATAAATCAAACTCAATGCTTTAAAAGATAATATCTATACTAATGAAGATGAGAAAATAGCAAATATTCAGGACCATAAAACATAAGGCATTACAAATCTATATGCCAAATCATTCATATGAAAAATAATACATTCCATGTGTGTGTGTGTGTGTGTGTGTGTGTGTGTTGTGTGTGTGTGTGTGTGTGTGTGTGTGTGTGTGTGTGTGTGTGTGTGTGTGTGTGTGTGTGTGTGTGTGTGTGTGTGTGTGCGCGCGTGCGTGTGTGTGTGCGTGTGTGTGTGTGTGTGTGTGTGTGTGTGTGTGTGTGTGTGTGTGTGTGTGTGTGTGTGTGCGCGTGTGTGTACCCGCGCTTGTGTGTGTGTATGTGTGTGCGTGCGTGTGTGCGTGCGTGCATGCGTGTGTGTGTGTCTGTGTATGAGGTACAGATAGGGAGATTATGAGAGGGAGAGAGATAGAGAGACAGAGAGAGACAGAGAGGGAGAGACAGAGAGAGGGGGGAGAGACAGAGAGAGAGAGAGATACAGAGGGGGAGAGACAGAGAGAGAGAGAGAGAGAGAAAGAGAGACAGACAGAGAGAGAAAGAGAGACAGACAGAGAGAGAGAGAGAGAGAGAGAGAGAGAACACCAGTGTCGGATAGAAATCAGCATAGAATATATAAATCATCTCACAGCAAAACACACATTTTCTTTTCTCACACCAGAAAAAAGCCGGGGCCTAAAAAGGGGATCCACAGTAATAACAGCTTCTACTTCCATTTCTTTGTTTTTGATTCAAGTAAAACCTTTTTTTTAGATTTTCTTTGACGTGAAAGATTGGTTGTTTTTAAAAACGCACACAAAAACACACATGATATAACGCACTCACGCCCACACACACACACACACACACACACACACACACACACACACACACACACACACACACACACACACACACAACACACACAACAAACAAACAAACAAACAAAGGTGGGCATAGCCACTCCTTCAATGTAGCCAACTATCATTAGGGGGAAAAAATACCTCAAAAAATATCATACCGCTGCCTTCAATAGAGCCGATATCATTATCCAGGCTGACAGAGCAAAACCCAGACACACAATCTGCAGACAATCTGCACACAATCTTCAGACAATCCGCAGACAAATCTGCAGACCTGTCTGATTATTAACCAGCTTTGACCACCCCCCCTAGAGCACTCTGTTTTCTTTTACTGCTAAAATAAAATTATACAACCGCTAAAAGCTGCTAATTTCTCTTCAAGGACAAGAGAGAGAGTTGGGGGGGGGGGGGGGCAGGGAGAGAGAGAAAGGGCAGGGAGAGAGGGGGCAGAGAGAGAGAGATATTGATCAATTGATTTGATTGATTGATTGATTGATTGATTGATTGATTGATTGATTGATTGATTGATTGATTGATTCTTTTATACCGAGGATAATGGAATAAGCACTCTTGTGCTTTTCTTCATCCAGTCCCCGTGTGTATGTAGATTTGTAAATTCCATCTGTTCCTGAGAGAGAGAGAGAGAGGAGAGAGAGAGAGAGAGAGAGAGAGAAGAGAGAGAGAGAGAGAGAGAGAGAGAGAGAGAGAGAGAGAGAGAGAGAGAGAGAGAGAGAGAGAGAGAGAAAGAGATAAGAGACAGCGAAAAAGAGACAGAGACAGGGAAAAATAAATAAACCATATAAAAACTTTTCATTGAAATGAAGAAATCAGCATGCAAATCAAAAGCCATTTCATCCAGAACCCCCAACACGAAGAAGACGTAAGTGCGTGTATAATTATTTGGAAAACACTCAACAAGTAATAATGTAATGATGTTAACAAGCAACAACAGAGGACATGCATGCACAAGTACATCATTAACACACACACACACACACACACACACACACACACACACACACACACACACACACACACACACACACACACACACACACACACACACACACAGCAGATTGGCGCAGAAGATACAAGCCTTCTCATTCTCCTTCACACCCTGATCATAATTATTTAAACGCACGCAGAACATCTTCTACACACGTTAAAAACATGTGTGCGTCTTTCAGAAGAGCAAGCAATTATTAATTTTGTGCAAGTGGGAAAGTATAACAAAATTTACAAAATTGCATGCTTACATGGACTACATATAAAAAAAAATTACCTGAATGTTTATCATAATTTATTATCCTTGAGATAAAGCAAAGAAATTGAAAAGTAGCTATAACTCCAGCTTCTAGTGCAAACAAATAGAATAAAATGTTAATTGAAAAATAAATAGATAAATGAAAAAAGGAAGAAACAAAGAAATAGAAAAAAATGATGATAATGAATAAAAAAAAAAATTAAAAAATTATCCCCAAATGCTTTAATTTCTTTTTTTAAATAATCATAAGGATTGACACTTGCCAGCAAAGAAGGAGCGTCAGATAATTATTTCTGAGAAAATGTTCATTTCAACAGCTCTTAGAGAAAAACATGGAAACTCAAAGTAATGAAGAAAAAGAGGATGAAAACACACAGGAAATAAAAAGAGAAAAATAACACAAATAAAGGAGCACAAATGACAGAAAAGAGAGAACAATAAAAGGGGGAAAGAAAAAGAAAAGGACATAAAAAGAATGAATGAATGAATGAATGAATGAATGAATGAATGAATGAATTGATAAATTAATTAATTGATTGATTGGTTAATCAATTGATTAATCATATAAGTATTTCATTCATTATATAATTAATTATATAGCTAGTTAATCAATTGTCTTTAATTTTCGAGAGTTACATTTAATCATTCACATAGCTTTTTTCATCCGGCCCTCGCAAAGACAGACAGTCAGACAGACAGACAGACAGACAGACAGACAGACAGACAGACAGACAGACAGACAGACAGACAGACAGACAGACAGACAGAGAGGGGGGACAGCAGAAAAACGAAAGAAAGAAAGAAAGGAAAGAAAGAAAAGACAGAAAGACAGAAAGAATCAAACAAACAAATAAATCACAAATAAAAGAATATAAGAAAAATCCCTCAGATTGTGTACATATAGCTCAGTCCCCTTCCTCTTTGCCCTTCAATAATATCGAAAAGGGTTACACAGAAAGAATCAAGGAACAATTTAACAACAAAAATTCATAAAGACTGAACAACACAGAGCAAAAAAGCGAAAACCATACTTCACGCAAAATTTTTAAGAAAAATAAATATTTTTAACGGAGAACAATTAACTCTCGAAACAACAGGTTGTTCTTTTTCCTCTGAGAAAAGAAACAGGTAGTTTATCATTACTACCCCCCATCCCCACCCCTCCAAAAAATGGGGTGCTCATGATGTGCATACAATGGAATGCAAACTGCCCTAAAAATGGGAAAATGGAGGAGAAAAATATAATTAATTGAATGGACATGGTTTGAAACAAGTGATATTGATCCGGACATACAGACAAACAGACAAATAGACAAACAGACACAGTGATAGACAGATAGACAAACGGACAGACTGACAGACAGACAGACAGACACATCGCCAGACAGACAGACAGGTATATAGATTTTTTTTTTAAACACAAAAACAAGCACTGGCAAATACACTAAACCGAAATATATATACAGATATGAGTACAGGCAGACATACAGGCAAAACAAACAAACAAACAGAAAGACAGACAGACACAGAGTGAGGAGACAGAGATAATGCATCCTGACTCTTTGTATGTCACAACAGCCGTAGCAGAACAAAAACCTCCACTGTGGTTCTTAGCCTAGGTGTTGGGTCTTAATTGGCCTAGGTGCTGGGTCTTAATTAGTCTAGGTGCTGGGTCTTAACTGGCCTAGGTGCTGGGTCTTAATTAGTCTAGGTGCTGGGTCTTAACTGGCCTAGGTGCTGGGTCTTAATTAGTCTAGGTGTTGGG
>CM060330.1:33890888-33895888 GCA_030674155.1 Stramonita haemastoma
GTAAGCCCGTGGAGTTGCCACTCTTGATTGTCTATGAGCCTATGGAGAGCGCCCAGTGCACTAAGCTGTTTATCGGAGCGGGCACAGATACCACGGTTCGATAGGCCTTTCCGGGGCCAGAGAGCTGAGACGGCGAGTGGGTGGTGGACAAGAGGGAGGGGGAGGGAGAGGGGGGGCTTACAACACGCACAGCTGAACATGTCTGGTGGCTTGCTGTGGAGTGACTGTGGATTACTGGGAGCATCAAACTGTGTGGGCAACTCTTCAGACAGACAGGGGACACAGTGCCGGGAACTGACTGGCAATAGGAGCTCAGTAGACAGTTCACGGTCAGGACTGTCCTATAAAGCTTAGCAGAATTGTAGGCTGGGTTGTTTTTTTCTCCTAAATTGAACGTTTAGAGCTGTAGTGTTTTTTTCTTTTAGTTTTTTTTTAAATTTTATTCTTTTTTTATATCGAGTATAATAGAATAAGCACTCTTGTGCTTTTTTTTTACATCAATAACAATAACAAAAACTTTTATTCAGTTTTTGCAGGAACAACAGTTAAACATGTACTTTCATGTATGGTGAGCATTTTCACATCCAGTCGCCGTGTGTATGCAGTTTTGTAAATGTCATCTGTTCCCACCGACACACGATGGCCTACTCTTACGGAAAAGTGGAACAGGATTTAACGTGTGTGCGCGCAAGATGTTCTGCGTGCGTTCACACACGGGGGGCCTCGGTTTATATAGTCTCATCCGAAGGACTAATGTGAAGAAAAGGTCAACACTGTACTATTGTCTACAACAAAACAAAAATTAAATACTATTTTGAGTAAAGGGACCCATAGCTCGAAACGCAATTCCAACATATGTGCTGACTATAAGTATGTCTTGAAAAAGGAAGGAACAAAAGATTACAACAATTTTTGTTACATCGTGTAGTTCATGATACTGACTACTTTAGATTTTTATGAAAGTAAAAAAGAATTGGAAATACAAGGAGTCAAAAAAAAACAGAATTGGAGATTCTACGAGTAACGTAGAATTGGAGTCGTTACCAGTTAATTAGAATGGTCAGATGCATTGTTTTGTGAGAGCGACATGATGAAGGCAATTCCCCATTTTAGTTCTAGAAAGTATTTCAAAGAAAAGTATAAGCTCTGTACTAGATTGTTATATCAAGATATTGCAGGGGTTGTTTTGTTTGGCAAAGATGATTAAAAATTGAACAAGCTGAAACCTTGGATTCCTACACAGTATGGCTTAGAATAAAATTTTCACTCATTCCAGGCTATATTATCGATCACTGACCATGACAGAGATCCAGAGAAATAAAGTTGAAAAGAGCAGATCAGAGTATCTTTTCATAACAAAACTACCATTCCACTGTTTACGTGGTTTTTTCTTCAGAAGAGGATAGGAGCAGAGGTACTGGAATAATATTGAAAGGTAAGGAGTAGAAAGTTTTCACCGATGTTTCTATATTGACTTTGATCAGTTGATTTGATGTAGATGTTTTGAGAACAAACAAATCATCCCCTGGAGAACTACAACACACACACACACACACACACACACACACACACACACACACACACACACACTCACACACACACACACACACACCACCAAATACACGCACAGTTCACCAGAACAGACAAACAGCTATCCCGGACAAATTATCCGATAAAGAATAGAAAGTTAAATCACACGACCTTTTGTAATTTAAGAACATACCATACAATAAAATTAGTACACACCCACAGATCCACCAGCTGAGACACCACACACACACACACACACACACACACAACACACACACACACACACACACCCCCAAATACCAGTTCAGCCGTACGACAGAACAGCTACCTGACAAAGTGCTCGAAAGAACTCAGAAAGTCATCGCTCATGACTATGCCTACAACAGAACACACCACAAAAAGGTAGCCACACAGATACGGGCTGTACACACACACACACACACACACACACACACACAACACACACACACACACACACACACACACACACACACACACACACACACACACACACACACACACCTTTGCTATTGCTAGAAGTTTATTCACAGCCCACTTAATTGGAATATTTCTTGTAGCTCCATTATTGTTGTTTCATACTCCTACTTGTTGAGCTTAAATTTTGCTCCTAGGTTAAGAGTATTATTATTATTGTATATATGATTATATATTATTATATTATTATATATTATTATTATTATATTCATTTGTTTTGATTTTTTTGTTGTTGTTGTTATACTTTTGAATTTTTTAGTGCTCAAAAAACCACCAAAACTGATGCTATTATTGTCTTTATCTTTCCTCTCTCCACTCCTTCCATCCCTTCCTTAACTTCCATTACACTTTCCACTCTTCCTGTCTAATCTCACTTAAGAATGAACAGACTTTTAAACTGAAGTCAACAATAACAACAACAACAAATAACACACATACCACACTATACGGGATAGCTCAGTGGTCAGAGCACTGGCTTTCCCCAAGTCAAGTTAAGCAGTGGAGCGTGGTTACCAGTTGGATGGGTGACCGTTTTGCGCACCTTGGCTTTAACAAGTACACACCACCACACCACACACACACACCACACCCCCACACACCCACACACACAACACAAACAACACACACACACCAACACCACACAGATTCACCCAGGTGTAAATGGGTACCTGCCCTTTTAGAGTCAGGGAAGGTAAAGCAGCGAGGGAGAGGAGAATATGGGTGCCGCCCTCAATATGCTGGCCCTGGAGAAGCTGAGGTCTCTGATGCCTCGCTCCCCTACGACCGCCTAGGTTTGGGGCACCTTTACCTTTACCCTTTGAGAACCACCACATCACCACTACCACCACACCCTCCCCCACCCCACCCCCCAATCACCCCCTACCCCCCGTAATGACCGGGTCAGCCTTGAGGTAGGCACTCACTAAGGAGGCTTACCTGACAGGCTGCTTCCTGGGTAGGGACCATTAGCATTCCACCCCATTACTCATTACCTGCTACCCACCTGACCCCTAACATCAACTAACAACACATACATACATCATACTACAACATACATACTACATACATACATACATACAACATACATACATACTACATACATACATACATACATACATACATACATACATACATACATACATACATACATACATACATAACATACATGCATACATACATACAGACAGACAGACAGACAGACAGACGACAGACAGACAGACAGACAGACAGACAGACAGACACAGACACAGACACAACACGCAGACACACAGACACACAACACACCACACACAACACACACAACACACACACAACACACACACAACACACACACACACAACACACACACACACAACAACACCACACACACACACCAACACACACACACACACACACACACACACACACACACACACACACACACACACACACACACACACACACACAACACACGCAGCCACACATACACAACGACATTACACACACTACCAGCACAGTACACAAGAATTCCCCATAACATAATTATGCAGGTCGTTAAGAAACGAGTTGTCCTAGATCTTCACCTTCTCTAGGGGGCCAGCATATTGAGAGCAGTGGCGCCCATATCCTCTCTGCCTCTCTCACAGCTGTCAGTTTCCCCCCACTTTCAGCTGCTCGCAGTTGCTGTCCATTCCACCCACCCGCTGGAGCTAACTAGGCTGATGCTAATTGTCGACAGGAACTGACCACACTTGGACTAGGTAAAAGGTATTTTTCCTCTGGAGTAACATCAGTGCTGACTACACTCCCCCCAAAAGTCCTTCGGATGAGACTATAAACCGAAGCCCTCGTGTGCGAACGCACGCAGAACATCTTGCGCACACGTTAAATCCTGTTCTGCTTTTCGTAAGAGTAGGCCATCGTACGTGTGCCGGTTGGAGCAGATGACAAGATTTACAAAACTGCATACACACAGTCAGGGACTGGATGTAAAAAAAAAAAGCACATGAGTGCTTTTTCCATTATCCTCAATTAAAGAATATAAAAGAGTAAAATAAAATAAAGTAGGGGTGGGCTAAAATGCTATTTAGCACTCTTGACTAAGTAATGTTGGATTTGCGCGTTGTGCGCTGCTTTACCTTCCCTGACCCTAAAGAAGGCAGGTACCCATTTATAGCTGGGTGAACAGGGGGGACTGTGCTGTGCTGAAACCAAGGTGCACGCACGATGGTCACCCAAAGAGGTAACCAGGCTCAACGCCACAGCTATAGGAGAGAGGGAGTGTTGTCCACAGCCACATTATCAGATGATCAGCAGATCAGTCCAATTATTATCCTGTGATCAATCCAGTTATCATCCTGTGATCAATCCAAGCATTATCCTGTGATCAATCCAAGCATTTTCTTGTAACCAATCCAATCATTATCCTGTGATCAATCCAGTCATTATCTTGTGATCAATCCAGCATTATTTTGTGATCAATCCAATCATTATCCTGTGATCAATCCAATCATTATCCTGTGATCAATCCAACATTATCCTGTGATCAGTCCAGCGTTATCCTGTGATCGGTCCGGCATTATCCTGTAATCAGTACAGCATTATCCTGTGATCGGTCCGGCATTATCCTGTGATCAATCCAGCATTATCCTGTGATCAGTCCAGCATTATCCTGTGATTAATCCACCATTATCCTGTGATCACTCCCGCCATGCGCACCATTCTAACGTCAGTGCAGCCATGCACATGACGTCAGCAGAAAGCAGGATGGTTCGGTGCTCTTCTCATCAACAACATGAAAGCTCAATAATTAGGATAATTAATGGTCTGCCGAAACAGGAAGGGGAAAGGGTGGGGGGGTGAAAAGGAAAATGTGTGGAGGAAACATATGACAAAGGCGATGGGAATGAGGGTAGTAGTAGTAGTAGTAGTAGTATGTAGTAGTAGTAGTAGTAGTAGTAGTAGTATAGTAGTAGTAGTAGTAGTAGTAGTAGTAG
>CM060330.1:33900888-33908388 GCA_030674155.1 Stramonita haemastoma
TTGTTATTCAACGTGTCTTCATCTGATACGTTTTTTTTGCAATTTGGTATGACCTTTATACGTAGTCTGGAATGGTAGTTGATTTGATATTGAAAGTAAAGGGGACAGCAAGAAACACACACACACACACACACACACACACACACACACACACACACACACACACACACACACACACACACACACACACACACACACACACACACAAACACACACACATACATACACACATACATACATACATACATACATACATACATACATACATACATACATACATACATACATACATACATACATACATTATACACACACATACACACGCGCGCGCGCACACACACACACACACACACACACACATACACACACACACACACACACACACACACACACACACACACACACAAGGGGGCAGGGTGAGATAGCCTGGTGGTTAGTGCATTGAATATTGTGGTCTGACCCCTCGGGTTTAAACCCAAGCTCAAACCATCACCAATAGGCCCATTCAGGGAGATTTTACTTGGAGATAACATCAGTGCTGACTCCACTCCCCCAAAAACCCTTTAAATGAGACTGTAAACTGAGGTCGTGTGTGCAAACGCACACAGACAATTTTAGCGCATAATATGTTAAAGCCTGTTCTGCTTTTCGAAAGAGTAGGCCATCTTGTGTCGGTGGGAACGAATGAGAAAAATTACAAAACTGCAAACACACGGGGACTGGGTATACAAAAAAGCGCATGAACGCTTATCCTCTCATCCTGGAAATCGAAGAATAACAGAAATACCTCTGCCTGTGGTCGTAGGGGAGCGAGGCATCAGAGACCTCAGCTTCTCCAGGGGCCAGCATATTGAGGGCGGTGCCCATCTCCTCTCCCTCGCTGCTTTACCTTCCCTGACCCTAAAGAGGGCAGGTACCCATTTACAGCTGGGTGAACTGGGGGGTCTGTACTAAAACCAAGGCACGCAAACGGTCGCCCATCCAATTGGTAACCACGCTCAATGCTGCTTAACCTTAGTATGGAAAGATAAGCGAGTGCTCTGACCACTGAGCTATCCCATTCCCAAACATAAAGCCCGGGTTCGATTTCCGGTCGAGGGGATTTTTCCCCTGGAGTTAACATCTGTGCTGACTTCACTCTCCCCAAAAGTCTTTCGGATGAGACTATAAACCGAGGCCCCGTGTGCAAACGCACGCAGAACGTCTTGCACACAAGTTAGATCCTGTTTCGCTTTTCGAAAGTGTAAGCCATTGTGTGCCGGTGGGAACAGATGACAAGATTTACAAAACTGCATACACAGGGGGACTGGATGTAAAAAAAAAAGCACATGAGTGCTTATTCCATTATCCTCGATATAAAAGAATAAAGAAATAAAGCCCAAATAGCTTTAAACAAAAAAAGAAATGTCTTTGTGTGATTATTGCCTCTAGTGAGATGAAAGAAGGGAAGGGCAGAGAGAGTTAGAGACAGTGGAGGGTCCTCAGAGAAAAGGCGTTCTTTCTTCAATCCGCTGTGGTCCTGTTTCTGCCTCACTTGTAGGGAAGCTGGGCCCCCATCCACACCCTCTTTCTTTGAAGGACGGAAGGAAGCCAGGCAGGCCCTCTCCATTGCTGCATTCTAACAGGAATCGAATTCGCGCTTTGAAGGCGAAGTGCAAAAAAGGAACGGACATTTTAGGAGTAAGAGGCAGGATCAAACATACCCTTCAGTCTTTCAACAAAACCAACTTTGTCATATTTTGTCACTATTATTCAGAAACTCACACTTTTGCAATGATTTAGTTATTCATTATTTTATATCGAGAATAATGGAATAAGCAGTCGTGTGCTTTTTTACATCTAGTCCCCGTGTGTATGCAGTTTTTGTAAATGTCATCCGTTCCCACCGGCACACGATGGCCTACTCTCACGAAAAGCGGAACAGGATTTAATGTGTGCGCAAGATGTTTTGCGTGCGTTCGCACAACGGTGTCTCGGTTTATAGTCTCATCCGAAAGATTTTTGGGGGAGTGGAGTCAGCACTGATGGTAACCCCAGGGGAAAAATCCCCTCCAACCTGGAATCAAATCTGGGTCGTCAAATTGCGAGCGCAATGTTCTGACCACTAGTATATATAAACAAATGTGCTGATTGGGATGACAGTAATGGGAATGCTGTGTCAGTAGTAAAGAACTCTGCATGCTCTGTTATCATCACTAGGCTACAATCAGGAACTGAAGTTTAAAAAAAAAATTAAAAAACAGCTGACTACAATAGCAGCGCAGCCTGTTTCGTTTTTACCTTCTTTTACATGTAGTAACTTAACTAGATCTACTATCATTGAAGTAATCCCATTGTTAGTACCAAGCAGCGCTTTCTCATTGCAAAGTCTGTGTGTGTCTGTGTGTCTGTGTGTGTGTGTCTGTGTGTGTGCCTGATCTGGTCTCAGTATGACGTTTATTTTGAGATACCGTAAGAAAGCGTCAGGATGACGTATAATTGAGATTGACATAATTCCAACACGTCATTATAACAAACCCCCTGGAAAAGGGGAAGACGAAATATTGAGTAACACTTGTATTAGGTAGGACCACGGCAGCCGCTAATGAGTAAAGCGTAGCGGAAAGTGGCAAATTAGATCTACTTTGCACCCAAATTTCTCCATCCAAATCTAAAAGAAAGCTAAAAAAAAAATATACTAGTAAAAAGTTTAATGCATTAACTTAACGTCTGTAATATCATTTTGCAAGAATGATGACTGGATAAGTGCGAGCGATGATTTGATATCGGTAATAAACTTAAAAACTCGCCGCTACCGGAGCCTCACTGGCTGAAAACGCGACTCGGTGAATTTTCGTGCTTCGTCTTCCAACGCGATCTGTCACCCCTTCACTATACAAACCTATTCATAGCGTATACCATTGGAAAGAAGAAACTCTCCACTAACTGATTATATGAGAGAAACTTTAGTGAAGTTTTTTTAAAATACAGTATAATGCGTTTAAAAATTCCCTACATTTTTCGGAAGTCGTAGAAATTTCCCTATTAATCGTACAAAAAAATCCATCACAGCGTTAAAAAGCTCGTTTTTTTCAAGAACAAAAATCTGATTTCAGTTTATCGGTTATTTCCGTTAAATGACGTCTGATTCTCATTTGTATACAGCACCCCCCTTCTAACTGACCAAAATGGCGGCCTTAGCGAGTCTACACATAGATGCTTCAGACTTGCGAACGTCGATAGAGATTTTCGATGTGTACAGCGCATTTACACTCACATCTAAAGAAGTAAATGCTGTGCTTTTATTTTGTACGTAGTTACTATCGAATCTCGATGATTTTAGATTTAAAAACTTATCGTTGATCGCAAGTTTATCCCGGACTGGGATCGCAGGGAGCGAAGAACTAGGTCATCGAAGGGTGCTCTCAGAATTTATGAGCTCGCGTGAAATTTTTCTATTATAACAATAAATGAGGGTGATGATTCTATTCTAAATAGTTTCTAGTAGTGTTTGTTTTTTTCTTAGGATCTGTACTTTGTTATATCGTGCCGAAATGTCCGACGAAACATCGTGAAAACAAATGCAAGAATGATAACTCTTGCCTAGATCTAATTTCTAATAGAGATTTGGCCGATTTCGTTTACCGTTTGTTGTGTCTGTGTGCATGTAAGACCGCATTTTTAACAGAAATAGTGATTTAACGTTTAGAAATCACTCCTGAATGCATCCATTTAAATTCATGCAAAACAAAACTTTTTTTTTATTTTTTAATCAGAGCATACAAGTGCTAATCAAATTGAGTAAAACTTTGTTCTCTCTGTTGGTTTCACATTTTAAACAGTGCATGAACTTTCTTCACTTCTTTTTCATTAAGTTGTTTTGTTTCACCAAACATGTAGTTAGAAAGAAAAAAAAACACAAGAAAAACTGAAAACTTTGTAATGATTTTATTGTGCACAAACAAGCCTATTCAATACTAATTTTTATCTCACACACACACACACACACACACACACACACAACACACACACACACACACACACACACAGTCACACAAAGTCACACACACACACACAAATACAATATATATATTACACACACACACACACACACACACACACACACACACACACACACACACACACACACACACACACATAAGATTCACACACACACACACACACACACACACACACACACACACACACACACACACACACACACACACACACACACCACTCATACCTCTACAATTCATACTTGCATGTATGCACACTTAAATAAAATGTACAGACACTAAGAATACACACAGATTAGGCAACTCACAAAAATGTCCAAATTTGCATTTTTAATTGTACAAGAAAAATGTTAAAAAATACATCACTAATAAGTCTATATCATACAGGCATTGCAACAGTATGTAACACAGTGAAAGATATTTCAGCAGAGGTCTAGGAGGTCTGTGATATATTTAGGAAGAAACTATGCAAAGGTTAAAATCACTGGGCACAAAAAGGATACATGCAACATCACAATGCAACATGTAAGCTCACCAGAAACCTAAAAAAAAAAAAAAAATTAATAAAAGAACACAGATGATCACATGAGTACACCTATGATATATTGTACAGAAGATGCTTGACAAGACAAGGGGGGGGGGGGGTTAGGGGAAAAAAACAAACAGAATCACTTGGAATGGCCTTATAAAGACATGCGCATTGTTTCAAGACAAACATTTTGATAGGTGTACCATTTTTGTCAGTCAATTAGAAACATATATGATGTTAATGCCTATGAGGGGGAGGGGGGCTGAGTGGGGGGGGGGGACCAGAATAACTTGGAATGCTCTTTAAAAAGACTCACTGTTTCAAGACAAATATTTTGATAGGTGTACCATTTCTATCAGTCAATTAGAAGCTGAGATATGATGTTAATGCCTATTGAGGGGGGGGGGAGAGAGGAGTGGAGGGGGGGGAACCAGAATCACTTCGAATGCCCTTTAAAAAGACTCACTGTTTAAAGACAAACATTTTGATAGGTGTACCATTTCTGTCAGTCAATTAGAAGCTGAGATATGATGATAATGCCTATTGAGGGGGGGGGGGGGGGGGAGAGGAGTGGAGGGGGGGGGGGACCAGAATCACTTCGAATGCCCTTTAAAAAGACTCACTGTTTAAAGACAAACATTTTGATAGGTGTACCATTTCTGTCAGTCAATTAGAAGCTGAGATATGATGATATGCCTATGGGCTGGTTTTGTGTTATTATTTGGACAGGTTTTATGCTTCACAAATTGTTGTCATAGGGGTGTTTTGGATGACTGCAGTTTGCCTCTACATGATTTTTAGCTTCTAAAAAAAAATACATAGCATCTGAGTAATAAGTACAAGCTGTAATATAGATCTTAGACACTTTTAGGCATTCTTGAGATTTTTACAGGAGGGTAAAGTACCCCTTTCAGCTCAATTCGCGAGCTATTTTTAGAATTTTTCTCTGATTTTGATGTAAAATTCCATTTGTTTCCTTTGACTTATTTTTCTGCTTTTTAGATATTTGTTTCTTCAAAGTAGCATAAAACAATATAAAACTAGTTTCAGCACTGTCAGGTTCATAATAAGCATGAGGGAGATGTCCAAATAAGGCTTTAAATAACGAAATGACATTTTTATCCCATCTGAAAATTTTTGAAGTGGTATATCTCAAAAACCGTCTAAGATAATGATATGAAATTTTGCATGCTTCTTGATCTTGCTACTATCTTTCATTTGAGATAACAAACATCAAATTCTATGACATCTGAAAAAATGAGTGGTCCTACCTACTTGTATAAGTATTAGTTGGTTGCTTTACTTTCACTTTTCGTGATTTTATATATATATATATATTATATATATATTATATATATATATATATATATATATATATATATATATATATATATATATATATATATATATATATATATATATATTCTCATCCTTTTCTCTGTCTGGCTCTTCGTCTCCCTCTCTTTACTCTTCCCTGTAAGACAATCTTGGCCAGTTCAGATGTTCGTGTGACGTGCCTGTACTGGTTGGGTTTGCTTTTTTTTTTCAGTGATTTATTTTTGTTGATATTACCCCACAAGTAACAAACTGGAAAAAAAAAAGACTTGTGAAGAGGGCTGATAGCTGATGAGAATCATGCGCACATGTTATATCCTGTTCCTCTTTTCGGAAGAGTAGGCCATCGTGTGCCGGTGGGAACAGATGACATTTACAAAACAGCATACACACGGGGACTGGATGTAAAAAAAAAAGCATATAAATGCTTATTTCATTATCTTCGATATAAAAGAACAAAAAAAAAAATTTAAAAAAAATCATCTGACGACTCCGATTGAAAACATTTCTTTCTTGGGGAGGTGGGGGGTTGGGTTGGAAACTGTATTGCCCCCTACACATACGATGCTGTTCTGCTGTTTGAAGTGTCCGGCTGTCTGCCTTCTTTACCGCTTGACCCTAAAGGTCTCCTTCTATTCGTGATCCTTTTCAAAGACTGTGCGCAGTTTAGATAAAAATCTGTTTGTTCTTTCAGTGTGTTGTTCTGTGGAGATTTATGACGCTTTTTGCAGCTACAGAACATTACAGGGAAGGAAAAGTGGTGATGCATGTCTGGACGTTGTGTAATTCTCCTGATTAATTTATTTCTGGCTTGTTGAGGTGTTGGCTTTTCTTGTCTCTTCATCCAGGCTTTTGCTTTCATGTGTCAAGTTTTTCAACCTTGTAGTTGTGAATTTTTTTTTGTCGCTTCATTGTTAGGCTACAGAACGCTGGGTAAGCAGGAACCCGGATGTTGCGATATTCCTCAGATGTCCTTTTGATTTCTTGTGAAAAACGTTTTCTTCTGCCGCAACATGTACATGAATGAACTGTTTCCTCACACGCAAGTGTGGACTCTCTTTGTGTTGGACATGTTTCGATGAACAATCTCTTTTCTGCTCCATTCTGGTTAGAATTCATCTCCATCGTGACTCCGCTCTTCACTTTCTCCTTCTGTGCCTGCAAGGTCCGCAAGGTGCACCTTTTAAAAAAAAAACTGTAATGCCCCCTATAATCACAAAAACATGGCCCCTAAAGGAAATTCTATCAGTCACAAACAAGAATGAACTGCCATCTATAATCACTAAAGCATGATTCCTAAAGAACAGTATTTTTTTTAGGATTCGGATGGTTTATTCATTTATAGGCCAAGGCCCTTATAAAGGGGCATACGAACATTTTTTAAAAAATGTTTTTATTCAATCCAATAGAGTATGCATACATAAGCAAATCAGGAGAAATTGTGTATCATCATGGAATGATTTTTTCAATCAAAAAACAAAAAGGAAATGCACAAACTTTGTTTCAATCAATAAAAAATGATAATGGTTTAAGGAAAAAAAGCTTTTTCTATTCGTTGACATAAAAAATTGAGAATGCTTTTCTATGACACATATTATACGAATGTGCATAATGCTAATACATAAGATCAAGCTCACG
>CM060330.1:33918388-33925888 GCA_030674155.1 Stramonita haemastoma
ATCTTGCGCGCACTATAAATCATGTTCCGCTTTTCGTAGGAGTAGGCCATCGTGCCGGTGGGAACAGACGACATTTACAAAACTGCATACACACGGGGAGTGGATGTAAAAAAGCACAAGAGTGCTTATTCCATTATCCTCAATATAAAAAAATAATCAAATCAAATATAAAAGAATAAATCAAATCAAATCTCTCTCTCACTCTCTCTCACTTACTCTCTCCCTCATATCTTCCCTGTTTGTTTGTTTTTATTATTATGTGTATGGACAAATATTCCAAGTCCATAACTCGCCCTGTCTGACCCAGTTCCATGCCAAATCTACTTTCTGATTGGCTGAAGAACAATGCGGAGTCACGTGGACCACTGACCTCATCTTCAGCCCCTCCTAAACTGTCTGCACACAACGCCTCTAGGTCATCACATCACACACACACACACAGAGGTGTGTTGGTCTTGCCTGACCAGTGAGAGACTGGCCGGCGCTTTCCTTGCCCACAGACAGAAGCCCAGTCTTCAGACCGGTCTATTCCCTTTGCGCTTTTATCTGGGGGGACTTTGTGATGCCGCTGTGTCTCAAACAATCCCCTCTCACTGTTTATGAGTGTGATCAAACCAGGCCTGCCCTGACAACGTTATTACAGTACACACACAGACCTACGATTTATAGCTACCAAGATATCTGATTTGGTCCATGTAAGGAGTGTGTGTGTGTGTGTGTGTGTGTGTGTGTGGTGTGTGTGTGTGTGTGGTGTGGTGTGTGGTTGTGTGTGTGGTGGTTGTGGGGGGTGTGGGTGGGGTGGTTGTAGGGTGTGTGTGTGTGTGTGTGGGGTGTTGGGTGGTGTGGGGTTGGGGGGTTGTAAGGGGTGTGTGTGTGTGTTAGGGGGGTAATGTGTGTGTAAGGTGTGTTGTGTGTGTGTGTGTGTGTGTTGAAGTATTGAAAAGGTGCGCCATTACGAACTGCTTTTTCCTTTGCCCTCTGCTATGACCTCATCCAAAAAAAGAAAAGAATGTTTCCTTTACTTGCCCCTCTCTCTCTCTCTCTCTCTCTCTCTCTCTCTCTCTCTCTCTCTCTCTCTCTCTCTCTCTCTCTCTCTCTCTCTCTCTCTCTCTCTCCTCTCCTCTCTCTCCTGCCTCTCAATACAAATCTTCAACAAACTAATGAACCCATGAAACAAAACAGAAACAGAAAAAACAAAGCCGACATCATACACAATCTCACTTCCAGCGCTACGGTTAGTCAGTTATTCACAACAGTCGTGTGCTCACAACATTGATTACACACTCTCCCCAAAGTCCTTCGGATGAGACTACAAACCGAGGCCCCGTGTGCGAACGCACGAGACATCTTGCGCACACGTTAAATCCTGTTCCACTTTTCGTAAGAGTAGGCCATTGTGTGCCAGTGGGAACAAATGACATTTACAAAACTGCATACACACGGGACTGGATGTAAAAAAAAAAAAAAAAAGCACATGAGTGCTTATTCCATTATCCTCGATATAAAAGAATAAAAGAAAAGATAGAAAAGAAAAAAAATATCTGGATAAGCCTGAAAATGAATGTGTCGCCTAACTTTGATCACTTATGAATTTCAGATACTTTGAAGAAACATTATGAACGTACATGCTTCCAAAACTCTCTGAGACCACGGACATATTCAAGAGCTCGACAATATAGCAAAAAAGGCTGTCCGACATATCGAAAAGAGGATTGATAAATATGACAATGTAATGTAAAAGTAGACAGACAGAGCCTGAGACAGACAGACAGACAGAAAGACAGAAGAAGGGGCAGATAAACAGCACTGTTGCCAGCCCTCTGTGTGTGTGTGTGTGTGTGTGTGTGTGTGTAATATCAGAAGACATACGTCATTCTCTGAGTTAAGCCCTGTCAGACAGCGGTGACGTGGCGGATGGGAGGAGGGGGGAAGGGAGATATAGAAGTGTGGAATCAGAGAGAGACAGACAAACAGACAGACAGACAGACAGACAGACTGAAAGACTGAAAAACGGACAGGGAGAAGTGGGGAATAAGTGATAGATACAGAGAGAGAGAGATACAGAGAGACAGACAGACAGACAGACAGACAGACAGACAGACAGACAGACAGACAGACAGACTGAAAGACTGAAAGACGGACAGGGAGAAGTGGGGAATAAGTGAGAGATACAGAGAGAGAGAGAGAGACAGAGAGAGAGAGAGAGAAGGGGAAAGGGAGTGTAAGTGAGGAGAAAGAGAGAGAGATAATCAAAGATGCTGCACAATATGCAACAGCACTCACAGATACCCGCAGACATTAAATATGACAACACTCACAGATACATGTAGTAGACAAAACATGTCAAAACAAGACAAAACCTTGGTCACAAACGGGTGAAATCGTGTCATGTCAAGAAGAATTTTAGACAGAACACATGAACACCAGACGAAGATGTAGACATCATAAAACAAAATTATAAAAAGAACTTATGCACACACAAAATCAGATTAAAACCATATATATGACAAACGAGACGAGGCAAGTACAAAAACATAAAGCAGTCTTTAAAAAAATGACAGCAAGGAAAAGCAGAAAAGTTACAGGGAAAAATATCATGAAACATATTAAATCATACATATCATGGACTTCATAACCCTATGAACCGCACAGATTTATGATATAAACTAATAAAAAAAATCACAGACACACTGACTTCACATAATCACTAACCACAGCTGTCAGTTTCCCACACTTGCAGCTTCTCTCAGCTGCTAATTAACACATCACATCCCAGCCCAGATGAGGGGGTCAGCTGGTGCTGATTATAGCAGGAACTGACCACACTTGGGACTAGGTAAAAGGAAAAGGCGCACTAAATATAGCATTCTAGACTGTGTGATGTTGGATTTGTGCACTGTGTAACATGACACAAGACACGACCCTTCCTGATGACGTCATACGCATCACCCACCGTCAGTAACGTCACTGCAGTCCCAAGGCCAGCCTGGGATATGGGAGGACTCAGCTGCCCACAGCAACATCAGTGACGTCAGTTCATTTTAAGGCCATCATTTCTTACCTTTAACAACAACCAGACACTGAGGTCAAAGCGCGGGTGAATCTATCACCACGTGGTGACCTGTCCCTGACCTCATGGTGACCTCACCTCATGCTGACATCCCTCCCTCACCCTTGTAAGAGAGAGAGAGAGAAAGGAACACCTGTCTGATAGCACAGGTGACACAGAGGACATGGAAATAACGGACAGTACAAGGTAAGCATTCTTGTTGTCTTCTTATTGTCCTTTTGTCTTCTTGTTGTATTGAGGGAGGTCATTACTCGAGCAGTGGCCATGCCCATTCTGAAGATGACCGGGTCAGGGTCAGAGGCCACAGTGTATGTCAGAGTGTTCACGTCACTGCCTCAGGCTCCCAAAGAAGTGTCCCTGGAAGGTTTAATTAAACCACTGTCTCTTTACTTCCAGTACAGATGATAGGATGATCTGGTGGTGTTTGTAGTCGTATTGCCAGAACGAACTATTAAAAAATAAGGCACTTTATGTGTTTACTCTTCACTGCTTTGGATGCCATTTTGAGACTTACGTTATGACCCAAAATGTGTGTATTGGAAATTGTTTTGCGAAAACCTGAACTGAAACAAAAAGAAATTTCAATCATGCATGTGCAATGTACAAATTATGCATACTACTTAACATTTCTAGAGAAAAACAAAACAAGAACATCTTCAACATTAGGTTTTCGAGAGCATGGCTGAAATCAAGTGAAATCTTGTTGCAAACTCCGCAAAATCTCAACCTTTTTCTAACAAAATCAGACCTGGCGCAGAAGCATCAAAGCAGAGACAAAAGCAGCTGGAAAATGACGTGGGACGAGCTGAAAAGGATTTCCCAGAACCGAGTCTGTTAGAGGAGTGTTGTTGTTGCTGCAGCCCTTTGTTCCCTAGGGAATTCATAGGTATAAGTCAAGTAAATCATGTCCGACAAAAATAACCTCCCTAAAGGTGGAAAATCCCCGTTTCCCGACAGCAGATTATAGCCCACTAAAGCCAGTCTCTGTTGTCTGCAGTTTGACTACAGCAGACAGACAGAGGTAAACGGCCATTCAAGTCCGGAACTCTACACCGCTGACTGTCACTGGCGTGTCCTGAGTGGTGTCACCAGGGAGATCCCATTCACCGTGTAATGTGTAATGCGCGCGGGGGCCAAAGTAATGGAGGGGGGAGAGAGAGAGAGAGAGAGAGAGAGAGAGAGAGAGAGAGAGAGAGAGAGAGAGAGAGAGAGAGAGAGAGAGAGAGAGAGAGAGAGAGAGAGAGAGATCAAATCGAATCAAATCAAATCAAATCAAATCAAATTCTTTTATTTTGATGATAATGAATAAGCACATAATTATGTGTTTTTTTTACATCCAGTCCCCAAAAGAGAGAGAGAGAGTTTTGTAGAGAAGACTGTGGTGTGTGTGTGTGTGTGTGTGTGTGTGTGTGTGTGTGTGTGTGTGTGTGTGTGTGTGTGTGTGTGTGTGTGTGTGTCCGTGTGACTGTTCTAAACCGACAGTGTTGGCTATTAAATTCACTGCATTCTGCATGTCCCTGACTAGCCTGGTGGTCAGAGTGATGCCCTCGTGATCTGCTGACCGGGGTTCGAATCTCGTTCAAGAGGATTTTTCTTCTAGAGTTAACATCAGTGCCGACTCCATTTTTCCCAAAAGTCCTTCGGGTGAGACTAGAAACCAAGGTCCTGTGTGCGAGTGCACGCAAAACACCTTGCGCACACGTTAAAACCCGTTCCGCTTTTCGCACGAGTAGTTCATTGTGTGCCGGTGGGAATGAATGACAAAATTGACAAAACTGCAAACACGGGGGGACTGAATGTAAAATAAATACACACATGAATGCTTATTCCATTATCCTCGCAGGCCTAAAAAAATGAATCAGAGACACTATGATATGGATAACTGATACCAGAAGATGATCAACACTGCTTAAACAGACACAGGAAAGAAACAGAAATAAATACATCAACAGGACTGGTCAGGGAATGGAGAGAGAGGCGGAGTAAAAGGAACTGGACAGCGATGCCAAGATGCTGACAGAAAGAAACATGGACAATGGCGACAACAAAAAGAACCATTCCTTTTACAATGGTAAAAGAAATCACCAAACAGAAGCTAAACCAGATCTAGATCATGAGGAGTCGACATGGGTAGGGTCACCTGCTAGATGTGGACATAGGGATAAAAAAAAAATGATAATGGTAATAATAATAATAATAATAATAATAATAATAATAATAATAATAATAATAATAATAATAATAATAGCGATGATGATTAAAATTCGGGCTGCTCTCCCCGGGGAGAGCGCGTCGCCACAAGTGCAGCGCCTACCCATTATTTTTCTTTCTTTTTCCTGTCTGCAACTGTATTTGTTTTCTCTATCAGAGTGGCTTTTTTCTACAGAATTTTGCCAGGAACAACCCTCTTGTTGCTGTGGGTTCTTTTACGTGCACCAAATAATGATGTGTAACATACGGGACCTCGGTTTATCGTTTCATCCGAAAAACTAGCGCCAAGACCACCACTCATGGTCTTATGAATGGGGGAAAAGTTTTAGGCCCAAACTGGATTGGAACCGTCGCACACCCCGACACGGACTTTTCGCTTTCTGGGCAGGCGTGTTACCTCCTAGACCAACGATCCACCAAAAGTGACTTTATTTTATTTTGTTTGGTTTTTTTTGTTTATTATTTCTACAATCCATTCTGACCGTTGCACATCAAGTTCTTGACAGTGTTGGAATAGGAGGAAGAACCCCCACAAACCTTATTTATTTTATTTTTATTTTATTCTTTTATATCGAGAATAATGGAATAAGCACTCGTGTGCTTTTATTCATCCGGTCCCCGTATGTATACAGTTTTGTAAATATTGTCATCTGTTCCCACCGGCACACGATGGCCTACTCTTACAAAAAGCAGAACAGGATTGAACGTGTAAGCAAGATGTTCTGCGTGCGTTCGCACACGGGGCCTCGGTTTACAGTCTCATCCGAAAGACTTTTGGGGAGAATGGAGTCAGCACTGATGTTAACTCCAGGGGAAAAATCCCATCGACCGGGAATCGAACTTGGGTCGTCAAATTGCGAGCGCAATGTTCTGACCACTAGACTACCCCGTCCACCTTGGCTTTGCAGAGGACATCATCATTATCTCCTGGTCTGACAAGCAAAGAATCAAAGCTAGCTGAGTTGGTCAAAAGACAAGACAAACATCAAGAAGACATAACCTAAAAATCAACCCTGAAAATAACAAGGTGATGGCCAGAAATATTTCCTACATCATTAGCAAGTTTCAAGACCGAAGACCGCATAATTATTGTCATAGAGTGAAGGTTTTGAGTGGCATGTTCAAATTAAAGTAAAACATTTTACAATAATGAGCAACATAATATAAAAAAGTGTCGCACATATCAAAATGAAACAGCTTTTGACATCGCACGCACGCACGCGCGCACGCGCGCACGCGCGCGCATGCACACACACACACTACACACACTACACACACACCAAACACACACATACACTACACACACTACACACACACCACACACACACACATACACTCACATACACTCACACTCACACACACACAACACACACACCACACAACACACACACACACATACACACACATACACACACACTACACACACTACACACACACACACACACACTACACACACACACACACACACACACACACACACACACACACACACACACACACATCAACCCAACAAACAAATTCGTGATTTGAACAAGAGTGTAATGATTAGTTTATCACGAGAAGAGCCACATAGTTTGGGGGCATGCCACTTTGTCACTGGCTGCCTGACATGGCAATGAGGGCCTTCAGCACACTCCGTCACGACTCTTGCTGCTGCTGCTGCTGCTGCTGCTGCTGCTGCTGCTGCTGCTGCTGCTGCTGCTGCTGCTGCTGCTGCTGAACCCACACACGTGGGGCAAGAGAGGATGGGGGCCGTGTATCCAGCATGCGTGCACGAGTACCTAAGTATGGTTTTGAACCCTTTTTATCAAGTACGTTTCCAATTCAATTCAATTGAATATACTTTATTATCTCTAAAACAGAGAAATTCCAGTGGGTTACAAGCCATATAAGAACAAAAGCCACGTAAAAATAATGTCAATATAGCACAACACAGGTCTAAGGGTGCGCACAAAGAGAACGCTTGCACGCGATAAAAGCGAGCGCGATAAAGCAAGCGGTTGTAATGTTGTTCAAAATTTGCTTGTGCCGGACAAAAAGCACACTCGCTTTATCAAGCCTGCAATTTCAAGCAACGCTTGGAAAGCGTAAAGAATCAAAAGTTAATTCTTTATCGCGAGCAAGCGTGTTCATACTTACAGATATAACTATATATACACATACATTTCAACTAAGGATGACTAAAATTAGTGTAATAACTAGATGCTCCTCTGGCAGAA
>CM060330.1:33928388-33940888 GCA_030674155.1 Stramonita haemastoma
GAGAGAGAGAGAGAGAGAGAGAGAGAGAGAGAGAGAGAGAGAGAGAGAGAGAGATTCATGATTCAAATGATTTAATTGCATAGATAGGTACATCCATTGCAATGCGAAAAAAAAAGAAAACCATGGCATACAATTATATGATCATCCAGACAAGGATTCCTTATCATGGAATTCATTACCATTTAGTCAAAAAGCACATTAGAAAGAAATATTTCGAAAATATTTTGCAAAACATTTGCTTCATTACAGCAGTCACGATATACCAGAAGATAGATGCTCTTTTTCCACAGTTTCATTCAAAACCACGGGCTCTTCTTCGCCTCTCAATGCACGTACCAAACGTTCCTGCCCTTCCTGGAGGGCTGCCAAAATTTCCCTGCCAAAATCTCGTGGCTGTGCTGTTGGCTGTCGTGATTCACGAAGTCCACTGTCCCCTGTCTCCACGTGCTGGGTGCTGTCTACACAGTGTGAAGCAGCTGTGTTGCCACTCTTGTCGGCATGGAGTGTGTCACTTTGGCACATGACAGTTTCAACAGTTTCAACACCCCCACACAAACTCTGTTCAACACACTCTGTCGCATCCAGTGCCCCATATACAAGTGCCACAGTCTGTGTGTCAGTGTTGCATGGTGCCATGTCAATGGATGGGCAATCATGCCTTGTGTCAGTCAGGGGGTGGGTTACAGAGGGAGGGGATTCGTCACCATACACAAACATGTCTGCCCCAACCCCGTCATTGCAGTTGTTGACAGTATATAGCAAACTGGGTGGGGTTGGAAGAAACAAATTTGAAGGGGATGAATCAATTGGACTTGCCTTTTTTTCTTGCTGCATTCTATGCTCCTCCGCTCTTCTCCTGTCCCTGTTCGCCTGTGACACAGACTTTCTCCTATACACAACACTGTGATCTTCAGTGACAGGGGGCTGGCTGGCAGTTGTTGTTGTCATCCTGAGTATCACAATTGTTTGGTTACCTCTGCCGTTTATCTTGAACGAAGACAGCGTGTTTTCCTGCAGAGCTGCATTCAGTATAGCTTCTAAAGTAGACGGGAGTCCTTCGACAGGCATTCTGTACGTGAAACTGTGAAAAACTGGATATTTTAAGCGACTGCTGCAGAGAGATGCGTCTTGCTGGTTTCCTAGCAAGGGAAGCTACCCGAGAGAGAGAGAGAGAGAGAGAGAGAGAGAGAGAGAGAGAGAGAGAGAGAGAGAGAGAGAGAGAGAGAGAGAGAGAGAGAATAATCTTTATTAATCTTTATTTTCCAAGGGTAACAGAGTAAGCAAGACAGACAGACAGACAGACAGACAGACAGACAGACAGACAGACAGACAGACAGACAGAGAGGGGGACTGGTAACACTGACATTGAAACTTCAGGCAAAATACTTTGGGAAGTGGGGAAATGAAACATTTGAGCACATACTTCCCAGTCAGCTCTTATCTGCAAAAGTCAATGCAGATGAGCAGAGTGATAGAAGCAATAAACAACGACATAGAACCTGACTTACTTGACTTATGCCTATGAATTCCTGGGAGAACAAAGGGCCGCAACAACACCCCTCCAACGGACTCGTTTCTGGGAGATCCTCTTCAGCTCAGCCCACGTCATTCCAGTTGCCTTCGTCTCTGCTTCGATGCTTCTGCGCCAGGTCTGTTTTGGTCGACCCACTTTCCGCTTCCCTTGTGGATTCCAGTCAAGGGCCTGTTTTGTGACATTTGAAGGGGAGAAACAGCAGATCCCTTACTGCTGAATTAAGCTAGAAAGATATTTTGTCATTCTGACGATTCAGGTGATGAATCAGTAAGTTCGGGTCCGTGTGGAGTCAAAAGAGAGGACAGAAACAGAATGAGGGTAACCACCAGTAATGAACCAGCAAAATGAGATTTTTTTTTTAGTAAATATTTATTTTAAATAATAATGATAATAATAATAATGATAATGATGATAATGATGATGATGATAATAATAATAATAATAATAATAATAATAATAATAATAATAATAATAATAATAATAATAATAATAATGATGATGATGATGATGATGGTGATGATGATGACGATGATGATGATGATGATGATGATGATGATGATGATAATATTAATATTAATATTAGTAATATTAACAATAATAACAATAATAACAATATTGATAATAAAATCATGAATTAATTCAGGATGTCTGGGATGCTGTCTGTCATTCCTAGGGTTCAGCTGACGGAACTGAATTTTTCCCTGTACAGAAATCTGAAGCCCAGTGAAGGTGACTGATAGGAAAAGTAAAGCTTAACTACTTCATCCGATGATGCATTGACGGATACTGATAACCAATACTGCTGATAAACTGACCTTTTTTTCAGTGTGCACAAATGGGAAGCAAACTTGTGAACAGGTATTAAAGTGAGAGATGGCCTACTCTTTCGAAAAGCTGACCATGTTCGAACATCACACGTTATGAACTAGTTAATAAATAAGATGTACATATTGAGTTGATGTATGGTTAGGTAAACCAGTCGCCAGGTGATTCTGCTCAGCTCGGTTCGAATCCCCTTCAAGGGAATTTTTCTCCTGGTGTTGACATCAGTGCGGACTCCACTCTCCCCAAAAATCTGTCGGATGAGACTGTAAACAGAGGTCGCGTGTACGTGTGTGAACGCACCCGGAGCATCTAGTGCACTTGTTAAAACCTGTCCAAGATTTCGGAAGATCTTATTTTATTTATTTTTATTTTATTCTTTTATATCGAGGATAATGGAATAAGCACCCATATGCTTTATTTTCATCCAGTCCCCGTGTGTATGCAGTTGTGTAAATATTGTCATCTATTCCCACCGGCACACAATGGCTTACTCTTACGAAAAACGGAACAGGATTTAATGTGTGTGCAAGATGTTCTGCGTGTATTCGCACACGGGGCCTCGGTTTACAGTCTCATGCGAAAGACTTTTGGGGAGAGTGGAGTCTGCACTGATGTTAACTCCATGGGAAAAAATCCCCTCCAACGGGAATCGAACTCGGGTCGTCAAATTGCAAGCGCAATTAGGCTATTATGCACCTCCGGTGGCAAAGGGGGACAAATTATACAAAACCATATGCACACATGGACTAGATACAAAAAAAAAACCCAATGAAAGCTTAATCCATTATCCTCGAAATAAAAGAAAAGAAAAAAAAAAAGCGAAACAGGTATTTTTAAACCAGTGTGCAAGATGTTCTGCGTGCGGTTTGCACACGACTAGAACTACGGGTTATGGTTTTATCCAAATCCTAAAGACTTTAAAGGAAGTGGAGTCGGTACTGATGTTAATTAACTGCAGAGGTAAAATCCCTTCGAATCGGATGTCTTGGAGGTGGCTTGATCCGTCTCCATGACTGTCTAAAGGGCATTGCCCTTTTGTAAAAGAAACTCAGTGCCTGCCTCCTTAGGAAAAGAGAAGAAGAAGAAGAAATACAGAACGGTGCATTCCATTATTGAATGTCAGTGCCTAGGGAAAAAGGAAGAAGAAGAAATTACAGAACGGTGTACTCTATTCCTGAATGAATGAAATCATAGCAGAATTCTTTGGGGGTTGTTGTTTTTTTCAAGTAGGCCTACTCTGACAAATTGCAAGATTGTGTAAACTATCAAATATCAAGGTACACAGAAACAGAGAGAGAGAAAGGAGAGAGAGAGAGAGAGAGAGAAAGGAAGAGAAGCAGAAAAAGAGAGACAGAGAAGAGACAGAGGAGAGACCGAGAGAGGACAAGAGAGAGACGAGAGAGACCGAGAGAGAGACAAAAGACGAGAGCAGGAGACGAGAGACTAGACAGAGAGAAAAAATAGACAGACAGACAGACACAAAGTTAAACAGACAGACAGACAGTTGTTTCAGCCCCATATTATAACATTTCAACCCCCACCATCCCCCACCAATTCCCTTTGTTCCCGGCAGACCGGTACCGTACATACCACTCTGACCTCTGAGGGACAGGAATCACCTGGCGACTGCTGTAGCCAGACACGCATCACCTCCCCACCTCTTTTTGTCAGCCAGTAAATTAACGCAGTGCTGTGCTGTACTGTTCCCTGGAATCACTCCTGTCTGCCTGCCTGCCTGTCCTCACTAGGCTACTCTTTTCATAGCAAACCAGACAGCACGGAATGAAGGCGGCCATCTTGTCAGGCGTGAGTGACGTCACGAAGTCAGCATGGTTCCAGAACCTTCGTCTCGGTAGCTGAAAACAACTGGAATGAGACACAGCACGGGGTGAGGGAGTACAGTGCTCCTGTTACACCAGCATGTGTCGTCTGGTTACACTGAGCATGAACAATAAGGTCTGGTACACACACACACACACACACACACACACACACACACACACACACACACACACACACACACACACACACACACACACACACACACACACACACACAGCATTCACATTGTGGTCTGGTACACACACAGTATTAGCAATAAGGTCTGGTACACACACACACACACAAAGCATGCACATTGTGGTCTGGTACACACAAAGTATTAACAATAAGGTCTAGTACACACACAGCATTAATATTGTGGTCTTGTACACACACAGTATTAACATTGTGATCTGGTATACACATAGCATTAACATTGTGATCTGGTACAGAACATTAACATTGTGATCTGGTACATACAGCGTTAACACTGTGGTCTGGTACACACACAGCATTAAAATTAGAGTCTGGTGTAACACAGCATTAACATTGTGATTCTTGGTACACACACAGCATTAACAATAGGTCTGGTACACAACAGCATTAACATGAGGTCTGGTACACACACACAGCATTAACATTTGTGATTCTGGTACACACACAGCATTAACATATTAAAGTTGATCTGGTACACACACACAGAAATAACATTGTGTCTGGTACAGAAACAATTAAACATCATTGGTCGGCACACACACGCATTAACATTGTGTTGGTACACACACACAGCATTAACATTGTGTCTGGTACACACACAGCATTACATTGTGTCTGGTACACACACACACGCATTAAATTGTGGTCTGGTACACACACAGCATTAACATTGTGGTCTGTGATCTGCAGCATTAATATTGTGTCTGGTACCACACAGCATTAACATTGTGCTATGGACACAACACACACAGCACTAACATTGTGATCTGGTACACTGGCATAACATGGACTGGCACAAGCATTAACATTGTGGTTGGTACATAACAGTATTCATAGGCGTACACACACAGCATTAACATTGTGATCTGGTACACACACAGCATTAACATTGTGATTTACACACACAGCATTAACATTGTGATCTGTTACACACACAGCATTAACATTGTGATCTGGTACACACACAGCATTAACATTGTGTCTGGTACACACACAGCATTAACATTGTGATCTGGTACACACACAGCATTAACATTGTGGTCTGGTACACCACAGCATTAACATTGTGATCTGGTACACACACAACATTAATATTGTGATCTGGTACACACACACATTAACATTGTGATCTGGTACACACACACAGCATTAAGATTGTGATCTGGTACACAGCATAAACATTGTGATCTAGTACACACACACAGCATTAACATTGTGTCTGGTACCACAGCATTACATTGTGATCTGGTACACACACACACATTAAATTGTGATCTGGTACAACTTAACATTGGTTGTCAACACTTGATCTAACAGCATAAACATTGTGATCTAGTACACACAAGCTTAAGATTGTGATCTGGTACACAGCATAAACATTGTGATCTGGTAAACAACGTATATGTTAAGCTGGGGAACATAAGTCAGTCAGGGTGTATGTATGTTGTGGGCGACTCCTTCGGTTAACTGTCAAGCTGGGGAACAGCAAACCTCATCCAGTGCTAGTGCAGCAGAGGTAGGCGAGCAACAATTATCGCAAGGGATGGAGGCCGTGGATCGTTGGTCTTGAAGTAACGCACCTGCCTACAAAGCCAAAATTCCCAGTTCGAAGTGTGTGGTGGTTTGATCCCGTTTGTGACCGAAACTTTTCCCCCATCAATTAGACCATGAGTGGTGGTCTGGGTGCTACTTTTTCGGATGAGACGATCAGCCGAGGTCCCTGTGCGACATACATTTCGCTAATGTAAAAGAACCCCGGCAACAAGAGAGTTTTCCATGTCCAATTTCTGTAGAAAAACTCCCACTCTGATAGGAAAACAAATACTTTTGTATCAGTGGTAAGCACACGCACGCGCTCATGCACGCGCGCGCGCACACACACACACACACACACACACACACACACACACACACACACACACGAATAGCCGGGACGGATAGCCTAGTGGTCAGAACATTGCGCTGGCAATTTGAAGACCCGGGTTCGAATCTGGTCGAGGAGATTTTTCTCCTGGAGTTAACATCAGTGCTGACTCCACTCTCCCCACAAGTCCTTCGGATGAGACTTTAAACCGAGGCCCCGTGTGCGAACGCACGCAGAACATCTTGCGCACACGTTAAATCCTGTTCCGCTTTTCGTAAGAGTAGGCCATCGTGTGCCGGTGGGAACAGATGACATTTACAAAACTGCATACACACGGGGACTGGATGTAAAAAAGCACAAGAGTGCTTATCCCATTATCCTCGATATAAAAGAATAAATAAATAAAACACACACACACCACACACACACACACACACACACACACACAAAACACACACACACACACACACACACACACACACACACACACACACACACACACACACACACACACACACACGCTATCCCCAAGTAGGATCATTAAAAACCTATTTTTAAAAACATTTCTGGCATGGTGAATACCCAGGGCCACATAATGCTTGCCCTTGAAAAAAATATTGATCCTGATTCCCTCCCTCACATAAATTAATGCGTTCGAAGAAAAGGCAAGGCAGCTATCAGAGCGAAAAGGGGAGAGAAGTGAATCTTGTGCTTTCAAAATAGTGACTTCCCTTGGCACGAGGTTTGCCCACTTCAGCAATTTCCCAGGAGCTGTGAGGGTTGGTGGAGGGATGGGGCGGGGGGGGGGAATTTGTTGGGATTTTTTTTTTTTGGGGGGTAGGGGGGTGGTTGGTTGTTTTCATCAGGCTGCTGACTGACGGAACAAGAGAGGAAGGAAGGCAAGACAAACTGGCTGTGTAAGGATGGAGGGAAATGGATGCTTGATGGCTCAAACATTCCCTGGCTACAGGCCATTTTCTTGTTCAAAGGCCACGCTTCGTGGTGGAAGGGGTTGTTTATGGCGATGAAGACCCCACTCTTAAATTCGTCATGTTCTCCAGAGAGCAGAAATTAATCCAGTTTTCAAACTATTTGGAACGTGAAGGTTAGTGAGGGTATGTGTATGTTTGGTGCGTGTTTGTGTGTGTGTGTGAGTGCGTGTGTGTGTGTGTGTGTGTGTGTGTGTGTGTGTGTGTGTGTGTGTGTGTGTGTGTGTGTGTGTGCGTGTGTGTGTGTGTGTGTGTGCGTGTGTGTGTGTGTGTGTGCGCGCGCGCGCGCTCGTGCTGGTAGTCAAACCACAGAAAAAAGAAGAGATACAGTAACTGAACCACAATGCGTAATTGTACTGAACAAAACAGACAATATATAGGGCTCATTATCTCTGGCAGAATTTCACTCCTTTGGCTTGTAACAAAGCCCAAAACAGTTGCCAAAGGAGGGATGACTGAATGATTCAGAAACGTCTTCAACACACTTAACTTTGAGACATGCAAGTCCTCTTTAGGAAAAGAAAACCTGATGAGAAACAAAAACAAAAAACAAAAAGTCCTGTAACCCCTCCGCGGGAAACTGAGTGCAGCACTAGACAAAGGCAATGCTGATCATCACTACCTAAAAGGTAAAGGTGTCCCATAACCTATGTGATCGTAGGGTCGCGAGGCGTCAGAAACCCCAGCTTCTCTAGGGGGGCCAGCATACTGAAGGTGGCGCCCATCTCCTCTCCCTCGCTAGCTGCTTTACCTTCCCTAAGCCTTAAGAGGGCAGGTACCCATTTACAGCTGGGTGAACTGGGTGAACTGTACTGAAACCAAGGCGCGCAAATGGTCATCCATCCGCTTTGGTAACCACGCTCGACGCTGCTGAACCTTAGTTCGGGGGAAAGCGAGCAGTCTGACCACTGAGCTATCCCATCCTACACGCAGGAACGTCAGAAGAGGCAAGTTCTGCTTGGCCTGCAGAAATCAGGATCCTGGTCACTTCGGTATTGTAATAACTATTGTCAAAACAGAACTGTAAGTCATAGGCGGTGAAGGGTGTGCACTAAAACACAGGCCTCTTGAGTCCTATCACCATCCCAAGATTACAAAATGCCTGAAATCAGTATCCCATTTTCACCAGTGTCTGTGGCCTGTCCTGGGAATGGAAACTGCACCATCTATCTGTCTCCGCTTCTTTGCTAACAGCCCCCTGTGCGGCTTGTGTAACTCCTCAGAAAATCAACGGCTGCGTCACTTGTATAGTCATCATTCTCTGCCCCTACGACCCCCTCTTCTCCCTTACAGAGCATCTAATTATCCTTGCAACACGCAATACATCGGTTCAGCGCTTTCTTTCTTGACATGAGAGGGCAGTCATAGTAGACTATTCGGTCAATGTAAAATCACTTTATCTAGACACTTTATCTAGGAGAGACAGGGTGATAAGCCCTTTGACTTGTTTTGCAAGATATAGCGCTATATAAATTCCATGTATTATATTATTATTATTATTATTATTATTATTATTATTATTATTATTATTATTATTATTATTATTATTATTAGGAAACCTGTCTGCTTTGAACAAACTCGGTTGTTGTTGTTTTTGCAAGCCTGAAGAAAGTGTCATCTGAAAAATAGTCCTTCAAAAACAGTGCTGTATGTCTAGGCCTGTGCCATTGTCATTGGAATACTCTGCACACTACACAGTAATGCTTTGTCTTCAAGTCTGCAGGACATGTATATATACACAGAACACAGGACTGGTCCCTCAATCCTGCAGGACATGTATATATACACAGGACAGAGGACTGGTCCCTCAATCCTGCAGGACATGTATGTATACACAGGACAGAGGACTGGTCCCTCAATCCTGCAGGACATGTATGTATACACAGGTCAGAGGACTGGTCACGCAATCCTGCAGGACATGTATGTATACATAGAACAGAAAACTGGTCACGCAATCCTGCAGGACATGTATATATACACAGGACAGAGGACTGGTCCCTCAATCCTGCAGGATATGTATATATACACACAGGACTGGTCACTCAATTCTGCAGGACATGTATGTATACACAGAACACAGGACTGGCCACTCAGTTCTGCAGGACATGTATATATACACACAGGACTGGTCACTCAATTCTGCAGGACATGTATATATACACAGGACTGGCCACTCAATTCTGCAGGACATGTATACACAGAACAGAGGACTGGCCACTCAATTCTGCAGGACATGTATGTATACACAGAACAGAGGACTGGTCACTCAATTCTGCAGGACATGTATGTATACACAGAACACAGAGGACTGGCCACTCAATTCTGCAGGACATGTATACACAGAACACAGAGGACTGGCCACTCAATTCTGCAGAACATGTATGTATACACAGAACACAGAGGACTGGCCACTCAATTCTGCAGGACATGTATACACAGAACAGAGGACTGGCCACTCAATTCTGCAGGACATGTATGTATACACAGAACAGAGGACTGGTCACTCAATTCTGCAGGACATGTATGTATACACAGAACACAGAGGACTGGCCACTCAATTCTGCAGGACATGTATTATACACAGAACACAGAGGACTGGCCACTCAATTCTGCAGAACATGTATGTATACACAGAACACAGAGGACTGGCCACTCAATTCTGCAGGACATGTATACACAGAACAGAGGACTGGCCACTCAATTCTGCAGGACATGTATGTATACACAGAACACAGAGGACTGGCCACTAAATTCTGCAGGACATGTATACACAGAACAGAGGACTGGCCACTCAGTCCTGCAGAACATGTATGTATACACACAGGACTGGTCACTCAATCCTGCAGGACATTATATACAGAACACAAAAACTGGTCACTCAGTTTCACAGCCTCTTTCCCAGCCTGAAGACAGGACTGTGGAGACTGCCGCCTCAAAGGTGAAAAATATATGTGCCCTTGCAACCGGTTTTTTTTACTCATCATTAAGGTAGCCGCACTCTGACTTCAGTGTTAATGTCTAAACACGGCACCAAGGAGTATGTGTTATTTTTGTTTTGTTTTGGTCATAATTATGTTCTTATTGATACAAATTACCTACTCTGAAAAGCAGAACGAGCCTCAAAGTGTCTGCAAGATGATCTACGTATAGAGTTCATCTTAAGGACTTTCAGGGAAGTGGAGTCAGTACTGATCAACTCCATGGGATAAAAACCCTTTTGCACGGGAGTGTTGGTGGTGGCTCGAACCCGGGCTGGTACGGGGGCTGTCAAATAGCAGAGCATAAGGCTCTAACCACTGGGCTCCAATCCAATCAAATGATGTTGCTTAGAGACCTGCCAACCACACTGGCCATATCGGGCTGTCACCTCGTCACATTTTAAAACTCGAACAACTGGGCTATCAAGCCCTCTACTGTCAAGCCCTCTACTATGTATAGCTTATGAAAGACTACGATATAATAAATAGCCTTTCTATCTACCTATCTATCTATCTATCCCGTAGTCTGGTTCCCTTTAGTCATACCCTCTACAGTAAACTCATACCTAGAGAAGATGTTGGTGTGGTGAGGGAAGGAGGGAGGGACAGGGCTCTCACTATTGCATTAATGAATTCAGCTGCTGCTGCTGCTGCTGCAGTGTCGGTCAGCTGTCACCACGGGCTGCCCTAGCACCCCCCCCCCCCTCTCTCCTCCCTGCTGACTCAAAGGTCAGACTGTGTAGACGATGATGTCCACTTTTACTGCTGGTCAGCGCCTGGTGTAGTGCCTAGGGTCCCCTCTACAGCTTGTCTGTTACAAATGACCAGTCTGAAAGAGAAGGGGGGGAGGGAGAGAGAGAGAGGAGAAGAGAGAGAGGGGGGAGAGAGGAGGGAGAGAGAGAGAGGAGGGGGAGAGAAGGGAGAGAGAGACAGTGGAGAAGAGAGAGAGAAGAAGGGGGGGAGAGAGAGAGGGGGGAAGAGAGAGAGAGAGAGAGAGAGAGAGAGAGAGAGAGAGAGAGAGAGAGAGAGAGAGAGAGAGAGAGAGAGAGAGAGGAGAGAGAGAGAGAGAGAACTCTGAATTCTGAACTCCGAAATTGTTTAATATGTATCAGACTTAGGCCACAATACACTTTGAGGTACAAAACTGGAAAGATGCGCATAAAGAAATAAAATATAACTTCCCATAAGCTTGGTAAGACTTCGACACAATACCTTAGCATGTTCCCAAAAGTGTACATTTTTGAATAGGTATATTCCAAAATCATGACTAAATAGATGCTGACTTAGACGGAGAATCCCAACCAAAAAAACGCAAAACGAAAGAAAACACAGATAAAAAAAATATCTCGGTTCACCTAAACTGCTCCTCAGAATACCACATAAACATAATATCTGATTTTTTTATGGCAACACTTTATCACACACACCACACACACACACACACACACACACACACACCACACACACACAACACACACACACAACACAACAACAACACACACAACACAACACACACACAACACAACACAACACAAGCATTAAACACATCACACATCATTACAGCTAAAATCTTTTGTACTTTAAAAAACTATTGCATTTTCAAAACAGTCATCACACAAGTAAAGTGTGCCCGCCTAATACAGCCAGGTCAGCCTAATGTCAGGCTAATGGATGGGTGGACTGGTATTTAAATAAAAACATTTTCAGTGCAAAAATATCAGCACGCGTAATTGTGCCTGCGCCTGTCTGTGTGTACGTACATAAGGAAGGAAGAGAAGGGCTGTGGTTGTTAACACTATCACATTGCTAATGCCTAGACTACACTTGTATTTCTATCCTTGTGAAAAAACATATGGTATGATCATGTAACTCATACAAACTCTTTTGCAGGCTGTCAACTTTTCTAAGGATTTTTTATTCTCTTGTTTTTCATTTTGTTGTCGGTGTTGTTATTATTTTGTTCTGGTTGACGATAATTGTTATCTAAAAAAAATGAATGGAGGCAGGTGCAGAACTATTGGAGTGAAGACATCAAAACATTAAGGCACAACATATCGATTTCCTGAAGCATGTTGTAGCCTACGTTAAAGACATCACAACATTGAGGACAAACACTAATCAAAGTCTTGATTACAACATAAAAAATGGATTCTATGCAACATGGAGTAGGTGCACGTTAAAAACATCAAAACATTAAGGACAAACACTTGTCAAAACTCTTAGGACACAACAGATTGATTTCATGCAACATGTAGTAGCGCACGTTAAAGACA
>CM060330.1:33943388-33953388 GCA_030674155.1 Stramonita haemastoma
TGTTGTATTCATTCTGTTATATTCTTTTATATCGAGGATAATGGAATAAGTACTTATGTGCTTTTTTTACATCCAGTCCCTGTGTGTATGCAGTTTTGTCAATCGTCATCTGTTCCCACCGGCACACAATGGCCTACCCTTACGAAAATTAAAACAGGATTTAACTTGACTACAAGATGTTTTGCATGCATTCCCACACGGGGCCTCGGTCTATAGTCTCATCCGAAGGACTTCAGATCATGAGCAATGTTCTAACCGCTAAGCTATCCTGCCTCCCGCTGGCCTCTAATAAAAATGGCTCTACAAATCTGTTCCTATCACACTGGAGAATAAGAACAGGCCAGTGTGTAGCACATTAACGGACTATTAATGGCATCCCATAATAGCCACTGGGACACAACCAGTCTTCTTTCCCTAAGCGCCAGTCCATCATTTTGCCGTCCTGTCCGCCGTAAGTGTACGCCTCCCTGGTGAGAGATTGGGCTAAGGCCAATAACGGCGATTGATTTCTGTCCGTTTTATTGGCCTATGGGTCTGACCAGTAGCTTTAGTCACTGCAGACAGCCCAGGTGTGTTTAATTCAGTAGCCCATCATTATCTCGTGTTTGGGAAATAATGTGTTTTTGGGGTGGATGAAGGTGGTGATTTTTTTTGTGTGGGGAAAGGGTGGTGATTGAAACAAAATTCTACTTTGTTTTGGCCTTGCTCTTAAAAAAAAATAACACAAATAAAAAGCAACTGATGCTCCAGCTTTTGAGTTGGTACTTTTCATCACGCTAAAAAATTTATGCAGTTATCAATATCATCATCAACACAACGTCTTAGACAGGAAAAAAATCTACATTATTTTGTTTCAAATCCCTGATAGAAGACAGGAAAGAAGGAAATGTCTGGAGAATCAGTCAGCCTTACAAAACAACTGAACACTAAACAATGAAGAAAAACATCAATCAACAACGCGCGCCCTCTGAAAAAAACGTCCTTCGGACAAAATTAAAAAAAAACTGGGAGTAGTTAGAGAGGAACAGAAAGATAGGTAGGAAAATGCCTTTTAGCCGTACATGACAACCACGAACTGTTTACACGCCTACCAACCCCTATTTCTGGAGACGGGGCCTAGTCTCCCATAGGCACCACACAACTCGAAATAAAAGAATAAATAAATGAATAAAATAAACAACAACAGTCACCCACCCAAGGACACATAAAGAGGGGCAGTAAACAAAAATGGATGGAAAAACTGTCTGGTTGGTTAGCTGTATACAAACAATCACGTTGGGGTCACCAGAATGTGACAGGATGGCAGTGTGTGTGTCTGTGTGTGTGTCGTGCAACAATGTTTGCAAAGATGTGGTGCTGTGATGTCCCTTCACCAGCTAGTTTTGAAAGAAGAAAGTGAGAATTGGCAGGAGACTGGGCTCAGATAATAATTATGTGACAGAAGCTAAAGGGAGACTACATAGAGAAAAACACTGGCTGTAGCTATATTTATTTTTGTTTTGTTTGTGGCATCAATTGTCTCCCTTAGAAGCTTAAAGGAGACTATCTATCTATCCTTCTATCTGTCCCTTAGTCTGGCGACCGTGGGGGCACCCCTGAAGACTTGACAACCAGTTCCCTCTATCCCTCTCTCTGTTCTGCCTCTCTCAAAAACTCGTCAAGTTATAGGCCTGTCCATACGCTGATTTTGACAAAAGAAACTAAGACAAAGGAAAGCAAAAACTCTGGCTGTGGTTATAGCTACTTTTGTTTTGTTTGTGGTACCAATAATCTCCCTTCGAAGCTAAAGGGAGACTACAGAGAGAAAAAAACACTGGCTGTAGATACGGTTGTTTTTGCTTTGTTTGGGGTATCAACAGTCTTCCCTAGAAGCAAAAGGGAGACTAAGAGAGAAGAACACTTGGCTGTATATAGGAGCAGTTATCTAACTATAGCTAGTCGTGCCCACAATCTCTCTTAAACACGCACATGTTTTTATACAAGCTGCCGATATTTCTGCAGAAAAAAACAACACTCACTTCAGCTTTCTTTTCCCCACTTTCTATAGTATATCCATACTGCTCTATGTTGCTCTATAATTATGTCGATGTCGCTCTCTATGTCGCTCTCTGTTATTCTTGTCGCTCTTGTGTGCTTTGTCTATGTTGCTCTCTATCTGTCTGTGTTGCTCTCTGTCTATGTTGCTCTCTATCTGTCTGTGTTGCTCTCTGTCTATGTTGCTGTCTGTGTTACTCTCTATCTGTCTGTGCTGCTGCCTATTTATGTTGCTCTGTGTCTGTCTCTGTTGCTCTGTGTCTGTCTCTGTTGCTCTGTGTCTATCTCTGTTGCTGTCTATCTGTCATGTGCTGTCTATCTGTCATGTTGCTGTCTATCTTCTATGTTGCTGTCTTATCTGTCAATGTTGCTGTCTATCTGTCAATGTTGCTGTCTTCTATGTTGCTGTCTTATCTGTCAATGTTGCTGTCTATCTGTCAATGTTGCTGTCTATCTGTCAATGTTGCTGTCTATCTGTCAATGTTGCTGTCTATCTGTCAATGTTGCTGTCTATCTGTCAATGTTGCTGTCTATCTGTCTATGTTGCTGTCTTATCTGTCACGGTGCTTTCTATGTGTCCCATCTCCTCCTTTTTCCTGCCTGTTTTTCTTCCTAACATCACTACCACAAAAGTGCAGCGTGCACTCTCTGTCTCTGTCTCTGTCTCTCTGTCTCGTCTCTGTCTCTGTCTCTGTCTCTCTCTCTCTCTCTCTCTCTCTCTCTCTCTCTCTCTCTCTCTCTCTCTCTCTCTCTCTCTCTCTCTCTCTCTCTCTCTCTCTTGGAGGGAGCGGGGGGGGGCTATTTTCAGGGCAACGGCCGGATGGGAAAAAAGTATGAAAAAAATAAGTGATTGCTTACTCTGTTACCCTTGGAAAGTAAAGATCATTCATTCATTCATTCTCTCGTACACAGCAAATAGCCATGACCATCCTTTATGCATCGTTACCTTCACAGTGTCAGTATATATATATATATTATTTACATAATTTTCAATGGTAGACACACACGCATGATGGTACCGCTAAACCTGCCCATCTGTCCCCAAGCTGCTGATTTAATATTGATGTTAATGCCTGCAGGAAAGAGGGGCGATGCTCTGATAGACATCTCTCTGTCAGCTGCTCTCTGAAAATCATACCTACCGCTCCTACTTAGGGGGCAAGTGGGGACACTGCGGGAGTAGTGCAGGAGAAGTGCATGAGTAGTGCAGGAGTAGTGCAGGAGTAGTGAAGGCAATGCAGGAGTAGTGCAGGCAATGCAGGAGTAGTGAAGGCAATGCAGGAGTAGTGAAGGCAATGCAGGAGTAGTGCAGGCAATGCAGGAGTAGTGGAGGAGTAGTGATGGCAATGCAGGAGTAGGAAGGCAATGCAGGAGTAGTGAAGGCAATGCAGGAGTAGTGTGAAGGCAATGCAGGAGTAGTGGAGGAGTAGTGATGGCAATGCAGGAGTAGTGAGTGAAGGCAATGCAGGAGTAGTGAAGGCAATGCAGGAGTAGTGAAGGCAGAGTTCTCTGCATAAAATCTGCGCTGTTCTCCCGAAGGAGAGCGCGTAGCCACAAGAGCGAGACCACCCAGTATCTATCATTTCCTCCTCTCTGTATATCTATGTATATTTTTCCTCTCTGCATTTGTATTTGTTTCCCTATCAGAGCAGTTTTCATCCACAGAATTTTGCCAGGGATAACTATCTCTCTTGTTGTCGTAGGTTCTTTTATTGCGCTAAAAAAAGCGTGTTTCCTACAGACCTCAGTTTATCATCTTATCCAAAACACTAGCACCCAGACCACCACTCACGATCTAGTAGATGGTGGGGGGGGAAGATGTTTCCTGCACGAACATCAGACAGTCTTAGCTATCAGAGTACAATGGACTATTTACCCAATAGTTTGGAACAACAGCACACACGGGTCTATTGAATGTATCAGACAGTCTGAGAGCAGAGCACAGTGGACTGTTGATCAAAATTAACAAACTGGAACATCAGGAAAACAACGCCTTACTGAAAGTATCAGACAGTCTTGCTGATATGATCAGAGCGCATTGGCCTGTTTACCAAAATGTTATTCTGGAAGATCAGATGGCACTGTCGTATTAATTTTGTCCGTTTCAAACCTGGTGTTGTGTGTGTGTGTGTGTGTGTTGTGTGTGTGTGTGTGTGTGTGTGTGTGTGTGTGTGTGTGTGTGTGTGTGTGTGTGTGCGTCGTGTGCGTGTGTGTGTGTGTGTGGGTGGTGTGTGTGTGTGTGTGATGTGTGTGTGTGTGTGTGTGTGTGGTGTGGTGCTGTGGGGTGTGTTGTGGTGGTGTGTGTTGTGTGTGCGCGCGCGACGTGTGTGTGTTGTGTGCGCGTCGCGTGTGTGTGTGTGTGTACTGCAATGATACACACAGCCATGTTAGTCACCTTAGCTTCACATCTTTTCAGTACAGTTTCGTAAACATTGTATGACGACTAACACCCCCTCCCCCACTCCCCATCCACCCCCACCCCCCACCCCACACCGTCCTCACCCCTGGTCCGCCCCCCCTCCCCCCATCTCTCTCCCTCTCTCCTTCCCCAAAAGGTGACATGCCAGATGCTTGCTGCTGCTGCTGATGAAGTCCATGTATACTGCTAACAGTCCTGCAAGAGCACTGGGCCCCATTACACGAGGTTGTCACTATGTCAGATGTGTGACAGCCTGTAAGCTGTCCGGAAAGCTGTCTGGAAAACTCGGGAGCTAGAATCTGAATTCTGCTTGTGTTGTTATATAGCTGAACTCTTATTTTGTTTTTTTTTTTTGTTTTTCTTTCGGAATAAGGGTTTGTTTTTATGTTATTGTTGTTGTTGTTGTTTTTTCTTATAGCTGAACTGGTTTATACATCGAGAAATGAAATAATAAGCTGTCGATGTCAGGTGCAGCTTTTACGTGTTATCCCTTTTCCCGTCATTAACAGAAAGGAATGTTATGAAAAAAGGGTGCACACAAAACAAAAACCTGTCAAAGCCGAAGCGCCCTGAAAAAATAAAATCTGACACTCCTAAGTAAACAACACAGCGACAGCTGATCCCAATCTCTGTACTTTCAATCTTCAATGTCCTCCCACAAGGAGGGGAAAAAAATTACTGTGCAGAATGTTACATGATTCATGCCTGAGGCACAGACACAGACAGAGAGAAGAGAGAGAGAGAGAGAGAGAGAGAGAGAGAGAGAGAGAGAGAGAGAGAGAGAGAGAGAGAGAGAGAGAGAGAGAGAGAGAGAGAGTGAGAAAGAGAGAGAGAGTGAGAGTGAGAGTGCTCATGTTTCCTTAAAAAAAATAATAATTATGTGAAGGAAATTAGTGGAGATGACTGAAAATAACACGCTTGTAAAAAAATACTAAACAGGAAGAAAGACAGGGAGAGACAGAGACAGAGAGACAAAGAGAGAGACAGAGACAGACAGAGACAGAGAGACAAAGAGAGAGACAAAGAGAGAGACAGAGAGACAAAGAGAGAAGGGGGTGGGAGACAGACAGAGACAGACAGACAGACTGAGACAGAGACAGAGAGAGAGAGAGACAGACAGATAGGCAGACAGTGATAGAGAGGGAAAGTGCTCATGTTTCTTCTTTTTTTTTTAAAGTAATGATTAAGTGAAGGAAATGAATGAAGATGACTGAAAATAACACGCTTGTAAAAAAAATAATAAACAGAGACAGACAGACAGACAGACAGACAGAGACAGAGACACAGAGAGGGGGGGGAGAGAGAGAGAAATAGAAAGAGGAAAGAGACGGAGACAGAGACAGAGAGAGACTGAGAGAGACAGAGAGACAGAGACAGAGACAGACAGACAGACAAAGACAGAAAGAAAGAAAGAGAGAATGAATGCATGAATTGATTGATTGATTGATTGATTGATTAATTGATTGATTGATTGATTGATTGATTGATTGATTGATTGATTGATTGATTGGTTGGTTGGTTGATTGATTGATTGGTTGATTGATTGATTGATTGATTGATTGATTGATTGATTGATTGATTAAATAATTTAATTAATCTTTATTTTTCAAAGGTTACAGATAAACATTCACATACTTTATTCATTCGATCCTTGCCCTTAACAGATTAGGAACTATCACAACAAAAGAAAACATAACAAAAAAACAAAGAGAGACAGAGAGACAGAGAGAGAGAGACAGAGAGAGACACAGAGAGAGAAACAGAGAGACAGAGAGAGACAGAAGGACAGAGACACAGAGAGAGAAGGGATGGAGAAAGAGAGAGGGAGAGAGAGGGAGACAGACAGACAGACAGACAGACGGACAGAGACAGAGACAGAGATAGAGACAGAGACAGAGACTGAGAGAACAATTTTTATACATTGGGGGAATAATTCTAAGTGAAGAACAGGAAGATCTCTATCTTAAGAGGATCGATGGTCTAGGTGGTCACGCGCCTTGCCTAGAAAGCAAAAAGTCCGGGTTGGAGTGTGCGGGGTTCGTACCCCGTTTGGACCCAAAACTTTTTCCCCATCCATTAGACCCTGAGTGGTGGTCTGGGCGCTAGTCTTTCGGATGAGACGATAAACCGAGGTCCCGTGTGTTACACATCACTATTTAGCGCACGTAAAAGAACCCACGGCAACAAGGGGGTTGTCCCTGGCAAAATTCTGTAGAAAGAAGCCACTCTGATAGGGAAACAAATACACTTGCATGCAGGAAAAAAAAAAAAAAGGGTAGGCGCTGCACATGTGGCGACGCGCTCTCCCCGGGGAGAGCAGCCCGAATTTCACGCAGATTTCTCTGTGTGACATAAAGTGGTACAAAATACAAAAAAAATACAAAATACAAAAAAAAAAAGAGGGTTTTTTTTCTTTGTAAACCGAAGGCGGGTCAATGTGTGTAAAATATTCTATCTAAACTACAGCAATAGGCCTACCTACCACGAAAACTTTTTAGCCCTTGTTCAGGGCTTAAACATTTATTTAGTTGGGTTTTTTTTTTTCTTTTATAACGAGGATAATGGAATAAGCACTCATGTGCTTTTTTACATACAGTCCCCGTGTGTATGCAGTTTTATCAATTTTGTCAGCTGCTCCTACCGGCACACAATGGCCTACTCTTCCGAAAAGCGGAACAGGAGTTAACGTGTATGCAAGATGTTCTGCGTGCGTTCTCACACGGGGCCTCGTTTTAAAATCTCATCCAAAGGACTTTTGGGGAGAGTGGAGTCTGCACTGATGTTAATCAGTGCTGACTCCACTCTCCCCAAAAGTCCTGTGGATGAGACTGTAAACCGAGGCCCCTGGGGAAAAATTCCCTCGAACGGGAATCAAACCCGGGTCGTCAAATTGCGAGCGCAATGTTCTGACCACTAGGCTATCCCGTCCCTCAAAAGAATAAGACACTGACTTTGCTAGAGATGTTTTTGCTGGATGCATGTTTGCTCATGAGAAATCTTTTCCTGGCTCTGTCTCAGAAATGAATAATGACCAAACGACCTCCATCATCACAAACCACAGATTGCATTAAATCTCTCTCTCCTCTCTCTCTCTCTCTCTCTCTCCTCTCCTCTCTCTCTCTCTCTCTCTCTCTCTCTCTCTCTCTCTCTCCTCCTCTCTCTCTCTCCTCTCTCTCTCTCTCTCTCACACACACACACACACACACACACACACACACACACACACACACACACACACACACACACACACACACACACACAACGATAGCAGATAATACTGATCAGAATTCTTGAACATGACTATCAATCCTTGTGATCACAGCAAAAAAAACACAAAAAAACATGAACACAACCAACTTTAAAACTATGATATGAAAAACGGTCATTACACTGAAATGAAGATGAACGCAGTCATGTTACAAACCATGATATGAAAAACAGTCATTACACTGAAATCAAGATGAATACAATCATATTACAAACCATAATGTGATATAAACAGTTATTACACTGGAATCAAGCTGCACACAATCGTATTACAATCCTATGTAGTTGTTACACTGAAATCAAGATCAACTCAATCGTATTAAAAAACCATAATAATTATGATAAATAGTTTTTTTTATACTGAAATCAAGAAAATCACCTCATCATAAGCTCTCTGCTCTTTGCGCTGAACATTGATTTCTTTGTAATGTAAGTTTGTTTGTTTTTCTAAACAAAAATCCTGTTCCACTTTTCGGAAGCGTAAGCTATTGTGTGCTAGTGGGAACGGATGACAACATTTACCAAACCACATGTACACAGGGACTGGATGTTTTCTTTTGTTTGTTTGTTTTACCTGATTCTTATTCCATTATCCTCGAAATAAAAGAATAATGTTAATAGAAAATAACATTTCAAAGTAACAAGATGATTAGGTCAATTGCAGACAAACCAACTAATCATGGAGGGTGCAATTTTAGGACTTTTCCTGTAGGAATAAAAAAAAAAAGTATTTTAAAAATCATACCCAGCTGACCAAAAGGAAAGTAGTATTTGTCTATATAACCTGATATCCCGCAGATGGACTTAAGTACAGGGTGTGGAAGACGTTTATCTACAAGCCCATCTTTCTCACTCTTGTTTTTCACTTGTCGGGATGTGAGCTTCAATAATCTGTCTGCCGCGCCGCTAAGGACATTCTCCAAATAATGATTATCCAGAAACATGCCAAGGCAAGCCGGGAAAAAATTACTCGTTTTTTCTGTACCCATTACCACACTTCGCGCTAATGATCGTCGCTTTAAATTCCCTCCCCTGTCAAATAAAAACACTGTTTCCTTCTTTAAAACTACTAAATTTCATAACGGTTGTCGCCCCTTATATTGCATTGCCTCCCATGTCAAAAACACTGTTGCCTTCTTTGGTATTACTAAAATTCATAAAGGACCGCCGCTTCAGGGGAGTTCACTCAAGAACACTACATCTACTCGGCGAAGAATTTTCCGGGTCTAGCTTCACGCATATATCATTTATATCACAATGAAGATCATTCTGATTCTAAATATCCCATGGTTATCATTTACAAAATTACGACGGGGGGTTCTGGCCGAAAATAAGAGCACACTCACCGACCCATGGAGAACGAAAGCTGGAATCGTGTGCTGACGCTAGAATTCGACCGCCCCCCCCCCCCCCTCCCCCAATCCCCACCCCCTTCAGATTCCTCCGCCTGTCCTTACTCCCCAAAACTGACAGGAGTTTGAATGCAAGAAAATATCGCTTCGGTGTGCCTTAATGAGAAATGTATTGATTATTTTCATATCCAAGGGATAAGTATTGACATACATTTTTATTTTCATTCGGCCCTTTCCCTGAATAAGGAACTATTATTGACAATCACAACAAATAAATTCAAGTAAACTTTAAAAAAAAAAAAAAAGAAGCGACTGAATAAATTATCTTTTTTATTGAGGGAACAAATAAGCAGACACCATGGCTTCTTTTTTTTTTACATCCAGCCCTGGTGAAGGAAAATAACTAATAATAAAGTAAAGAAGAAAAATAAATACAGGTGTCTAAGAGAATCAAATTTCAGTAGCATCCATAAATATGGATTTTTTTTAAATCACAAAAGCAACCACCAACAACCAAAAGCTAGTTGAATAGAGTTATCATGTTTTAAAGTAGAAAAAGGCCTAAATTAATAGTGGTGATGATGATGATGACACAGATGATGATGATGATGATGATACAGATGATGATGATACAGATGCTGCTGCTGCTGCTGTGCTGCTGCTGATGATGATGATGATGATGATGATGATGATGATGATCATGATGATGATGATCATGATCATGATGATCATGATCATGATCATGACGACGACAACGACGACGATGACGATGATGATGATGATGATGATGATGATGATGATGATGATGATGATGATGAGACAGAGAGAGATAGAAAGACGACAGATAGACAGACAGACAGACAGAAACAGAGATAGACAGACAGACAGACAGACAGACAGACAGACAGATAGATAGACAGACAGACAG
>CM060330.1:33960888-34028388 GCA_030674155.1 Stramonita haemastoma
AGAGAAAGAGATGTGGCGTCAGAGGCAGAGGCATAAAAAGGATATGCCAGCACCCAGGGACAGCCATGTGTTAATGGTGTGGTAATGGTTCCCTTTTGTCCAGTGTTGAAGTAATGGCAGTGTCAGTGTGTCACTGACAGAGGTGTGACAACAGGGATCATCCTCTCCTTTCTCTGTTCCATGCTGACAACCCCTGTGCCACCTTCTCAAGTTGTCCTCTTTGTATTTAATTAAGCCGCTGATCAAGTGATTGCACATTTAGCCTCTGTGTGTAAGTTTTTTATTTATTTATTCTTTTAAATTGAGGATAATTGAATAAACACTCATGAGCTTTCTTACATGCAGTCCCCGTGTGTATGCAGTTTTGTAAATCTTGTCATCTGTTCCCACTGGCACACAATGGTATACACTTACGAAAAGCAGAACAGGATTTAAAGTGTGCCAAGATATTCTGCAAGCATTCGCAGGGACCTCAGTTTAAAGTCTCATCCAAAAGACATTTGGGGAGAGTGGAGTCAGCACTGATGTTAACTCAAGGGGGAAAATCCCCTAGAATAGTGTGTGTGTGTGAGAGAGAGAGAGATAGGTGAGAGAAAGAGAGAGACACAGAGGGGGGGGGGTCGACTGAAATTTGAAGCACACACCCAAACACACAGGACAATACTGTGGCGATACATTGACAGCAGTCCCCTGTGAGAGTGGTGTGGTTTGGGCAGCAATGGTGTGATGCTATCAGATGATGTTGATAATTATTACAGTGTGTAAAGCAAGCTTGTCCTCAGCACCTCTCTGATGGCTATATCCTCTCTTCTCTGTCATCTTCACACACTTCCCTTGTTGTTGATGTATTTATTTATCATTTATTTACCTATTCTTTATATGGAGGATAATGAAATAAGCATTCGCATGTTTTTTATGTTTTTTACATCAAGTCCTCGTGTGAATGCAGTTGTGTAAATTTTGTCATTTGTTCCTTGTGCTGTGCTGTGGGCACGTTTTGCAAACATGATTGTATCAAATTCTGAAGAAAAGAAAAAAGCTGGTGGTTCTGATACAGATTAGAATAGTGTTTGAAAACAATACTTCCTTGCCATATAGATTCTGCTTGTATTGTTCACCTCTGCCACATGTAGGAGTTACAACCCATGCCTACAGAAATTCATACCTTTACTTAGTTGCTGCTCTGATAATGCTCAACAAGATAAAAAAAACAACAACAACTGTACTTCCTGAAGGAAGTTCAACTGATCAAACCAATAGCTGTTTCTGTTACAAAGCTGCACGGAAATGCAGGCACTCTGAAAAGATAACTGCTTCTGCCTCTTTTACTGATATGAATTTGTATTTGTCGAGACTTTTCCCCAACTTTAAATCAGGCCCTGAAAGCAAGCAGTAAGCTGTAAAGGCCATAAATTAAATGGCCGGATGAGGGCTTTTAGCTCTGCCCACAGCGAAAACAGGAAGACATAGCTCACTGACATTCTGCAACCTTCCACAAATCCCTAGGGCTTTATTACACATAAAATATATCAATTTATTCTGCCACTTCCTTTTCCCTCAAGGTGTTTCTGGGAACCTTGAGGGGAAATGTACCTGTGTTTGGTTGGGAAGGGGCAGAGTAATGTAAGGGAGGACAGCTGTAGTGCTGTGAGGGGATTGGCTGAGCAGACAGGAAATCGGCTGCTGCCAGCAGGACCGCAGTAAAGACAAAAAAAGAAGTGACGTTGCTTCAAAAAGCTGAGGGATTGTGAAATTGGAGTGTGTATGCGTCTGTCTGTTTGTTTGTCTGCCTGCCTGCTGCCTGTCTACCTGCCTGCCTGCCTGTCTGCCTCTCTATGGTGTGTGTGAGTGTGTGTGTGTGTGTGGGGGGGGGGGGGCTGCCTGTCTGTCTATCTGTCTGTCTCTGTGTATGCCTATTTGTGTGTGTACATGCGTGCGTGCGTGTGTGCGTGCGCGCATGTGTGTGTGTGCAAGTATCCCTGTGTGTGTGTGTGTGTGTGTGTGTGTGTGTGTGTGTGTGTGTGTGTGTGTGTGTGTGTGTGTGTGTGTGTGTGTTATTTATTCTTTTATTCCCAGGATAATGGAATAAGCACTCACTCATGTGCTTTTTTACATCCTGTCCCCGTGTGTACGCAGTTTTAGAAATTTTGTCATCTGTTCCCACCGGCACACAAGGGCATACTCTTACGAAAAGCGGAACAGGATTTAACATATGCGCAAGATGTTCTGCGTGCGTTCGCACACAGGGACTTGGTTTATAATCTCATCCGAACTTCGGGAGAGTGGAGTCAGCACTGATGTTAACTCTAGGGGCAAATCCCCTCAAACCGGAATCAAAACCGGGTGGTCAGATTGCGAGCAATGTTCTGACCACTAGGCTATCCTGTAGGAAAGCAAGCACATCCCACACACAGGAAAACAAAATAATGAAGGTGTATTGCACTATAACATGTGGTAGTAGTGGTAATGGTGGCACTCTTCCAAAGGAGTTTGGCTGTTTTTTGTTGTTGGTGGTTTTTTTTTTATTGCAGTGGAGTTCTTTGTCGAACGCTGTTCATAGGCAGGTTACTTGCTCCACTATCAGCCCTCACGTTTTGGTGTGTTGGGCAGATCTGGAGGAAGTGTTCCACTGTCGTGGGAGAAGTACCACAGGAGCACGCCACAGAATCATCAATGTGGAACTAGGAAGACATGTGATGTCTGAGTCTGCAGTGTCCAGGCAGTCCTCTGTTTCACAATGGTCACCACAATGATTCCGATTTGCAAGGAAAGAAACGATGAAAATAAAGCACACAGCTGCAGGCCAATAAGTCTGACCAGCTGTGTTTGGAAGCTTAGAGAGAGGTCCATAAACAACAGACTGACCTGGTACCTGGAGAAGGAAGAGATCTTCTCTGACAACCAGGCTGGATTCAGACAGCACAGATCCACTGAGGACCAGGTTGTTTATGTTGCCCAAGAAATTGAAGACGCTCTCCAAGACACGAAGCATACTATTGCAGTCTGGATAGACCTTGAAAAGGCATTTGACAAGGTTTGGGAAAATGCCCTGAAATTCAAGATGCATCAGCATGGGATCACGAGTCACATGTACAACTGGATCAGCCAGCACCTTACCAACAGGAAAGCCCAGGTGCAGAGTCCAGAGCAGGAAGATGACTATGAAAGAAGGTGATCCACAAGGTGGTGTACTCTCCCCGACGCTTTTCCTCCTATTCGTGAACAAAATCTTAGGCAACATCTTAGCGTGGATCCATAGTGCAATGATTATATGCAGAGACCTGGTCATCTGGTGCTCCGAGCAATACATAACTAAAGGCAGAGTGACAATACAGGAAGCCCTGAGCAATACATAACTATAGGCAAGAGTGATAATACAGGAAGCCCTGAGCAATACATAACTAAAGGCAGAGTGATAATACAGGAAGACCTGAGCAATACAAAACTAAAGGCAGAGTGATAATACAGGAAGACCTGAGCAATACATAACTAAAGGCAGAGTGATAATACAGGAAGCCCTGAGCAATACATAACTAAAGGCAGAGTGATAATACAGGAAAGCCCTGAGCAATACATAACTAAAGGCAGAGCGATAATACAGGAAGCCCTGAGCAATACATAACTAAAGGCACAGTGATAATACAGGAAGCCCTGAGCAATACATAACTAAAGGCAGAGTGATAATACAGGAAGCCCTGAGCAATACATAACTAAAGGCAGAGTGATAATACAGGAAGCCCTGAGCAATACATAACTAAAGGTAGAGTGATAATACAGGGAGCCCTGAGGAAGACTGAGAACTGGACAAAGAAGTGGCTGGTGACCATCAACGCCAGAAAAACAACATGCACCATCTTCAGTCTGGCCACAAAATTGCCTTTCATTTATTTATTTATCTATCTATTTATTTATTCTTTTTTGATATTGAAGAGAAGCTGTGTTGTGCAATATACATCCTTGATATTATTTTTACATGTTTACTGTTTTTATGTATGGCTTGTAACCAGCTGGAATTTCTCTGGGGTTTGTTTTTTTTTAGATGATAAAGTATTTGGGATTTGAATTTGAATTTGACTTGACTTGACAAAGGAATAGCACGCACGTCTTCAGGTGAACGGACGCACCCTACCCCAGGTCAAAACACCAACAACCTGCCTTGAGGTCACGTCACCTTTAATCTTAGGATGACCTGGTACAGCCAGGTGGAACATGTACATACAGCAGGGACCAGGCAGCAGCATAAAATTAATATGTAACGCTAGTACAGTCACGGTTTGTTGCTCACAATAGCCGTTCATGGCTTGGAGACCATCTTCCCATGGCCATCGTTTGCTTGTTTACCGATTGTTTTGATGAATGAAGGTCCCAGGAGAAGGAGTCATCCTAGAGATTGCCACAAAGCCATCAGCTAAACATGCCAATGTCGACACAAGAACTCAAGGCCATCAGCCATATGAGCCATCAGCCATACATGCCATTTTTTTTTCATTTTACATTTTATACCATTTTATGTCGCAGCAGATTTCTCTGTGTGAAATTCGGGCTGCTCTCCCTGGGGAGAGCGTGACGCCACAAATGCAGCGCCACCCATTATTTTTTTCTTTTTCTGCAACTGTATTAAATTGTCATTATTCCTTTGCGCAATGCTTGTTTTCGGTCGCGTACATTTACCAGCTTTCCTTCACACAAACTAGCTTTCTTGGCTCTTGGGGGCTCTCCTGTCGCCACAAATCCGACGCCACACCTATCCAAGATGGTGGGAGAGAGTGTATGCATACATTAAGATACTGTCTAGGTGCCGTGGGGTCTTTTACCGTGCAAAAGTCGGGGTCGGACGGGGCTGAAAACGGCTCTTTCGTTGGCATCTGTGCTTAAAACGGCACCTTTTTCCGGCTGGGGGTGGGTGTGCGTACGGGCACGCGTGCGCGCGCTGGTTGTTTACAGTGTGTGTGTTTGTGTGCATGCATGTGGCGGCGACCCTCCAGTTTACCCTGGTGCATCATATTGCTGTATATTGTCATTATTCCTTTGCGCAATGCTTGTTTTCTGTCGCATACACTTACCAGATTTTTTTCACATAAACTAGCTTTCTTAGCTCTTGAGGCCGAGGGCTTTCCTGTCGCCACAATTCCGACGCCACACCTATCCAAAATTGTGGGAGAGAGTGTATGCATACAGTACGATACTGTCTAGGTGCCGTGGGGTCTTTTACCGTGCAAAAGTCGGGGTCGGACGGGGCTGAAAACGGCTCTTTCGCTGGCATCTGTGCTCAAAACGGCACCTTTTTCGGGCGGGGGGTGGGTATGCGTATGCGCACGCGCGCGCGCGCTGGTGTTTCTCAGCGTGTTTGTTTGTGTGCGCACATGTGGCGGTCACCCTCCAGTTTACCCTGGTGCATCATATTGCTGTATATTATCATTATTCCTTTGCGCAATGCTTGTTTTCTGTCGCGTACACTTACCAGATTTCCTTCACACAAACTAGCTTTCTTAGGTCTTGGGGGCTCTCCTGTCGCCACAAATCCGACGCCACACCTATCCAAGATAGTGGGAGAGAGTGTATGCATACAGTACGATACTGTCTTGGTGCCGTGGGGTCTTTTACCATGCAAAAGTCGGGGTTGGACGGGGCTGAAAACGGCTCTTTGGCTGGCATCTATGCTCAAAACGGCACCTTTTTCGGGCAGGGGGTGGGTATGCGTGCGCTTACGCGCGCGTGCGCTGGTGTTTATCAGCGTGTTTGTTTGTGTGCGTGCATGTGGCGGCGACCCTCCAGTTTACCCTGGTGCATCATATTGCTGTATATTGTCATTATTCCTTTGTGCAATGCTTGTTTTCTCTCGCGTACACTTACCAGCTTTCCTTCATACAAACTAGCTTTCTTAGTTCGTGGGGGCTCTCCTGTCGCCACAAATCCGACGCCACACCTATCCAAGATGGTGGGAGAGAGTGTATGCATACAGTACGATACTGTCTTGGTGCCGTGGGGTAGATAGATACATTTTTCTGAAGCCGCTTCTAGTGGTCAAGGGAAGAAACTCTTTAATGGATGGGGAGAAATTTTTTGGCCCAAACGGAATTCAAACCACTGCACACTCCGACCCGGACTTTTTGCTTTCTAGCAGGCGTGTTACCCCTAGACCACCGATGAGACTATAAACCGAGGCCCTGTGTGCGAATGCATGCAGAACGTCTTGCGCACAAGTTAAATCTTGTTCCGCTTTTCTTAAGAGCAGGCCATCGTGTGCCGGTGGGAGCAGGTGACAAGATTTACAAAACTGCATACACACGGGGACTGGATGTAAAAAAAAAGAAAAAAAGAAGCACATGAGTGCTTATTCCATTATCCTCGATAAAAAAAAAGGTTGTTTTTTTTTTTAATCAAATGTCAGCACGAGAACTCGCCATAGCTTAGCCCCATCACATGTCAAGGGAGATAGTCCCTTCTGCATCCAGATGTATTCAATATGATTACAAGTTTCTTCCCTTGACCACTAGAAGCGGCTTCAGAAAAATGTATCTATTTATTTATAATTAAATTATTTATTCTATTCTTTTATATCGAGGATAATGGAATAAGCACTCATGTGCTTTTTTTCTACATTCAGTCCTCGTGTGTATGCAGTTTTGTAAATATTGTCATTTGTCTCCACCGGCCCACAATGGCCTACTCTTTCGAAAAGCGGAACAGGATATAACGTGTGCGCAAGATGTTCTGCGTGCGCTCCCACACGGGGCCTCGGTTTATAGTCTCATCCAAAGGACTTTTGGGGAGAGTGGAGCCAGCACTCGCAGAAAACGCGCAGGCAGTGATGTAGTAGTAGGTCTATAATAATTATTAAGACGTCGACAGCCCTTTCCAACTTCAGGTGACTGGGATTGTGCGGCACACACACACACACACACACACACACACACACACACACACACACACACACACACACACACACACACACACAGGCATGTTAACGTCATGATAATCAGGGGATGTACACTTACTTACTGCAGAGAGAGAAGAGAGAGAGAGAGAGAGAGAGAGAGAGAGAGAGAGAGAGAGAGAGAGAGAGAGAGAGAGAGAGAGAGAGAGAGAGAGAGAGAGAGAGAGAGAGATGTAAGGGGGAAAGAGGATAGTTGTGGAGGTGTGTACCCTATCACACACACACACACACACACACACACACACACACACACACACACACACACACACACACACACACACACACACACACACACACACACTGAAAACCTGTTCCGCTTTTCGAAAGAGTAGACCATTGTGTGCCTGTGGGAACAGATGACAACATTTACAAAACTGCATACACACGGGGAGTGGGTGTAAGAAAAAGTGCACGAGTGCTCATTCCATTTTCCTGGTTAGAAAAGATTTTTTAAAACACATGCGCGGGCGCTTTACCTCACCCAATAGACCTTGGCTGGTGGCCTGGGTGCTAGTCTTTCAGATGAGAGGATAAACCTGGGTTCTATGTGCAGCACACATTCCGTGCACGTAAGAAGAACCCACGGCACAAAAGAGTTGTCCCTGGAAATTGTCTAAATAAAATCCAATTCAATTCACACACTTTATTTTCTCAGAAATAGAATCCAAGCGGGTTACAAGCCACACATAAAAACAGTAAACAGGTAAACATACTGTCACAGACATATACCACAACAGAGCATCCGAAACTTAGCACGGACCCATCCATTGTCTTTTTTCTACAGAATTTTGTCAGGGACAACTCTCTTGTTGGCATGGCTTCTTTGACGTGCGCTAAATGCATGTTGTGCGCAGGACCTCAGTTTATCATGTCATCCGAAAGACTAGCACCCAGACCGCCACTCATGGTCTAGTAGATGGTGGGAAAGTTTCGGGCACAAACGGGGATCAAACCACCACACTCTTTGAACAAGGACTTGTCACTTTCTAGGCGGGCGCTTTTACCTCTACACCACCGTGGTGGCGCTGCTCTTGTGGCGACGTGCTCTCCCCCGGGAGACAAGTCCAATTTTGGAGCAGCAAATTCTGTCGTGGCAAATACATATATATACAATACAATACAATATAATACAATTCAATACAATACAATAGAAGTACTGGAATGTACAGCAAGGATAGCAGATAGCATACTAAAGGGAAACAACCCTTGCCATTTCTAAATTGATCAACATGTTATAAGTTTATTCCCTTTGATCAATACACGCAGCGTTCGGTTACATACCGTGTTTATTTTTTGCAACTTTTCCTTCTGTTTTCCTATATCACTCTTGCATTCATAGCGCGTGTGCTGACAGTGGCATCCACGGAGAAAGAAAAAGAATCCCTTTTTCTTAATTGTGAAAGACTAGCTTCTCATTCAAAACTCATGATTTTCTACAATTTGGTAGGTTCAATATCTTGGTGCACCCAACGCTACACCTCCCTCAGTGCTGTCGCCAATTGTTCGGGCATACACTTGGAAGATGTAGACGTTGAAAGGTACTGGTACTGCCTTCAGACAGGCGGCAGTTGACAGACTCGCCGACATTCCATTGTAGCAAGAGGCACATGGAATAGGAAATCGCTGAGAGCACCTAGACTAGTGAAATAACTGACATAATAAAAAATTATTATGAAATGAAGAGACACAAATCGAATATCACCGTACTCTGTGAGATGCAGGTAGACAAGCTGTGGGGGAAACTTCTATTCCAGAAGGCCACAAACACTGCTTCAGTGAAGGTTGAATATAGATACAAAAGTGGAGTTTGATTCCTCATTCACAAAGACTAAACACTGACTCCTTTCAAAACTTTAAATACAACCACTTATCCACACACCCACACACTCGCGCGCGCGCGCACACACACATACACACACACACACACACACACACACACACACACACACACACACACACACACACACACACACACAACGCGCACGCGCGCGTGTATACACACACACACACACACACACACACACACACACACACACACACACACACACACACACACACACACACACACACACACACACACAGTCCGGTCGAGGAAATTTTCTTCCTGGAGTTAACATCAGTGCTGACTCCACTCTCCCCAAAAGTTCTTTGGATGAGACTTTAAACCGAGGCCCCGTGTGCGAACGCACGCAGAACATCTTGCGCACACGTTAAATCCTGTTCCGCTTTTCGTAAGAGTAGGCCATCGTGTGCCGGTGGGAACAGATGACAATATTTACAAAACTGCATACACACGGGGACCGGATGAAAAAAAGCACATGATTGCTTATTCTGTTATCCTCGATATAAAAGAATATTAAAAAAAAATTTAAAATAACACACACACACATTATTCAATGGTTTAATTGCTTTAAAGTAGATAGAATAATGAGTATTGTGTATTAGTGTATTGTATCATGTTTTATCTTCCATTTATATCATATGAATTGTGTGTGTGTATGTGTGTTAGTACAAATCTGTTAATTGTTATTAATGTATCCATGTATTTTCCCAGTATGTCAGTTCAGATCGCCAAAGCGGCACCATGTTCTCATAAAAGCGAACCCAGTGTTCTATACTTATCAGATTGAGTGTCATTTGCAAATGTTTTACTACTACTACTACTACTACTACTACTACTACTACTACTACTACTACTACTACTACTACTACTACTACTACTACTACTACTACTACTATTACTGGTCCTGCTGCTGCTGCTGCTATTGCTATTACTACTGCTGCTGCTGCTGCTGCTGCTGCTGCTACTACTACCGTAAAATCCCTATCATAAGCCCACCATCTAGCAAACGCCCACCCCCCACTTTGGGCCAAAAGTTGTGCACAGGGGTAACTACCTAGCAAACGCCCACCCTGCTTTTTTCAAAGAGACTATGCTCACTTTCACTAGGATTTGTGCAGACTGTTCTTAAAGTCCTTTGACGACGGTTCCTGATGGCCCGAAGATGGTTCTTGAATCTCTCTGTGCCATTTTTGCAAAATGCTGAAGCGACAGTCTTACACTGTATGGTGTATCTTTCAAATTGGAAGCCCTCCAGTATCTGGATAACGAAGCAGGTGGGAATGTTTCGGAGTGTGCCCGTGAATTTTCTGTGGATAGGAAGAGGATCAGGGAATGGAGTGAAAACAGAGATAGACTTGAACAGCAGTAGGGAAAAGACAAACAAAAGCAGAAACTGTCTAATGGACCAGCAGTTAGATCTGAACATGTCGACCAAGGTGTGCTGCATTATCTGGAAGATGAAAGATCTGAAGGCAGGATATTGCGAAACAAGGACCTACAATGGAAAGCGATGGAACTCGTTGGCTTTCTTTGCCTCAAAATCCCTTTTTTTCTCTATTTTCCTTCACTTATACTCACACAACCTAACTTACATGCTTTCGGGGTTTGTATTCACTCAATTACACGGTTGAGCACAAAAATTATTTTGTGCAAAGGGGTCTATACCAAGCAAACGCCCACCCCAATTTGCCCTAAATCAGTGCACAGGGGGGGGGGGGGGGGGGGGGGGGGGCGTATGCTAGGGATTTTACGGTACTACTGCTGCTGCTGCTGCTGCTACCACTACTGCTGCTGCTGCAGCTGCTACCACTACTGCTGCTGCTGCAGCTGCAACCACTACTGCTGCTGCTTCTTCTACTACTACTACTACAGCAGCGGGAGCACCAACAGCAGGATTTACGTATACATGTATGTGAGTAAAGTTAATAGTAATATTGCTATTACTGAGAATCATGTTTGGTTTTCAATGGGATTTCTTTTTCTTCTTTTTCTATTATTATCATCATCATTATCATCATCATCATCGTTAGTATTATTATTATTATTATTATTATTATTATTATTATTATATTTTTATTATTATCATTATTATTATCATCATCATCATCATCATCATCATCATCATCATCATCATCATCATCATCATTAGTAGTAGTAGTAGTAGTACCGTAAAATCCCTAGCATAAGCCCACCATCTAGCAAACGCCCACCCCCCCACTTTGGGCCAAAAGTTGTCCACAGGGGTAGCTACCTAGCAAACGCCCACCCTGCTTTTTTCAAAGAGACTATGCTCACTTTCACTAGGATTTGTGCAGACTGTTCTGAAAGTCATCTTTTCCCCCTTCTTTACCTTTTCCTGTTTCTTTCCTTTTTTCTTATTCTTTGTCCCGACTCCTCACTCCCACCCATCCCCAACAAAGTGACTTAAAATTACAGCATGCTTTTTCCACTGGCGTCTTTTGTCAGTCAGTGACATTCCGGTACTTTGACAACGCTTCCTGGTGGCCGGAAGTTGGTTCTTGAATCTCTCTGTGCCATTTTTGCAAAATGCCGAAGTGGCAGTCTTACACTGTATCTTTCATATTGGAAGCCCTACAGTATCTGGATAACGAAGCAGGTGGGAATATTTCGGAGTGTGCCTATGAATTTTCTGAGGATAGGAAGAGGATCAGGGAATAGAGGGAAAACAGATAGACTTGAACAGCAGTAGGGAAAAGACAAACAAAAGCAGAAACTGTCTAATGGACCAGCAGTTAGATCTGAACATGTCGACCAAGGTGTGCTGCATTATCTGGAAGATGAAAGGTCTGAAGGCAGGGTATTGCCAAACAAAGACCTACAACCGAAAGCGATGGAACTCGTTGGCCTTCTTTGCCTCAAAATCCCTTTTTTTTCTATTTTCCTTCACTTATACTCACACAACCTAACTTACATGCTTTCGGGGTTTCTATTCACTCAATTACACGGTTGAGCACAAAAATTACTTTGTGCAAATGGGTCTATCCCTAGCAAACGCCCACCCCCCAATTTTGCCCTAAATCAGTGCACAGGGGGGGGGGGGGGGGGGGGGGGCGTATTGCTAGGGATTTTACGGTAGTAGTAGTAGTAGTAGTAGTAGTAGTAGTAGTAGTAGTATAGTAGTAGTAGTATGTTTATTATGTTTATTAGGATTATCATTGTGTTTATTACGTTTATCATCATCATCATCATCATCATCATCATCATCATCATCATCATCATCATCATTATTACTATTATAGGATGATATTTTTATCATCATCATCATCATCATCATCATCATCATCATCATCATCATCATCAAGATCGTTTGACCAAGCCTATACATCATGAAGTCGTGAGTTCGAATCTCGGCGGCGTCTGGTGAATTAAGGGTGGGGGGTTTTACGATCTCCCAGGTCAACTTCGTGCAGACCTGCCAGTGCCTCAATTCCCTTCGTGCATGGGCCTGTGCACATGTAGAAGATCAAATATGCACGTTAAAGATCCCGTCACTCATGTCAGCGTTCGCTGGTTTACGGAAACACGAACATACCCAGCGTACAGCCTGAAGTCTACAGAAACTTCACTACGCTGAAGGCGGTAGAGAATGGAAAGAAGAAGAGGATCAGCATCAACAATGTTTAAAAGCGAGGTCAGGTGCCTATGACGAGGGGCTTGCTTAGATACATGACGTCACGGGGCAAACGAAATGGCGGATCCGGAAAACGAGCGTCAGTGACAATCAAGTTATCAACTTGAGTTACAAAAGTGTGTTAGAGACTTAGAATATGAGTGACGGTTTGTTTCTATCATTATGGCGACGTTACAAGGACAGACGAACAGTAAGTAATATCTGTTTATTTTGCCTAAACGGTTAAGGGAGCGAGATCGTGAAAGCGAGAGTGAGAGTCCCATCATTTGCCACAAGCGAAAACTAGCCTACAGAGCGCGGCTTTTTGAAGCACTTTCGTTGAATCAAAAGATTACAAAGCGATGCTCATCAGTCTGAAAGAAACCAGCGATCATTAACTTTTTAGATTGCCTTGTCAAAAGATTATAAAAGATGTTCTTGTTCATTACAGTCATGACTGATTCAGAGATTGATTCCTATCGAACCGTGGCACTATTGGCCAGTAGTTGTACTTGTAGTAAGTACTAACCGTGTTGTTAACTGAAATAGCCGGTATTTCAGAAGATTTCAATGGTAAGATGGTGACGGTCAGTTTCAGATACGTGATCAATCAATATCAACAATATGTGCAGTAGTCTTGTAGTTATCTAGGTTTATGTCTAACTCTTAAGTGTGTGAATCATGTCATTTTGGGGCTGCTGATTAAAAAATTGATCAGCAAAGGGATACTGCTCAAGTGAAGTCTGCATTAAGTTTCATTTTGTAGGCTAACTTAAACTCTTAAAAGTTCAATTATTTTGCTCAATACCTTTGAGGCAATGTTTACTTTCAACGAACTGTTTCACAGCACCATTGCAACAGAGGGCAAAAAGAGTCGCATACAATATGATAATGCAAAATTTCACGAGTGCAATAGTGCTCTGTGTGTGAGTGTGTGTGTATATCACTACAGTGTGTGTGTCTGTGTGTCTGTGTGTGTGTGTGAGTGTGTCTATGTGTCTGTCTGTGCCAGTGTGTGTCTGTGTCTGTGCCAGTGTGTGTCTGTGTGTGTGTGTGTGTGTGTGTGTGTGTGTGTGTGTGTGTGTGTGTGTGTGTGTGTGTAGTGTGTGTGTGTGTGTGTGTGTGTGTGTGTGTGTGTGTGTGTGTGTGTGTAGTGTAGTGTGTGTGTGGTGTGTGTGTGTGTGTATGTGTGTGTGTGTGTGTGTGTGTGTGTGTGTGTGTGTGTGTGTTGCACACGCGCGTGTGTGTGAGTCTTTGTGTGTCTGTCTGTCTGTCTGTGTCTGCATATTGTAATTAGTATGCATAGTTCATTTATCATCCATGTGTTTCTGTCAGTGTATGCATACATGTGTCATTTAGATATCATGTGTTTCATGAAATTGAATCGGCTATTTCAGCTTAGTGATTGTATTTTACATCATTAATCAGAATACCCTAGTCTAGATGAAGCAGACTGCTGAAAGCAATTCAGTGAACAATTTAGAATTTTTAGAAAAGGACAACAAAAAATAATTACCAAAAAGGAGTTTTCCAGAAATAAAAATTTTAAATAAGGAGCTTGTTTTTGTTACAGTGATAATTAGTATGATTTTATGATGAATGAATAATGTGATTAGGAAAACAATATCAAGCCATTATGTTATTTCGTAATATGAATATTTCAGGCAGTAACATTAGTGTTTTGCATTTTTTTAATTAATGTAACAGGCATCTATGATCTTATTTAGAAAAGTACAAGAACAGTGAAATCAGTTGTTCTTATAAAGATGAAGAAAAAAGTTCTAAGAGAAGATAAGAATACCCTAAAAAGTGGCTGATTATTTATTTATTTTATTCTTTCTTTTATTTCAAAGATAATGGAGGAAGCACTTGGGTGCTTTTATTACATCCAGTCCCTGTGTGTATGCAGATTTGTAAATTTTGTCTTCCATTCCCATAAGTACACAATGACCTACTCTTCCAAAAAGTGGAACAGGTTTTAACATTTGCGCAAGATGTTCTGCATGCGTTTGTACATGGGACCTTGGTTTATCAGTTTATAGTCTCATCCGAAGGACTTTTTTGGGGAGAGTGGAGTTTGCACTGATGTTAACTCCAGAGGAATAATTCTCTTTAACGAGATTCGAACCCGGCTGGGTCAGCAGATCATGAGTACATCACTCTAACCACCAGGATATCCAGGCCGCCCCCCCCCCCCCCCCCCCAGTCAGCACTTTGGCAGTTCCCTGCTTTGATTACCCTGCATTGGTGATCACACTTTATGGTGCTGTAAGCTCTGTGATCGCATGTTTGATAGTCTTCTCTTTTTTTTATCCTTGATTAAACATTTAATCCTTTGCTTGTTGTAACCTATGTGAATTTCTCTGTTTTGAGATGGTAAAAGTATTTGAGTTTGAATCTGCCTGCAGGCAATTGTTGCAAAGACAAACAGCCAAGCTTTATTATAGTTTATGAAGATGAACTGAAGAGAAGCACACTGACTATGGCTTGGCAGGGAAATGCACTGCACTGCAGGCTATGCTTGCCCTGCATAAACTGCACCCCCTGATAACATGGCAGGCAGGTTCCGCTAGCCAACAAAGGGATCTTTTGCATGACAAAGGCAGGTGGGAAACTGGCAGGGATGACTAATGGCCCTGAACAGGGAGAACATTGTTGGCTGTCACAATAGCGGAGGCCAGCTAAGGGTGGGGAGGAGAATGTTGTCACTCTTCAACCTAACAGCCAGTTCACTGACAACTGACTGCTCTGTGCTCAATGAGCTGAGTGAGCAGACTACAACTGACTGCTTCATGAGCTCAGATTACTCAGCCTAATGACTCCGTCAGACTGTTCAGCCTAGTGGCTTAGTCTCTTCAGCCTAGTGGCGCAGTCAGACTCTTCAACCTAATGGCCCAGACTGCTCAGCCTAATGGCTCAGACTGTTCAGCCTAATGGCTCAGTCAGACTGTTCAGCCTAATGTTCTAATGGCTCTGTCACACTGTTCAGCCTAATGGCTCAGACTGTTGAGCCCAATGGCCCAGACTCTTCAGTCTAATGGCTCAGTCACACTGTTCAGCCTAATGGCTCAGACTGTTCAGCCTAATGGCTCAGTCACACTGTTCAGCCTAATGGCTCAGTCACACTGTTCAGCCTAATGGCTCAGTCACACTGTTCAGCCTAATGGTTCAGTCACACTGTTCAGCCTAATGACTCAGTCAGACTGTTCAGCCTAATGGCTCAGTCACACTGTTCAACCTAATGGCTCAGTCACACTGTTCAGCCTAATGGCTCATTCACACTGTTCAGCGCAGCCTAACGGCTCAGACTGCAGCTGACTGCTGATTGAAGTGAGAGCTAGAGGGGGACAGGAAAAGAACTGTAGAGGAGCTGACTTGACTGATGAGGAGAGTTTGGAAAAGGAGTCTGTTGGTGCGAGAGAAATGGGCTGTTGAATTTATGAATCTATAGATGTGTGGTTTGGGAAAACTGATTGACAGGTCTATTATTATTCATGAGGTAGGAGGGAAAATGGACCTGTCATGTTTGGGAAATTGGGCTGTGGTGTGTGAGAAATTTATTAGAACTATAGGAATGTGTGTGCACTTCTTGTGTGTGTATTATATATATAATAATATTTCATTCATGTCTGTTCATGCATATAAATGGTATACACATATTCACATGCACACACACATGTGCACACACACACACACACACACACACACACACACACACACACACACACACACACACACACACACACACACACACACACACACTCACAGAGCTGTTGCAAGGTTCTTTCAACAATGAGGGTGAAGGAGTGGGGAAAGGGGAAGATTCTAGTAGGACTTCAGGCACTCCACAGCTCAAACCGTATTGATGTGAGGCCATGCAGGGGTGTTATGGTAACACAGTTTATTGTTTCATTTACTACAACATAAAAACACCAACACACACACAGCTCAACCAGAAGAACCAAACCACTGTTTTCTAGTGTTTCATTCTTGCAGCTTCAACAGTCTACAGCCCAAACAGTTGTGTTAGATGCTCTGAAATTCTGTTGCAGGGAAAGGCTGAGTGACTGCCAGCTTCCCTTATTTACGCCATAGCCTATTCCACCTAAACCAGTCGGCTCAAATGGACATATCTAGAAGAAAACAATTTATCAAACAACAGACCTTACTACAAGCTTGTTGAATAGAAGTCTAAGCTGAGACAAGCTCTCTAAGGAGTCAATCACAGTGGGCAATGCACACTTGCTAACTCTCTGACTACCCTAGGCCTACAACAGTGCCTCTAGATACAGACAAAAGAAACCCTACTGTAGACCTAGCTGACAAAGGCAATGAAAGACAAAAGTCCAGCCACCAGCCAAGGGGCTATAATAGGTCTATAGGCCTACATGTCTCTCAGTTAGCTACAATATGTACACCGACTTGTCAGAGTCTCTGGGCCCATGAAGATACTGGTCACTTAAGGAATGGATCTTAAAGAAAAGCCTCAAGTACAGTAGAGTTAACAAAGAAAGTCCAGACCACAACCTCAGGTACACAGATAAAACCTTGTACCAACAATCTGTACCACTCTTTGAAGAGAGGGGGAAGAGGGGGGGGGGGGGGGGGGGTGAAAGAAGCAGGTTGTAGTCCAAACGTTAGTGTCTAAGGTGCACACTATAACACACACAAAAATGCTTCACTGCTTGCAAGAAGGCAAAGCATTGAAAGAAAACTGGAATTTTTTTAATATAAATTTCTGGTTTCAAATGAAGAAGAAAACTGAAGAAAAAGAACAGAGAGGAAACTGAACAATGTAAATCACAGAAGCCACTCAGAACAAAACAAAACAAAACAGCCACCCTGACTTTCATTTCATCACAGCAGATTTCTCTGTGTGAAATTCAGGCTGCTCTCCTCGCGGAGAGCACATAGCCACAAGTTCAGCGCCACCCATTTTTTTTTCTTATCCTGTCTGCAAGAGTATTTGTTTCCCTGTCAGAGTGGCTTTTTTCTACAGAATTTTGCCAGGGACAACCCTCTTGTTGCCATGGTATGTGTGCTAAATAATGTGTAACACATGGGATCTTGGTTTATTGTCTTACCCAAAAGACTAGCACCCAGACCACCACTCATGGTGTAATGGATGGGGGAAAAGTTTTGGGCCCAAACGGGATTCAAACCACCGCACACTCTGACCCGGACTTTTGCTTTCAAGGCAAACACATCACCTCTAGACCACCAATCGACCTTTGCATACACGTATAGATTTATGTGGGATATTCTACACCTACCCCAATCTATACTGTGATCAGTAGCCAGGTCCATTTTTCCGGTAAAGCGGGGGCTTGTGCACACATTGATTAGTGCCCAGACAATGGTCGACCCCATCAAACCAAGGCGGCTGGCTGTTTTAACTTTAGGGTGACTGATCTATAATGTTTCCTCCACCACCCATTAGCTGTAATTGACTGACTGCGGTCAGGGAGGGAAACCGGGCCTGTGACTGTTGGAAGACAGATCGCTGAAAGTTGGAATAGATCAGAAAGTTGAAATCTATAGCGCTTGCCAAGAAAGGTCAGGGTACATTTTCTTTCAGACGTGAAGATAAGCAAGAGAGAGGTGTGTGTAGGAGAGAGAGAGAGAGAGAGAGAGAGAGAGAGAGAGAGAGAGAGAGAGAGAGAGAGAGAGAGAGAGAGAGAGAGAGACTGTGACTGTGACTGTGACTGTGTGCTGGATTGTCAACTAAAATGTCCAGTCGGTCACTGAAGAGATCAATGTGCATTGTGACTGTTTGTTATTAGCCTTGTGCTTGTGAAAAGCCAGGTCTGGTATTAATTATTCATTATTCAGTGCAGTGGTCTGGTATTATTTATTCAGTGAGGATGTGTGGTTTACTTAGTAGTACGCAAGAACTTGAAGACAAACAAAGTGTGGTGATTGTTGAATGTGGTGAATGTACTGTGCAGTGAAGCTCAGGTTTTCAAGAATTAAAGTTGTGTGGTTCGTTATTGGAAATTATGACTTGCTGTGCCTGGTTTTGAGATTTTTTTTTTTTCACCAGGTACAGACATATTATATATCAGACAGCTCAGAAGCCATGCAACTTTCATGTGCTAATTATATAATTATTGGCTGTGTGTGCACATGCCCTGGTGGGGTTTTTTTCACAGACACAGACATCTCAGGCAGTCTGTACAACATTATTATTTGCTAATTAGTCACTGTGTGTGCATGTGCTGTTTTAATTCACCAGACACGGACATATCAGACAGGCTGTACAACATTTGCTTATATAATTAATCCCTGTGTGTGTGTGTATGTACTGGGTTTTTTTCACCCGACACAGACATCTCAGACAGGCTTTACAACTTTTCTTTGCTAATTAACTACTATGTGTGCACGCTCTGTGTTTCCCCAGGCATAGACATCTCAGATCAGACATTCATTATTTGCTAATTAATATAACCACTGTGTTTGCGCGCACTGTTTTTTCTCCAGACACAGACATACCAGACAGGCTGTACAACATTTATTATTTACTAATATAATCAATCATTATATGTATGCACATGTTTTTTCACCAGGCACAAACATATCAGACAGACTTTACAGCATTCATTTGCTGATATAATTAATCATTATATATGTATGCACATGTTGGGTTTTTTTTTTTCACCAGGCACAAACATATCAGACAGACTTTACAGCATTCATTTGCTGATCAAATATAATTAATCACTATCACATGCCGTTTTTTTTTTTTCTTCTCCCAGACGCAGCGGAGCTGTCAGACAGACTGTACCAGAACATCATGAGCATCAGCCCCAGCCGTCGTCCTCGCAACAGCTACAAGAAGCGCCCCGTGTCAGCCAGCTCCCAGCTCTCCCTCTCCACCTCCCCCTCCACAGTGCCCAGTCCCAGGTCAGTGAGGGGGCTGCAGTTTTGTCGGTTCTGTCATCCGTTTCCTACTGCCACAGAGTGGCCTACTCTTCTGGAAAGTGGAAGAGGTTTTAATGTGTGCGCACAATGTTGTGTGTGCGTTTGCGCGCGCGACCTTGGTTTATAGTCTGATCTGAAGGACTGAGTGTGTGTGTGTGTGTGTGTGTGTGTGTGTGTGTGTGTGTGTGTGTGTGTGTGTGTGTGTGTGGTGTGTGTGTGTGTGTGTGGGTGTGTGTGTGTGTGTGTGTGTTGTGTGTGTGTGTGTGTGTGTGTGTGTGTGTGTGTGTGTGTGTGTGTGTGTGTGTGTGTGTGTGTGTTGTGTGGTGTTGTGTGGTGGGTGTGTGTGTGTGTGTGTGTGTGTGCGCGTGTGTTGGTGTTGGTGTTGGTGTGGTAATGATGTATACTGTGACAGGCTCCCCCCTCACCTGTCAGTGCAGATTTTGCCCCTGTGCAACTTGTGGCAGTGTGCTGACTTATCTGTATACGTATACGCAACATTTATCTAACGCTGTTACTGATTTAACACTGTTACAGACAACATTAATGCTGTTACTCATGTAATTATATCTGTTAGACACATAATTATATGCTGTTACAGATGATGTTAATGCTGTTACATAATTATATGCTGTTACAGATATAAATGCTGTTCCCTAATTATATGCTGTTACAGATGTTATTTCTGTTAAACACATAATTATATGCTATTACAGACGTTAATGCTGTTACACACATAGTTATATATGCTGTTACAGATCTTTATGCTGTTACACACATAATTATATGCTATTACAGATGTTAATGCTGTTACACACGTAATCAAATGCTGTTACAGATGTTAATGCTATTACACACATAATTAAATGCTATTACAGAAGTTAATGCTGTTACATGTAGTTATATACTGTTTCAGATATTTATGCTGTTGCACACATAATCAAATGCTGTTACAGATGTTATTGCTGTTACACACACAATTATATGCTGTTACAGATGTTGCAGACCCCCAGGGAGGCAGGTTACTCTGACGTCGACATTATCAAGAACCGTCTTGGAGGTCAGTGATCTCCCTTTTTGTTTCAAAAGAAATGTGGCGCTTCCTGCTGGTTGTGTCTTTTGCTTTGTTTTGCTTTGTTTTGCGTTAGAGGTTTTTTTTTGGGGGGAGGGGTATACACTTTTCCCAGGGTTTTTTTTTTGCATTTTGGCTGTTCCCAATAGTGAAGTGAAAGAGATAGACTAGACATTATGAACACTGACCATTGGGTCTGTGTCTGGCAGACTGAAAAAAACTAGGTTACACTTCAAGAATGTACAACACGAACTGGAAGAAAGTCAGTCAGTATTCTATGTAATGGGAGGGGGGGGAAGGGTCTTTGTTTGGTTTAGTAGGTACATTCCAAGGAACAAAATTTCAAAGAATGTAGAATTAGGAAATTGAAGGACATAGTGTTTAGAGTATGTTCCTAGGAGTGACAAAAGAGAGAGAGAGAGGGGTAGTGATTTGAAGTTTGTTTCTTTGAGTGAGAAAAAGAGAGAGGTAATGATTTGAAGCTTTTTTTTTTATCTTTTTTACATCAGCATTATTATTGTACACTCACTACATAGCAATACTATCTAATTATATACAATACAGCTACACACTGCGTACACTACATACACTACATACACTACACTACATACACTCATACATACACTACACTACCACCTACATACCACACTACACACACACACACACACACACACTACACCCCTACACACACCACACACACACACACACACACACCACACACACACACACACACTCACAACACATCACACACACACTGCACTACATTACTCAACACTACAACCCAGACTTCCCGACCCTCACTAACCCAATCACTGACCACAGAAGGAACCCCTCACCCCCACCCCACCACACCCCTCCACCCCACCCACCCCACCCAGCCCCCTCACACCAGCCCTCACCCTACTACCCTCCCCAAATAACACAGCTGTTACAGCCCTCCTCACCTGGCTGCCGATCACCATTAAACCTCTCTGGCCTCAAGTCACACCCAGCACACCCAGAGTCTTTCAGTTTCACCCCACTCCCACCCCCCTGTCTCCACTCTCCACTCTCCACTCTACTGCAAATATTGTGTCAGCCGTTTACCTGCCCTACTGGATTAGGCACACAGCCACCAGAGGCCCAGGATTACGTTTGGCATTGGTTGGTGCTGAACCGTTCTCTGCCTGTACTGTACCCCCAGGCTGATTCAACTGGTGGGCTGCATGCAAGCTTGGGGCTTTTGTCCATTTCTGTGTGTGTGTGTGTGTCTGTGTGTGTGTATGTGTGTGTGTGTGTGTGTGTGTGTGGGTGGGTGGGTGGGTAGGTGGGTGGGTGTAGTGTGTGTATGGGTGTGTGTGTGTGTGTGTGTGTAGTGTGTGTGTGTCTCTGTGTGTGTGTGTGTGTGTGTGTGTGTGTAGTGTAGTGTGTGTGTGTGTGTGTGCGTGCATGCATGCGTGTGCTAGCTCTGGTTCTGGCTCTGGCCCAGATCTGATTTGAAATGTCTTCTTGAAGCGTCAGTGCAACAGTACAGTGATATTATGGTCACTGGCGTGTGAGGGGCTTTTGCCTTCAGTTTTCTGGTTTCTGTTATACGCGTAATATTTATATTTTCCTTTCCTTTCTGGAACAGTGTTAGTTTAGCGTGTGTCATTACCAGTGTTGGAGTGGTCGGTGTCTAGGATTCAAGTGTGGAAATTGATACTGTGGGTGTCTGAAATCTGGGAAAGAAATTGGCTGTTCTGTTGAAGCAAAAAGGTGAAAGCAATGATTGTAGATATTTCAGTATTTGAGGTTTTTTTATGCTGTGTGCTTGCTGTGGTTTGTGTTTGTTTTTGTTTTATTTGCTCTGTGTGTTGTGTGTGTGTTGTGTGTGTGTGTGTGTGTTTGTTTGTTTGTTCTTGTTTTTAATGTCTGTTCACTATAAGTGATATTAGACGGGGAAAAAAATAAAACAAAAAGACATTAAAAAAACACTAGAGCAAAAAGACAACCCTACAGCAAGTTGTGTGTGTGTGTGTGTGTGTGTGTGTGCGCACACGCGCGCATGTGTGCATGCATGCATGCGTGCGTGCTTGTGTTTGTTGGGCAAGAGCTGATGATTAGGATGTGAGACAGGTATCCTCCCCCCAAAATTAAAAGGATCTGAGTCAGGTAATCTCTCTTGTGTCAGCACACCAACCAGAGTGCCTGTTATAAAGGGACACTGGCAGCTGTTTGGACCTGTGTTTATTCCTTGTCATGGCTAACCAACCAAACTCTGTAGCATGTGTCTGTCTGGGAATGGAGCCCTCTTTGATTTAAGTAAACTAGTTCACACTGTGTGTTTGGTTTGGGGCTTGTCCAGAGTAGACATGGAGAAAGACTAGGTTTGTATGGGTTTGTTATGAAGACTAGCTTGTCTAGACTAAACAGGAGGAATAAGTGGGTTGTATGGGTTGTTTGAAGACTAGCTTGTCTAAACAGGAGGAGTGAGTGGTTTGTATGGGTTGTTTGAAGACTACCTTGCTTAGACAGGAGGAATAAGTGGGTTGTATGGGTTGTTATGAAGACTAACTTGTCTAAACAGGAGGAATGACTAGGCAGTATAGGCTGTTTGAAGACTGATAGAATAGTACTACTGTTCTCTTTTCTGTCAATCACCATGGATGCCCTACGCTGATGTTGATGTGTTGCATTGTGTTTTGCTTTGCCAGGACTGTGGTTTAAGCTCCATGCACCAGTAGTGCAAAGGTATCCACTTTTATGTCCATCTTCTTGCCCTCCCTCTGGTGTGGGATCACTGTTCTGGAATTAAAAAAAAAATTTTAATGGAAAATTAATGTGCATGTTTTGCTGGGTACATCTCCCACCTACCATGGTGTCATGCGTTTTTATCACACCACATTAATTTTGCACCCAAGACTAATTGTGCGTGTTTTGCTGGTGGGTACATCTACCAACTACGATGGGGTCATGCATTTCATTACAGTACAATTGCACCCAAGGCTAATTGTGCGTGTTTGCTGGGTATATCTACCAAATACGAAGGGGTCATGCATTTCATTACAGTACATTTGCACCCTAGATTAATTGTGCATGTTTTTCTGGGTACATCTACCAACTACCATGTGGTCATGTGTTGGGTTTTGGGGTGTGTGTTTTTTTTTTTACACTACATTAATTTTGCACTCAAGACTAACAGTACTGTGCATGTTTTGCTGGGTACATCTTCCACCTACCTTGGGGTCATTCAGTTTATTACACTACATTTGCACTCAAGACTAACTGCAATATGCTTGTGTGTGACTAGGAGGGGAGGGGTGTTTGTTTTGGGGGTTTTGTATAGTTTTTTAAAATCTATTTTTGTGAGGGTTTTTTAGGGTGGTTTGCAATAAGTGATTTATTTGTAGAATATTTTGGGATTTTTTAAAGAGGGGGGGGGGGGGGGGAGTGGTGGTGAGTTTTGTTGTTGTTGTTGTTGTTTTTTATTTACAACTTTGGGGGGGGGGGGGGGGGAGAGAGAGTGGGAGATAGTGATAAGAATGGGTATTTTTTAATTTGGTTTTTCTTTTTTTTTTTTTTTTTTTTTGCATTTTGTTTTCCTTTGGCCTTGTGTGTGCATTTTGTTTTCCTTTGGCCTTGTGTGTGTGTGTGTGTGTGTGTGTGTGTGTGTGTGTGTGTGTGTGTTGTTGTGTGTGTGTGTGTGTGTGTGTGTGTGTGTGTGTGTGTGTGTTTGTTGTGTTGTTGTTTTGTGTAGTGTTTGTGTGTGTGTGTGTGTGTGTGTGTGTGTGTTGTGTGTGTGTGTGTGTGTGTGTGTGTGTGTGTGTGTGTGTGTGTGTGTGTGTGTGTGTGTGTGTGTGTGTGTGTGCTTCTTCTCATAGGTTTAATATCCATTCACTGTAAGTGGATTAAGACAATTTTATATACACATTATGAATGTAAAGGAAAGAAAGGGGTAGATGAGAAGGTGGGGGGGGGGGGGGATGGAAGGGTGAAGAATGTGAGAGATGTGAGTAAGTCCAAAAGGCTATTTTTGATTTTATAATAACTCTCCTGATGGTGACTAGCAGGTTCTTTCTGAAGCTGGTACTATGACATGCATATGGCTCACAGTTATGTTAATAATAATAATATCATCATCATCATCATCATCATCATCATCATCATCATCATCATCATCATCATCATCATCATATGGAATTGGAGAACATAGAGAGCATCATAGAGAACGCTTTGAATATTTCCATAATAAGTGTGTGTGTGTACGTGTTTGTGTGTGGTTGTGTGGTTGTGTGGTTGTGTGTGTGTGTGTGTGTGTGTGTGTGTGTGTGTGTGTGTGTGTGTGTGTGTGTGTGTGTGTGTGTGTGTGTTTGTTTGTTTGCGTGTGTGTTTGTGTGTGTGTATGTTGTGTGTGTGTGTGTGTCTGTGTGTGTCTGTGTGTGTGCTTGTGTGTTAGAGATGGAGAGAGAGAGACAGAGAGAGAGAGAGAGTCAACTTCTTCTACTGCAGACCTGCCAGTGTCATAATTCCTTTCATATAACATGCATGCAGAAGATCGTGCACACAAGTTAAAACCTGTTCCGCCTTTTGGAATACTAGGCCATTGTGTGCCGGTCAGACCAGATAACAGAATTGACAAAACTGCATACACACAAGGACAATACTCCATTATCCTAAGAATCAAAGAGGGTTTGTTTTGGTTTTCTAAAAATCCAGCATGAACATTATAGATTCCATATTTCATGTCAGCCAGTGGGCAGAGCTCCAGCAAAAAAAAAAAAAAAAATGACAAGCACAGGAGAAGACCAGGCACTATGCACCTCACCTGGTAAGGGGACAAAGGCAGAGGAGAGAGAGAGAGAGGGGATTGATTCTGTCAGTGCTGTGAAGTTAACATTGAAGGTTTATGAATGTGAAAGCCGTGCCTCCCTTAGCTTTTGTTCAGGGAACAAGGAGGTTTAGTGTGGTGTCAGTGTGTGTGTGTGTGTGTGTGTGTGTGTGTGTGTGTGTGTGTGTGTGTGTGTGTGTGTGTGTGTAGTGAAAGAAGTCTCAGAGAGTGCTATGGTGTACACTAAACACTGACAGTTTGCTATTGCATGGGAGAAGGCACTTTTAACCATGGAGCACCTTGATGTGTGTGTTTATGTGTGGTGGGGATGGGTGGGACATGAGTGTGTGTGTGTGTGTGTGTGTGTGTGTGGTGTGTGTGTGTGTGTGTGTGTGTGTGTGTGTGTGGTGTGTGTGTGGCATTTGTGTGTGTGTGTGCATTTGTGTGTGTGTATGTGTGTTATGTGTGTGTGTGTGTTGGCGTGCGTGCGTGTGTGCGTGTGTGGTGTGTGCGTGTGTGCGTGCATGCATGTATGTGTATGTTGGGGGAAGGGGTTGTTTTTACCTATCACTGGTTTGTTTTGCACCTGATCTGATGTGCATCAATTGGTATACTCAAAGAAATTTTGTGTAATGACACTTTATTACACAGATATTATCTTTGGTTTGGATATGTTTGTTTGTTTAGCCTGTGTGGTCAGTGAGGCTATAAACAACATGATTGGATTGGTTTGTTTGTTTGTTTGTTTCTGTTGTTTGTTCATCTGTCTGTGGATTGTAGGTGGTAGGATGGAAAGAGAGTGAAGAAATGACAAAGCAACTCAAACTGGCACACACTGAAGTATGAAGAGATGCCCTCTTACCTGAGCTGTTGAAACTCACTCCAGGAGAAAGAGTGAACTGATGCAATATCAGAAGATGGAGGAAAAAATGATTGTTTTGTGGCTAAGTACATGACGGTGGCATGACACAACTGCCTGCCTGCATAACTCAGTAAGCAGAGTGCTGGGTTTTGATGTTCACAAGGGGGTGTTTGTTTGGCTCCCAATTACAAAGAACAGTAAAACCCCCTTTCATCTGTCAGTACGATCGATATTTGAACCAGTGACTTGTGCTCTGAGAAGCAGAAAGCCAGGAGATCATGAGTTCAGTGATCAAGGTCCTAACTGTTTCTTTTTCTTTTCCTTTTTTTAATTAGTAACATAAACTGTGGATAGCCTGTGTATAATTTGACTAGTGCAATTCTTTTTTCTTTTTCTTTTTTTTTATATTTCAGATGATTTTTTTAATGCTTATACATACAAACTCAGTGTTGATTCTCTGGTGCACCCTTCCAGCATTCCCACTTGTTTTTTTTCCAACTTTGTAGCTAAGTTATGTGAGCAGTGCGCCCTAACGGACGCAAAAACACCCTAACCCGGACAGCTCCTATTTGAACGAACAGTGCGCCATCACAACTGCGGTTTGTGTAATATCTAAAACTGAAGCCCTACTACTTCTTGCCAAAGCTTTTTGTCGATGCTTCTCTTTAGCTAAACTCCTCATATTCGACCAGTCACAGAGTACAGTGAGCAGAGAATGAGAATGCAAAAGCAGGCACTTTTGCTGTCTGGTGGATTTCTGTGTGTGTGTGTGTGTGTGTGTGTGTGTGTGTGTGTGTGTGTGTGTGTGTGTGTGTGTGTGTGCGTGTGAGTGTGTGTTCTGAGAATGGGTATGTGTGTGTATGCTGCTAAGTTTATCATATTATGTGTCATTATGTTTATGCACACTGACATGCCTTTATACCTATATGTGTGCATTTTGTATATTGCTGTCTGCGATATATGTTTGTATTCACATGTATACATATAATTTACAGCTAAATCTGTAGCATCAAGAGTGCAGTGACCATTATTCATGTTATAATGTGCAGTCTGCACTGATGCTACAAGCACATTGACTTTACTACAGTGTTATGTGCATGTGTGTGCAGCGCAAGTCGAGTGAAGAGCAGCCATTCTAGCAGGCCAGGGTCAAAGAGAGTGGATGCCCCTGTCATTCAGTCAGGGGGACTAACACAGACCCTGGTGGACAGCAGACCACTTCTCTCCCCTGTCTCCGCCCTGTCAGTTATTAATCAACTGTTCTTATGTTTGTCATTATTGTCTGTACTGGTCGATATTGTCTGATCACTGACACATGTTTTTTTCATCATCTCTGAGTATGTAAGCAATAAAGGTTGTGTCTTTTGTATTATTTCCAACATCACTGGTGTTTGTACTAGTCTATATTGTATGATCACTGCACAGCTTTTTCCATGATCTCTAAGTATGTAAGTAATGCAATAAAGGTTGTGTCTGTATCATGTTTGTCATCAGTGTCTGTACTGGTCGATATTGTATGATTGATCACTGTCACAGCTTTTTCCACCATCTCTAAGTGTGTAAGTAAACAGTAATGGTTGTGTCTTTTTGTATTCGTTCCAACATCCCTAGAGTATTTTAGCAGCGTTGAATATCGCTTACACACGGAATCAGTCTACCACTAAGGATTTCAAATGAAGTTGTTGTGTGTTTGTTGCTCTGACATTATTCCTCAGAAGCTGTTGATTTCAGAGAAAGTCAGGGGGGATGGCCTAGTGGTTAGAGCATTGTGTTCGCAATTCATTGGCCTGGGGTTGAGCCCAAGTTCAAACCACCACCAAGATGCCCATTCAAGGGGATTTCCCCCCAGGAGTTAACATCAGTGCTGACTCCACTCCTCCGAAAGGTCTTAAAATGAGACTATCAACAGAGGCTGAATATGCAAAAACACGCAGAATATCTTCTGCACACGTTAAAGTCCGTTCTGCTTTTTTGTCTGTATGGCTGGCTCACTTTGTTCAAGTGGTTGCATGCTTACTTAGAGAGAGGAGAGAGAGAGAGAGAGAGAGGAGAGAGAGAGAGGAGAGAGAGAGAGGGGGTCATTGTTGTTGTCATCTTCTTCCCTCCTTTTCATTCTCCTCAGCCACTGCGACTGTGAAGCAGGGATTACATGCAGTCAATCTGAACAGTCATTCCTTCCATCCTTCATTCTTTCCATCCTTCCTTGTCTTGACAACAGGGCACGCTCAGTGGAGCAGGCGACACTAAAGGGAGTCAACTCAGTAGCCGAGAGTTGTGGAACCTGAGGGGCTCCCAGGTGGAGCGACTGCGTCAGGAGTGGGCGGCCATCGAACACTGCCGGGCCATGAAGCGAGCGTCTGAGGTGAGGGGACTGGAACGTTGGAGAGGAGAGGAGAGGAGAGGGATGGAGAGGAGAGGGGTGGGGTGGGAATGGGGGTTCATTTTATTTATTTTAGTCTTTTATATTGCGGATCTATTTATTTTATTTTATATTTTATTTATTCTTTACATCGTGGATCATTGTGTAAGAAACTATGTGTTGTGTTTTTACATGGACTCTCCCACACACACACACACGCACCTCTTTTTATACCAAATTTTATATAGTAAACATTCTGTTGCCCTAAATTCTTAATACCCATGTATGAAACTTGTGTGGACTGGACCACAGCTAAGTGAAGGTTGATAGGGGTATGTTGTGCTGTGACCCAGATGGTGGCATGGCCTTGACCCATGTATGTTGTGCTGTGACCCAGATGGTTGAGCATGGCCTTGACCCCATGTATGTTGTTGTGCTGTGACCCCAGATGGTTGAGCATGGCCTTGACCCCATGTATGTTGTTGTGCTGTGACCCAGATGGTGAGCATGGCTTGACCCCATGTATGTTGTTGTGCTGTGACCCAGATGTTGAGCATGGCCTTGACCCCATGTATGTTGTTGTGCTGTGACCCCAGATGGTTGAGCATGGCCTTGACCCATGTATGATGTTGTGCTGTGACCCAGATGGTTAGCATGGCCTTGACCCATGTATGTTGTTGTGCTGTGACCCCAGATGTTGAGCATGGCCTTGACCCCATGTATGATGTTGTGCTGTGACCCAGATGGTTCAGCATCGCCTTGACCCCATGTACCGGATCAGCGGCTCAACATGCCTCTGCTGGCCGTTACCACGTAACGACACGGAGCTGCAGCGTCTGAGGGAGATGACAGAAACCAACCGCGTTCTGCAGCTGGACTCCAGAGAATGTGAGTCATGTTGCTTCTCTGTGTGGGGTGTAGGGGGGTGGGAGGGGGGGTAAGGGTGTGTGTGTGTGGTGGGGGGGAGGGGGCGAGGGTGGGGGGGATGATGTTTGTGTGTGTGTGTGTGTGGGTGTATGTGTGGGTGGGGTGGGGGGATGTGTTGTGTGTGTGTGTGAATGTGTGTGTGTGTGTGTGTGCATGGGTGCATACATAGTGTGTGCATGTGTGTGTGTGTTTATGTGTTTGTCTCTGTTCGTCTCTGTGTTTGTGTGTGCACACTTACGTTTTGGTTGTTGGTGGGGATTTTTGTTGCTTTTTTTTTTTTTGGGGGGGGGGGTTGTTTTTTGTGTTTAGTTTTCCTGTTGCTTCACTGTATTGTGCCAAGCTTGATCTGAGTGGTTTGGTTCATGTCATTCTTATAACCAGTGGTATAACTGCTAGTTTGTGTCATGTGGGGATTTTTCACAGTTATATCTCCTTTTTATCATTCACTGGCATCATTACGGTAATTTATTCTGATGGTGGGACATCTGTTTTTTCTGTGTTCTACTAACATTTTTCAGCCTGGCAATGTTACTGCAATATTTCATGTTGACCATGTCTGTTACTGTAATTGTTCGTTGCTTGGTGTGACAATCAATTTTGGGGGGGGGGGCCTGTTTTGCAGTTGTCAGTTTTTGTTCTGCCATGTTACTGTCATTAGTCATTCAGGGATGTCAATCTTTCATTCCTTTAGGTTACTGTCATTTTTCTTTACATGATGTCACCGTAATTCTCAATTGTGTGATGTCAGTGTAGTATTTTTTTGTGTATATTGTGTAATGTGCCTGTCATTTTTCCCTCTTTGTCTCTATTTTTTTGTCCTGGATGCATTCTTGTGATTTTTTTATACCACTAGTGTTTTTTGTTTTTTTTAGAGTGGGGATGATCAACTGTTGTAGTGTGTGTAGTGTCACTGTCTTTTAATCATTGTGATGAATTGTGTGAACTTTTTCATTCCTGACCACATCTGTATTGGGTTGTTGTTAATGTTTTTTTTATTGTGGTAGCTTGTCTGTAATGTTTACCTGGCACTATGTCAGAAGAAAGTGTGATAAGACAAAAGTGAAAGCTTATAACCAGTTGACAGCTCACAGTGGACTGACCCAGAATGAGGGGAGAGAGGCTTTCCTCTTTCAGTCAGCAGGGGACAGTGGACCGACCCAGAATGAGGGGAGAGAGGTTTTCCTCTCCTTCTTTCAGTCAGCAGCAAATAGTGGACTGACCCAGAATGAGGGGAGAGAGGCTTTCCTCTCCCTCTTTCAGTCTGCAGGGGACAGTGGACTGACCCAAAATGAGGGAAGAGAGGCTCTCCTATCCCTCTTTTAGTTTCAGGAACTAACCTTCTGTCCCTCCCTCATCACGACTTTCTCTGATAGAGCTGCCTGTGTGTGCTTTGGTTGTGTATTCTTCATAGGCATACTTAATTATCTGTGTATGTTCAGGGCCGATAAATGTTTTCTTTGTTGTTGTCGCTGTTCCTGCATCTTCTGTCTCATAATATTGAATATGTGGGCAATTTACTGTGAAAGTATACTATGACAGTAACAGCCATTCTGAGCAAGAAGGTAGCATTATTGATTGGGAATAGTGTCTCTACATTTTCAGTGAGCTGTGGTTTTGAATATTTTGGAAAGCGGTAGGATGAAAGAATGTGATCCACTGTGGCAATCGTGACTATCGTAAAGAAGGCAATGTATGAGCTGAAAAGAGCATTCACATGACAGTGTGCTTTAACCCTCTCGCATTCGGATTCTCTGAACACAAACTGCCCCTAGATTTTGCATTCCATCACAAAATCAGGTCAGGCACACATACTGGCTGGCCTTTTCCTCCTTCTAAGTACATACCAGCAGCTATAATTACTTCCAGACTCTCAGCAGGCTTTGTATTTCTAGCCTACTGGAGCTTTGACACATGGTAGCAATTAGTGATGGTCACAGTGTGATAGAAATCTACTGTGTGTAAATCCCGGCAAATCTGGTTTGGGATTCAAGGGGGGCAATTTTTCAATCCCGGCAAATCCTCGTTCAGGACTAAAAGGGTTTAAAAAACCCTCTCTGGGAAGAGGTGTAGATCTATTCTCAGAAGGTGTTGAATTGGAGAGTAATGATGAATTGACCGCCAAAGGCGTTCTGTGACAAAATGTCTTACATGGTGATGTCCTGACTTTGAAAACTCAGTATAGAATTTGGGGGTGAAGACGTGAAGGGCTAAACACTGGCTAGAAGGGGGATGGCGGTTTTTCTAAAGACATTGCACTGTACTGTGCTGTGCTGCACTGCGCTGTGCTGTGCTGTGCTGTGCTGCACTGTGCTGTACTGTGCCATGCAGCGCCTCCTCCTTCCATTTCACCTTTTGCCTGCAGTGTATTTCACTTGTCATGTAGTAGTGTCTGTTGAAATTCTTATTGTGGTTTAGGAAAGTATGCACATACAAGAAAGAATCCTGAAGAAAAAGATTTGTAATGCAAGGATATTTGGGGTTATGCTGAGACTGCACATCGTGAATTTATTATTGTTTGACTGTACTGTCTATATTACACACTATTTGTCATTGAAAAAGGAATGCTCGGTGATTGTATGACTGATAGAACCCCATGTTAATTGACATGATAAATGATTTACTGTTGTGAACTATGTTTGGCAGTAGAGGACACTCAGACTGTCTGTTGTTGTGGAGGGTCTGTGTGTAGCTGCAATTTGTCTGTATTTCATATGTGGATTTTCATGTTGTCTGGTATTCATTTCTGTATCAAATATACTTGTGTATTCACTTTTTTTTATATTAAATACTGAACCTTGACTTTAAAAGTACCGTGTGTTGTAGAAAAGAAGTTTAGGGATCCCCTGTATGTGCCTGTGTAGCCGTAAAAGCCTCCATGCAGGAGGAAAAGAAAGGTGTGTGATGCATTCTCAATGTTGCCCTCCCCCCCTCCCTGTGTGCTGTGTTGTGGGTAGTGCAGCAGATTCCCTGGACTCGGAGACCACGGATGAGGAGTGCCTGCTGACCCAGGTCTCCTTCTGCAAGCCCTGCAGGTCTCTCTCCTGCTCACAGATCTCACAAGCCCGCTGCTGGGGCTCAGGCCAGCAGAAGTCTTGGACCACGGGCATCACTGAGGGGGACCAGGCTGCGTCCTTGTCCTACGACCCCAGCAGCGAAGAAAGTCAGAGTGACCTGGAGGTCATCTGGGGGACAGGGTGGTCTGACTTTGAAACGTACACCATCGACGGTGAAAGAAGCGAAGTGATGGGCAGTGAGGAAGGGGGGTGGGTTTTGGGGGAAAGCGGCATTTGGGAACGGAAACACCGGGAACCAGACATGGACAGCAAGGAGACATGGCTAGAGACTGGGACACAGAGTCCAGAGGAAGCAGAAACAGACCAGTCTACAGCTGAGTCCGAGAAGCCGGTGTGTGTGAAACCAAACAAAAAAGAGGCGATGCTGTTGACCAAGAGAAAAGATGATCCTATGAGACAGTGCCAGAGAGGCCAAGGAAAACTGTCATCAAATGCCAGGAGACAGAACCAAGATCCCAAGTCTCCAGACAGAAAAACCAGACCTGTGGAGGATGTGGAAAAGGACACAGTCTCTGATCAAGACAGTAGCCCTCAGCCACACCTCCAAAATCAACAGCGACTGTCTTGTGAGCAACATGCACTGACCTCACAGTGGACAAGACATCAGCACCAAGATGACCAGCAGCTCTCTATTGAACATGGCACACTTCAGAATCAAAACCAACAATCAGCTACGCTGTTTCAACCATCCACTGGTCAGCATTGGAAAGAACATCTACTGACACTATGGCAAGGGACAACTCAACAGCAAAATATTGATTTTAATGAAAACCAGCCTAAGAAAAGACAGAATAAAACTCACCCCCAAAAAAGGAAACAGCAAAATAGAAGCCAGAAAAGATCTCAGCAAGCTTTGGAGCTTCAGCAGCAGTCAGGGACAACTCATCAGCAACAGATAAAGTCACAGGAGGAAGAAGAGCCACAAAATAGAAAAGAAGAGTTGACAGCATACCGATGGATGCTGCAACAACAGAAGACTTTACCACTGGCAAACAGGCTGGAAGCTGATCAGCAACAAGTACAAAGAGAAACACACCCCGAAGCAGGAGACGTTTTACACCAGTGGTCTCTGCGAGAGTCAGGTGGGCAAAACCAATCTGCGCTGAAAGCCTTGCAGTCCAAACGTTCTCCGCAAATGCTGGGCAGGCAAAGAAATGAGAAGCAGCAGCAGGGGTCAGGTGGGCAACAGAGAAGGGTGACAGAGCCTGTTCAGCTTTGGAGACAGCCGGCCACCAGGCCAAAGAGTGCACAAGTTCAGAGCACCACAGACAGACAGACAGAAAAAGGCTGCCCCTTGACTGCTGATTGGTGGCAGGAGACCAAGCGGCTGATGACCTCCTCTCCCTGGAACTACTATTCTACAGATTCCACAGAAAGTGAAGAGGACATGTCCTCTAGCAGCAACAGCAGCAGCAGCAGCAGCAGCAGCAGCGGCAGCGGCAGCAGTGACTTGAGATGCTGTGATCTGTCTGGAAAAGGAGGTGGTTTTCAACCTGAATATAGAAAAACAATGAGCTCATCCCTAGCGGCAGCAAGGGCGGGTGTCAGGAGGGAAGACCAGAAGAGAAAGGTGGAGACAGGTGATGCAGAAGCTGGTGAGACTTCCAGCGATGGTGAGGTTGATTACATTTTCAACATCTTAAAGTCCGAGAGGTACAGAAGGGGGAGTGAGGAAAGAGGGGTGGAGAAGGAAAGCTTGCCCCCATGTCTGACCTTCAGGAAAAGGGGAAGTCTGTGGCATGAACTCAGAGCACGAAGCAGTAGGCTGGCCTGGTGCAGTAAAGTGATGGACTCTGACAACCCCATCGAGCTGCTACTGCACCAAGTCAACAAGACCTTGGGGGAGTCCTACAGACACTTTGAGAGAAACAGTTTCAACATTGTGCGCTATTTGTCTGGCACCGATTTCCACACTGTTCAAGCCTGTGGCTTCAGCAGAGCACAGAGAGACTGCAGGACTCCATCCTATTTCCCTGTCATGAAGACCTTTCAGCTAGAGAAAAGTCCCTCTGCCAAACAAAGTGCATCCAGTCATGTCAGGACAAGGGGTACAGGGAAAAATATTGTCAAGAAACAGCCTGCAGCAAAAAAGCAGCCTAAGGGAAAATGGCAATGTCTGCCCCCCCAAAACCCCCATGAACAGAAAAAGCATGCCCTATTGGATAAAAGCCACAGTTGTGTTGTGGACAGCAGTGTCACCAGCAAGTCAGACCAAAGCCCAGCCTCACAGACCCAAAGAATTCCCTGTACCAGCTCGTCTGTCTCACAAGGTACAGCAAATGACGATTTGTGCTCCTCATCTGACAGAGGGGTTTGTACCCAGCGTAGGCCATGTCCTAGGAAACAGAATGACGGCAGGGTGCAGGGCAAGGTCAGAAAAGGTCGTGTCCAACAAAGGGCAGTCAGGACAGCATCACTGAGAAGCGTACAGGTTTGTAGAAGAGCCCACAATGTTCATTCCAAACACAGAGAACCAAAGAAGACAGAGTCCAGAGAAAAACCAGCCGTCAGTCAGACGAGAACAGAACGTACAAAGAACAACATCGTTGACATGCCCCAGGTGAGGAAGAAAAGATGCATAGCACTGCCTGTGAAAAACATCATCTTTCCTCTTCCACTCTATCCATCCTGTGAAAAATTAGCCACAGGCAACAAAGCTGAAGGCAGTATCAGAGCAGAGTCCGCACCACCCAATATAGAAAAATGGAAACGTTTAAACCTAGCACAACTCAAGGACTTTCTTTATAAGTATAAAAGCGAAGTGAAGATGTTAGATTCTGCCAGCAGACATCATGGTTCTTCCGTGCTTTGTCCAAAGTCAGCCAGGAAAAGAGGACAAAAAATAATGATGCTGAACCGTCAAAGGAGACGGAAGGTCAGCTCTTCTATGTCCACTCCATGCCTCACTCCTTTCTCTCCAGCACAGCACCTTGCCCTGCCCTCTGCAGTTGGCTCAGGCTCAGAACAGCAACAGCTCAAACCTTGCACAACAGCCTCTTGCCAAAACAGCAAGGGTGAGTTTGGAGACAACAGCGGGCATCAGCTTTGGCAACATTGGGAAGATGCCAGTAAGGTTGGTGTCGGGGCAGACCTCAGCAGGGAAAACTGCAGTGAGAACCCCGACACTGGGGAAGCTCCTGTGTCCTGTGGAGATCTGTCCATAGAGAAGAAGATTGAGCAAACTCCCCGAATTCACATGGTCCCTTTTTGCTGGCAGAAAGCAGGGGTCACTGGAATATCTGCCAGCACAGGAGACAGTGACATGTCTCAGAGAGAAAGCAATGGCAACAGATTGCAGAACGTTTCTCCTGGAACTGTGTCAAACATGAGGTGTGTCAGTGCACAGACATCAGCAGTCAGGCCTGTAGATGACCAGAGTCAGAGGAGAGACAATCAGCAGAGGGAACAATGCAGCAGGGAGTTAAAGTCATCAGGGAGACATCTCATTGTCAACCTGGACAGCCTCATAGCCCAGTGGAAAAGCAGACCCCACAGTGGCAGTGGAACAACAGCATCTCCTCGAGTGTCTGACCTCTTTGTCGAGACCACTGACCCTGATCAATTGCTCCTCCCCGAACAGACATCTGCTGACACCCAGCAGTCGACATGCTCACCCAGTGTAGTTACCGTGTGTCCTTCATCCCGCTCACCGTGCAGCTTCATCACCCTGGCAGACAGACACCAATGTACAGCGTCAGACGTCAGAGCTGTGGCAGTAGCCCCTGACTTACAGCCACCTGGGGACACCCCCCAGCAGGCAGGGGGACAGGGAGCAGCGTCACTTAGCACACACCATCAGGATCTCCAGCACAACCAGTCTGCTGCCGACCAGCTCACAGCTTGTGAAAAGGGCAGTAAGCCTGAGAGGAAGAAGCCGCCGCAGCAACTGGAGATGGCCAAAGTGAGGGCCGCCATGACACTGACGTGGCTGCAGGATGGAGCCAGAGTGGTGCCGGCTACTGATGAACAGGTCATCAGGACAACCAAACATAGGGCGGATGAGAACAAGGGCGTGCAGAGGATGTCAGCAAACAGCACAAGGCCACCCCATCAGTCTGTTGTGTCTGACAGCTCTAGCCTGGTCAAAAGAAGAAGAGAGAGCCAGCCTGAATCTAGCAGGACGTTGACAAAGAAGGATCAGCCAGTGAGCAGTGCAGGGTCAGGCAGAAAGGCAGGGATGAGGGTGACGTTCAACATATCAGACAGACAGAACAACAGTCCCCGCACCAGCAAAGGCTCCAAAAAGCGCACCCTCAGCATCATCTCTCTTGGAGAACAGCAAACTGTTGATAATGAAGCGTGTATGGATGTTAGCGCTGAAGATCTTAACACCAGTAACTGTCTCGCTGGGAAGAAGAAAGAAGCCAGAACTAACACCAAGACTTGTTTAGTATCAAGAGGTCCTGGAGTGAAGAAGAACAACCAATACAGTCCTGTCGCTTCCAGAACTGTCAGTATCATCTCTCTTGGCAGTGATCCCCAAACGAGTGTGTCTGGAGCATCTGACATCAATTCTCAGACGGCCATACCTTGCTCACAAGCTAGAGGCCAGCCTGTTGGCCAAACAGAGAGAACCAAAGTGGAAGAAAAGCGAAGGGGAAAGGTTTCTTCCACGGCCAGCGCATGTACCATGATGAGTTACGCGCCAAACCAGCAGTGGGAAGGTAGCACTGCTGAGCTGAGGAAGAAGACAGAACGTTCTGAGGAGTACAGAACTGCAGATCATGCCCTGCACCTATGGCAGATATCACCACCTCTTTTGCATAAGCAAAGCAGACCTGTATCAAACTATTTAACTCGATCTCTCCGCCACAAGAAAGCAGTTGATCCAAAAACCACCTCCAGCACCTTGTCTGATGCGAAGAGGGAGGTGGCTGAACCCACAGTGGACGAGATGATGATGGACCCTCCACCACACCACCCTGTGTCCCCAAGGTATGGGATGCAGAGCAGCAGATTTGTGGTGCCACACAGCAAAGCCTGGGGCAATCAACCTCCAGCTATGGTGTGGGACAGGTGGGCCAGTCACACCTCAGCATGGCTAGAATTTCCTGGCACGGAAGTCACCCCCAACGACAGTCAGTGCAGTGGTGGTTCTCAAAGTAGTTGTTCAGTCCTGCAGGCAGCAGCGAAAGAAGGCACTGGAAGAAGGGATCTGGAAAATATGGGGTCTGCCATGCAGACATCAGTTCAGAATGGCACACAGGTCATGGAAACTGTCAAACCAGATTGTCACACACAGGTGAAAGGAGCACAGTCAGAAAGTCCAACTGTTCACACACAGGTGAAAGGTGAACAGTCAAAAAGTCTGCCTGTTCACACTCAGGTGAAAGGAGAACAGTCAAAAAGTCCACCTCTTTACGCACAGGTAAAAGGAGAACTGTCAAAAAGCCCATCTCTACAAACACAGCTGAAAGGAGAACTATCAAAAAGTCCACCTGTTTATTCACAGGTGAATGGAAAAGTAATTTCAGGCAATCAGCCTGTTGACAGTTCTCACACTCAGGCCTATCAGGATGCTGTCTCTAAGCCAGGTGGCAAACCTCTTGTCACTCAGGCGTCATCACAATCACGGACTTGGTCATCAGCCACTCCGCACAAGGCATTATCACAATCAAGGACAAGACCCAGCACTTCACACCAGGCATCATCATTATCAGAGACAAGACCCAGCACTTCACACCAGGCATCGTCATTATCAGAGACAAGACCCGGCACTTCACACCAGGCATCATGGTCATCAGAGAAAAGATCTGGCCCTCCACACCAGACACCAGCACTGTCAAGGACAAGATCAGCCACTTCCCACCAGACATCGTCAAAAACAAGAGCTGCCACTTCACACCAGACGTCATCATTATCAGAGACAAGACCCAGCACTTCACACCAGGCATCATCATTATCAGAGACAAGACCCAGCACTTCACACCAGGCATCATGGTCATCAGAGAAAAGATCTGGCCCTCCACACCAGACACCAGCACTGTCAAGGACAAGATCAGCCACTTCCCACCAGACATCGTCGAAAAACAAGAGCTGGCACTTCACACCAGACGTCATCATCACCAGAGACAAGACCCAGCACTTCACACCATGCATCATCACTGTCAAGGACAAGACCAGCCACTCCACACCATACATCATCACTGTCAAGGAGATCAGCCATCTCAGACTCTCAGGTGATCTCCACCACTGCTGTGCCTCAGGATCTTTCCAGGCAGTGTCAAAGAAAAACGCCATCTGCTCACTCACAAAGGCCCCATCTTTCTGCAGTCCCCATGAAGGCAAAAAACTTTTCACAGCACAGCACAAAGTCCACACTTGTGGAACACGCTCCAAACAAAAACGCCATCAGTGAAAAGGGAGTGCAGGCATCATCCCTAGCACATTCTTCACAGAAACCTGACCCAACCACAGCTGTCAGGACAGGACTGAAGGACACAGCGACTGCACTTGTTGAATCCAGGGAGCGAGGTCAATTCCAAAGCTGGAAACCTCCCAACAGAAACCAGTCAGCAAACACAGGTCACAAAACCCAACAAAAATCAGCCTCTCTCAGATGTGGTGATAGTGCTCATGTCAAAAGACCTTCCGAAAAACGTGGCAGAAAAAGAAGTACAAAGAAGAAGTCAGTGTCTTCCATACAGCCTGACTTGTCAACTGCCCACAGCAAAGGGGACAGTGCAAAGGGGAAGGCAGCTTCTGCAAAGACATGCAAAAAACCAGCTCCTGTGTTCAGCTCTTCAGTTAGAGATGCAGCTGAAAGTCACAAGTCGTTGACCAAAAACAACAATCACAGGATGTCAGACAGTCTGGATCCAAAGCAGAGGACTACCTCCACCAAACAACAGGGAAAGACTTTAGACAGTGCCAGTCAGAAGAAGAAGACCAGCAGCAGCACGGAAAGTCTAGGGGGGAGTGATCAGGTAAAGTCCACTATCAGACCAGAGAGCATGACGACTGACAATGCTGGGAAGACACCTGCCAAGAAAAAGGTGACCAGAAAAGGAGAGGCCATCTCAACAATCTCCGAGGGCACAGCGGGAGACAGAAATAAACAGACAAACAAGGACCTTGAACATGACCCCAGCATTAAAGATTCCTCAGGAAAGAAGACAACCACAGCAAAACAGTGCTCTTCAAACCAGACGATAAGCTTGCCTAAGAAGGATGCAGCGTTTGGGGATGGTCAGCTGACCCTGCTGTCTGTCATGTAGAGACGGCACAGTTGCAGGCTCAGAAGAAAAAGCCCACGAGAAAAGGCAAACAGAAGAAGCAACCAGTCATCAGTAAAGAAGACTTCAATTTTTCAAAACTGTATGTCACATTCCCGCCTTCTCAAAACAGTCCCCAAGAGATGTCTCCATTCAGAGGCCACGTGCGTCCCTCAGCCCCTCTACACGTGCACCTGGCATGTTTGGCGGCGAAAATGATGCCCAGTCCTGGTTCCACAGAGTTTAAAAAAAGTCAGGATGTGGTTGCAGAAGCCTTGTCTATGATTAATGCCCCTGAAAAAGAACAACCCTGTCATTCTTATCTGCCTGGAGAGGGTGGGAACATGGGTGAAGACCGCACCCAGAGGCTGATAACTAGGGATCACAGACAGACAGATGAAACAGAGCATGCTGAAGAATGGGGCATAGGCCTCCAAGAAGGCTCAACAGAGCTGTTAGAGAGCTGTCAGTCTGATAGCTCAGGGAACGGCTGTCAGAGTGGTGCCTACAGCCTGAACCTGTCTGATGCTGATAGATCAGAGGGTGGTTGTCATGGTGATGAAACACACCTGTCTGATACTGATAGATCGGAGGATGGTTGTCATGGTGATGCAAGCCCACACCTGCCTGATGCTGATAGATCAGAGGATGGTTGTCATGGTGATGCAAGCCCTCACCTGTCTGATACTGATAGATCAGAGGATGGTTTCATGGTGATGCAAGCCCACACCTGTCTGATACTGATAGATCAGAGGATGGTTGTCATGGTGATGCAAGCCCACACCTGTCTGATACTGATAGATCAGAGGATGGTTGTCATGGTGATGCAAGCCCACACCTGCCTGATGCTGATAGATCAGAGAACGACTGTCACGATGATGCTGACAGCCAGCACCTGCGGAGAAAGCCTGAGTGGTGTAGCTGTGACCTCTCTGAAGTTTTTTCCACACGCATTGATCTGCACAGCCCCGGGGGCCAGGACTCTTATTGGGAACAGCTGTTAAGGAAGCAGAGGGCACCTCCCCCAAGCCCTACATCAGGCCTTTCACAGCCGATGGCCAGATGTGTTCACAGGGGCTGCTCCTCGCTCGTGTGCTGGAAAACCCAGATGGGAGGGCAGGCAGGAGAGAGGAGGAGAGGCCAGCAGGGGTTTTCTGCTGAAGGTGACTTCTACAAGCATTTTCAGTTTAAGCGTGGCAAAAAGGTGAATGCATTCCGCAAAGCCTTCAGCACAGCGACCACAAAGACCCAGAAGAAAAAGGGGATGGAGGAAGGTCGTCAGGGCAGGAGGTACTGTGGCCTCACTGGCGGCTTCAGGACAGGACGGGTCCCTGACTCTGGTGGCAACACCTTTAGTGGCAGCAGAACCTGGAGTGGAACAAGCCCGACCAGGAGTGGCAGCACCATGCAGCAGAGACGTGGACAAAGGAAATACAGATATGATGACCTCAACTACATCACCTTCTGCCAAGAAAGGGCTGCTATGCAGAGAAACAAGGGGACTGGATCAGGCCAGAGGTTAGCTCATGTGCCTGGAGATGGGAGCATGTATTCCACTTCCAGCCCAGAAAGAAATGGTGCCCGTGAGAAAAACGCAGTTCAGGGCAAAAGCCATCAGCATGTGATGAAAAGCCATCTCAGTACTGACCTGACTAACAGAACAAGAGAAGTGAGGCACACAGCAGGAGCCACAGCCCATGGAGTAGGTGATGTGGAGGACGTTATGAGAATGACAAAAGGCAGAACAGCGAAAGGAGGCTGTGGCTCTAAATCCTCACCTGACCTGGCCAGCTGGAAGAACCCTTTCCTTTCCTGGATGTATGACGCAGACAGCAAAGTCAGTGCCAGCCATGGTGCCGACAGTGACTTTATCAAGAGAAGGGTGGCAAAGGATGACATACTACATGGGAAGTCACGCAGCTTTTGTTGCCACAGGGACCGGAGTAACCCAGCTGCGGAGATGCTGGAAGAGATGGGGAGTGTGTTTAAGGCCATTGTAGAGAAGAAAGGTAAGCCACAGAACTATGCTGTCTGCCATTGTTCCTCACCCAAACCTGTGTTGTGTCCATCTCAACGTGGCGGTAGTGACAGAGGGACAGGGGACGCTGGCCAGGGTCTTCACCCACTGTGATGCCTCAAGGCTGGGACAGAGCTGCAGCTTCCTCCCACACTGTCGGTGATGCCACAAGTGTGTGTCAGCACCCCCGGAGCCAGGTCAGGCATTGTCTATATGACAGGAACACAGACATGCAGCAGTTGCCTTCTGAATCCAAAACCTCCAAGAGCTGCACAGACAGCTGGGGCAGCCCTCATGCTATCTGTGCTAGTCCCCCAGATGTGTTCACAGCCAGAGTCAGGGCACACCCCAACACAGCTGGTCCCAGTCACCAGTTTTCTGCAGATGGCCTACCACAGCACAGGAGTGCCAGTTCCCTGCTGTCAAAGCATACCCATGTACCACAGCTGAGGTTAAGCTCTACATCACCCTTCAGACAGAAATATCCTTCCGCATGCTATTCCAGCGACACCTCCTCTCAGGAGCTGAAAGCACAACGCATAATACCACACAGAGATGCTCAGCCTTCATGGGTCCTGTGGCGACCACAGGCATCACTGCCAAGTGGGGTTGGTCTGATGCATCCTGAACATCAAGGCCGGGAGAGGAGCAGTAGATTAACCAGAACAGCACCATCTTTTCACTACAGCTCTGCTAGTGAGGACAGGACTGCCAACAAGGACAAGACTGCCGTTGAGGACGAGACTGCCATTGAGGACAAGACTGCTAATGAGGCCAATGAGGCCAGGACTGTCATTGAGCCCAGGATGACCAAGGAAAAAGAGTACAGGTGGTCAGGGTGGCCGGCAGGTCAGGGTGACCACAAACTCTGCCGTACTTTGAGGTCTTCACACCAGGCCTGCCCACTCTGCCAGCAGAAGAGAAAATCTGCGAGGAAGGGCTTGTGCACAGGATCAGGGTCCTGAGTCCATGAGACCTTTGTCACGCCCCTCAGCTGGTGTGGCTCTGGTCAGTTTTCCACTAGGGATGAGGATGTGCAGTCAGAGTAGCTGTCAGATCGGAGGGAGATTGTTCATCTTGAGGACTGTTGCTGAACAGTGGCACCATTGCCAGCAGACAGGCACAATTGGTGTAACACCAATATTCATGTGGCAGCTAGTGGTAGGATTGTCTGTGGCTAGGGCAGCATATTACAGCTTGAATTGTCTGTGGTTAGGCAGCATATTACAGCTTGGATTGTCTGTGGCTAGGGCAGCGTATTACAGCTTGGATTGTCTGTAGCTAGGTCAGCATATTACAGCTTGAATTGTCTGTATCACACCACACCATTTAGTAGCTTAGGCAGCATATCACAGCTTGGATTTTGACTGTATCAAGCAAAGCACTTAAGAGATGGGATGAAAGAGAAGGAAAGTGTTGAAAAATCTAAGTGAGGGAAATTTGTGTTTAGAAACTGCAATCACCTGTGCAACATTGAGAGCACTTCCAAAAAGTAATACCAGGGATAAGGTTATGGGATTTGAACCTGCTTTCCTTTACAGACAGGCTAGCTTTGAAAGTTTGAGTTGCCCATTCACTCATTTTCTGCTTTATTTGACAGTCCTGTTATGTGTGGTAAAAATTTTACCAATTGGACATGTTTTTAGGTCGCCAAAGGGTACATACAATTGGTCATTGGATACCATTTTCCAATCAGTTCAAGTGTGCATGTGTGTGTGTGTGTGTGAACACGGTGTGTTTTGTGTGTGTGTGTGTGTGTTGTTGTGTGTGTGTGTGTTTGTGTGTGTGTTGTGTGTGTGTGTCTTTGTGTGTGTGTCTTGTGTGTGTGCAGTGTGTGTGTCAGTGTGTGTGGTCTGTGTGTGTGTCGTGTGGTGGTGTGTGTGTGTGTGTGTGTGTGGTGTGTGTTTGTGTGTGTAAACAATATTTTGAATAGATGGAGGTGCTTCTTCTTCAACTATAAATTTTAATGGGAAGCAAACAACTTTTGCAGACACTTTGGAATTTTTTTTTCATATGCATTGTTAACAATTTACTAGACTATTAACAGTTTCCTATATGATACATTCATCTTGATGTATTGATATACAATATTGAATTGATTGTTACCTGTACTGTATTAATGCTTTACCCAGGTTTTCATTGTGTGTAAAGAATTAAAATGAAATGCAGACATTCCTTCTTTATAGGTTTGCAAGGTATGTGGTTAGGAAGTTATTTACTATCTTTCCCCCCATTTTGTCATCAGAACTCTTTTTCTTTAGGACGTTTTTGTTGTGTTTTGTTGTTGATGTTGTTTTTTTGTTGTTGATTGGTTGTTTATTTTTGGTTGGTGTAATATCAGAACCGGTGCAGTCATTAGTAGATAGAGCAAAAAGGATAGGGCACAGAACAGTGCCATGAGGAGAGCCTGTGGACATTGACTTTTCTGCTGATATTGCTTTTTTAAACCAGACATGCTGTTTTTGATTTACATAAGAAAGTTCATAACCCAAAGAATGAGGTGAGGACAGACATTAAGTGAAAGTAATTTGAGTGCTAGGAGATGGGGCTGGATGGTGTTGAAGGCTGAGGAAAAATCAATGAGGAGTATCTGAACACAAGAGCCATTTGGATAAGAGGAGCTTTTTTCTCACTGAATTTGCCCCCCAGATCAAGTGGAAATAGTTCGCATACAATGTCTACATTGATCAGTGAGGGATTTGGATAGAAGGAATTTTTTTTATCATAGACTTTGCCACCAAAACAATCTGAACTTACAATTTCTTTATTTTTTGTGCTTTTTATGCCTTTTGATGATTTTATGCTTTATTTCTCGGAAAAGTGTGTGCATATTTCACAAAGCTTGTACAGGAGTAAAGGGGGTGGGATAGCCTAGTGATTAGAGAATGTGCTCATGTTATGATGGCCTCGGTTCAAGCCACCTCTGAGGTGCCTTAACGGATTTTTTCCCTTGAGTTAACAACACTGGCAATGCCATTCCTCCAAAAGTCTTTCAGATGAGACTACTAGCCTCATACCATGTGCAAATGTATGCAGAACATCTCATGCACATGTGCTGGTATGAACCAGTGACAAAATCTTTTTTTTTTCATAAAAACACAAAAGACATACACACTGCATATTTCGACACTATCCTAAAGTTAGAATGCAGCTACCTGAATGGTGGGCAAAAACGATCGCATAATTATAAGGAATTGGGGGAAGGGAGGGGGCATACTGGAGAAAGAGTGGAGAGAGATTGTGCCAGGTAGCAGTATGGTGAAAGTGAAGATCCGAAAGGTAGGCTACCTTATCAGCAGTAGCTGTATTCTCCCTTTATTCTTCTCCCCCCCCCCTTTTATTTTAGGGGAGGGGAGTTGTTTTGGAGGAGTTATGAGGTTGATTGCTCATTGATAATTCTTTTTAATGATTTTGTTCCTTGGGAATGAATTATTGGCTGTGGTGATGCATGTGCAGCCTGCAAAACACAAAGCTACATTGATGAATGCTGCTGCATTGTATTGGACTGTCTCCACTGTGTGTGTCCTTGTAGAATTGGCATGCTCGTTTTGTGCATGGTGTGCAGAACACTGAGAGATTTGGGATTTTTTTCTGTATGACGTTTTCATTTGTTGGCTGGTTTGTTTGTTTGTTTGTTTGTTTGTTTGTTTGTTTGTTTGTTTGTTTGTTTGTTTGTTTGTTTGCTTGTTTGCTTGCTTGCTTGTTTGTTTCCATCTTCATCAGTCAGTTTCTCATTTTGTTTTTTCTCTGGTTGAGTGATACCTTTTCTGTGGAAAGGGGGGAGGGGGTGGAGAGACAAGAGGAATGGAGGTGGGGGTTGTTGCTTTTTTGTTTTTTTGTTAATTCTGTTTGAGTTTGTTTTCTGTTTTAAAGTTTGATCATATAGTTACTCAAATATTCATGCTATGATGCATCTGTCTGTCTGTCTGTCTGTCTGTCTGTCTGTCTGTCTGTCTGTCTGTCTGTCTGTCTGTCTGTCTCTCTCTCTCTCTCTCTCTCTCTCTCTCTCTCTCTCTCTCTCTCTCTCTCTCTCTCTCTCTCTCTCTCTCTGGGGGGACGGATAGCCTAGTGGTCAGAACATTGCGCTGGCAATTTGACGACCCAGGTTCGAGTCCGGTCGAGGAGATTTTTCTCCTGGAGTTAACATCAGTGCTGACTCCACTTTCCCCAAAAGTCCTTCGGATGAGACTTTAAACCGAGGCCCCGTGTGCGAATGCACGCAGAACACCTTGCGCACACGTTAAATCCTGTTCCACTTTTCGTAAGAGTAGGCCATCGTGTGCCAGTGGGAACAGATGACATTTACAAAAATGCATACACATGGGGACTGGATGAAAAAAAGCACAAGAGTGCTTATCCCATTATCCTCAATATAAAAGAATAAATCAAATCAATCTCTCTCTGATATTTAAATGTAGATTCACAACCACACACACACACACACACACACACACACACACACACACACACACACACACACACACACACACACACACACACACATCCATATACATATATGTCTGTGTCTGCATGTGTCTGAGTATGAGTGTTCACTTAGTCAAATATAACTATAGGAATATGTGTGCTTAAAAAAAAATATCTACCAGGTAGAGTGCAGCAGCCAGACATCATAGGTATCACCTGAACTTCAGCCACTGCCCAGAGCCCCCTTCCCTGATTTTCTATTTCATAATAGTTATGTTGATGGATAATTCTGAAAATAGGAGGCATGCGCAAAGTGTGTAATTGCCTGTCAGGATTTAGCAGAACTAAATGGATACATTCACCTGACTCCTGCATCATCTTTTGGTGCATTGCAGGTTCATGCGGCTTCACATGGCAAGTTAGCAACTAGTCTCAGTTTTTCCTCATTTCTGGGTGTTCTTTGTAAATATTACAGTAAACTTTCAATTATAAAATACACAACTTATGAAATACACAGCTATTTTTCTGGAAATGGTGAACATTCTAACATATATTGAGTATGTCCTGGTCTTGGTTGCTGTATCTTTTTGTGCAAGTTTCTTTTATAAATTCTTTCCACTACACTGTGATGAAACATGAAGTGTGGATTCTCTGAGCACATGTGAACAACAACAGAGCACACAGTTTTTGAATGTCAGATCTTTTAGAGTCAGTTCTGTGTCTGGGTTTTGCTCTCTAAAATAGTTTGAACATGACATAGATCTACAGTCCATGTATCTATTTTGGCATTGGTGTCCTCCTTTCACAAAGGAACCAAACCACTAAAGGTTCAGCTCCCATAGATGGACACCCTCTAGCTTGTACAACTGCTGAAGTAGCTCTTCTAGTGGTTGCCATGGCACTGTGTATACCCTAATACCGATCAGTACGAGATTGTCAGCACATAGCAATGCTTTTTCTTCCACTGTTTTAACTCAAAGCCAGAAAGCTGTCAGCACATAGCAGTGAATTTTCTTACACTTTTTTAATGCATGTTCTTCCACTTTTTTAATGGATTTTCTTCCAGTTTTAACTCAAAGGCAGCTAGGTGTCAGCACACAGCAATGCATTTTCTTCTACTGTTTTATCTCAAAGCCAGCACCTACCTTTGCCTTATTCTTAAACTGGTGTTTCAGCGCAATAAATCATAGCCAAAAAGAAACAACCTCAGTGCCTATGTATATAATAATAATAAATGATTAACAAAAACTTTTTTTAACTGGTCTGACCAACTGTGCCCTCATATGATTACAATTTTCTACTTTTTTTTTTAGTAAAACTGTGGAAACAGATAGTCAGCCTCGCAGCCAAATACAGACATGATATGGCAGATGATTTGGGCATGCACATCTCACATGTCAAAATTTCCGTAAACTACAAGAAGTGGAATCTTCATCCTTCTGTATCAAAGATGACCATTGCTTTATTGATTCATTGATTCTTTCGTTCATTCAATCTCTCTCTCTCTCTCTCTCTCTCTGTCTCTCTCTCTCTCTGTCTCTCTCTCTCTCTGTCTGTCTCTCTCTCCCCTCTCTCTCTCTCTCTCTCTCTCCTCTCTTCTCTCTCTCTCTCTCTCTCTCTCTCTCTCTCTCTCTCTCTCTCTCTCTCTCTCTCTCTCTCTCTCTCTCTCTCTCTCTCTCTCTCTCTCTCTCTCTTGCTTATTTCTTAGCGTTTGTTACCAGCCTGTGTAACGGTGTGACTGTGGTTGTGTCATTGCAGAAAATACCCTCAAGGCAGCCAGTCACCCAGGAGAGAGAAAACACACCTGTCCAAGGTAAACCTGCCCCCTGTAATGCTATGTTTCTGTTATTACCACAGACACACACCTGTTCAAGGTAAACCTTACTGCCCCCTGTAATGCTATGTTTCTGTTATTACCACAGACACACATCTGTCCAAGGTAAACCTGCCCCCTGTAATGCTATGTTTCAGTTATTACCACAGACACACACCTGTTCAAGGTAAACCTGCCCCCTGTAATGCTATGTTTCAGTTATTACCACAGACACACACACACCTGTCCAAGGTAAACCTTACTGCCCCCTGTAATGCTATGTTTCAGTTATTACCACAGACACACACACACCTGTCCAAGGTAAACCTTACTGCCCCCTGTAATGCTATGTTAACTGTTATTACCACAGACACACACCTGTCCAAGGTAAACCTTACTGCCCCCTGTAATGCTATGTTAACTGTTATTACCACACACACACACCTGTCCAAGGTAAACCTTACTGCCCCCTGTAATGCTATGTTAACTGTTATTACCACACACACACACCTGTCCAAGGTAAACCTTACTGCCCCCTGTAATGCTATGTGTCCATTGTTACCACAGACACACACCTGTCCAAGGTAAACCTGCCCCCTGTAATGCTATGTTAACTGTTATTACCACAGACACACACCTGTCCAAGGTAAACCTGCCCCCTGTAATGCTATGTTAACTGTTATTACCACAGACACACACCTGTCCAAGGTAAACCTGCCCCCTGTAATGCTATGTTAACTGTTATTACCACAGACACACACCTGTCCAAGGTAAACCTGCCCCCTGTAATGCTATGTTAACTGTTATTACCACAGACACACACCTGTCCAAGGTAAACCTCACTGCCCCCTGTAATGCTATGTTAACTGTTATTACCACAGACACACACCTGTCCAAGGTAAACCTTACTGCCCCCTGTAATGCTATGTTAACTGTTATTACCACAGACACACACATGTCCAAGGTAAACCTTACTGCCCCTGTAATGCTATGTTAACTGTTATTACCACAGACACACACCTGTCCAAGGTAAACCTTACTGCCCCCTGTAATGCTATGTTAACTGTTATTACAGTGTTGACTGTCTGGTTGTATTGTAGTCTTAATGTATCATGGTCAGCACTATACAAGTTCCCTGTATTATTATTATTATTATTATTATCATCATCATCATCATCATCATCATCATCATCATCATCATCATTATTATATCATCATCATCATCATCATCATTATTATTATGATTATTATTATTATCATCATTATCATCATCATCATTAATATCATTATTATCATCATTATTATCAATCAATACTCTGTTCACAGTCTGGCTACAAGCCCGAGTCTGGCTCGTCCCGTCCCGCACAAAGCAAAGAAGGGGACGCCAGCGCGGACAAGGGGAGAGAAGCAAGGGGTCAGATCGATGTTCTTACCTCCCCTTTCCCTCAGGCCCCAGCGGCTGTTGGTCAAGCTCACCCCACCTCACCTGTGTCCACCCCTGAAGACACACCCCGCTTTCCCGGGGAGGAGGAGGACGGTCAGAGAGGGAGCTCTGACCCAGGACAGGGGGGGACTGCAGACCATGACCAGCTGTCCTAATATCCCAGGACTGTGGGTGACCAACACTAGAGAGAGAGAGGGGGGGTTCCTGTTATAGTGTCCTAATAACTGAGGACTGTGACCAACACTATGTATATATATAGAGAGAGAGAGAGGGAGAGAGACAGTTCCTGTTAAGTCCTAATATCTTAGGATGTGACCAACACTATAGATATGAGAGAGAGAGTTCCTGTTAGGTCCTAATATCTCAGAACCACGACCAGCTAGCCTTATAAATATATATGTAGAGAGAGAGAGGCCCTGTTATCCACCACAGTGACTACCATTTTTCCTCCTATTCAGTGATGGTGGCTACAGTTTTTTTTTGTATATCTATATACAGTTACAAGAGCTTGCTTTTTCTTCAACTTCAATGACAGTGGCTAAGTTGGGGGTTTTATTACTTGGGTTTTTTTATGTACAGTTACAGTGGCTTCCTTTTTTTTTTCACCTTGAGTGTCTACCACTCCAGTCCCAGATAACTACAATTTTTCACTACATCCAGCCGGCCATAATAGAGCTCTCCCATTGTTTGTTATCTTCAGCTACCTTGACTTCTGTTTCTTCTAATGTCCGGCTACAATAGCTACCATTTTTTCCAACATCCCAGGGTGGCTACATTTTCCCCAGGGCCCAGCTACAGTGGCTACCAGTTTTGTAGTGTCCTTCAACAGACGACAGTTCTCTTCATGCCCCCACTGCAAGAATGGAAGTGGAGTGTGGAGGGGACACCCATGCACAAGCTGCTGACAGAAAACCTATCTCTCTCTCTCTATATATATATCTATATAATATGAAGTCCGCAGTGAGTGAAATCAAGGCACCATAGTGGTGTGAGCAGACTGGATTCCTGACTTTCAGTGCATGAAGAGTTAGTCGGTGAAGGCAGGAAACGTGTGGTGAAGGAAATCAGTTTCACAGCAACAGAGTAGAAGTGAGTAGTGAGACCAGACATGAATGGTCTTCACCAGAAAACAGCCACAAGCTTTGAAGTGAAGCAACCTATACTCTAGCAGGGAAGTGTTGATATTATCTGACTGTTAACAGAGACACACTGACCAACCGTAGGACTTTCAAGGCTCAGGTTGTCTGCATCGTGTCTGCACCTCAGCACAGGCTGTTTGTTGACAGTGCCAGATGAGCTGCATTCAGCTTTGCCTGTGTGTGTGTGGAGATGACCCCAGACTGTGTGTGGACACTGTTTACACCATCACCACCACTTACTTCTTTGGAAAGATTAACTGTTTTGATTTATTGACAGTGAAGATATAACTGTTTTCATTTATTGACTGTCTGAAATCATCCACTCAACCAGTAGACTTTAGTTAAACCCGCCAACCGACCAGTTCCTCAGAGTGACAGAACTGTTGCTGGCAACTTACGTCAGTGTGTGTTAAAGGCTGAGGACCAACCATTTAGGTTATACATGCAGTGAGTTCAGCATCAGCTTTTTAATGGATATCAGTATGACTGAAGGATTCTTAACTGTCTGTAAGACAGATGGATTCAAAGTGATGACAGTCAACACTGATGGCGTTCACTTGTGTTTTGTTCAGCATTATGGGCATATTTCAGCCACCAGATAGCTGATTCAAGGTTAAATAAATAATTTATATTGTACATACATGCAGAGTGACTGTTGGGGTGCTACTATTTTTGATGAAACAATAAGCTGAAGTACCTATGTGCACATGGTGCATGTAAAAATCCATTGTTGTTGTCCCTGGCAAAATTCTGCAGAAAAAAACCCTCTTAAAAGCCAACTGGTAACCCCCCCCCCCCCCCCAAAAAAAAAAAAAAAAGACCTCATAGGTCCACAGAAAAACCCACCTTAACCAACTAAACAACAAAAACCTTTGTCATGGATCAATGGTCACAAAACCCTCCAAGGTGAGTTAGGTCAACAAACCCCTATGCTTACATCTCAGCAAATAAAAAAAACCTGAAGATGCATTACACATGACACTTTGTAAAGATCCCCAGATTGGGGTCAGTAAAAAGTCAATTTGTGTACATGTGACACTTTGCAAAGATCCCCAGATCGATTGATTGATTTATCTATATAAGTATTTATTTATATATTTATTTATTTGTACTTTTATATTGAGGATAATGGAATAAGCACTCATGTGGGTTTTTTTACATCCAGTCCCCATGAGTATGCAGTTTTTTTAATTTTGTCATCTGTTCCCACCAGCTTACAATGGCCTATTTTTTTTTTTAAAGTGGAACAGGATTTAACATGTGCGCATGTCATTGGGCTCAGTAGAAAGTCCATGGACAACCACCAAACAGGACACCAGCACATGGATATGTTACTATCATATCACACAAATGCAGGCATTTCCTCCCTACTGGTTTGTTATCTGTAGACAGGCTATAAGAGGGTTTTGTCTGGTAATTTACTCTTGAACATCAACATTTTTTTTGATGAAAACAAAAAAGTTAATGGTAAAGGTGTTCACATAACTTGTGCGGTCGTTGGGAAGCCAGGTGTCAGAGACCTCAGCTTCTCCAGGGGCCAGCATATTGAGGGCAGCGCCCATCCCCTCTCCCTCGCTGCTTTACCCTCCTTGACCCTAGAGAGGGCAAGTACCCATTTACAACTGGGTGAACTGGAGGATTGTACTGAAGCCAAGGCATGCAAATGGTCAGCCATCCACTTGGTAACCACGCTCCTCTACAATGTTTAACATAGCTTGGGAAAAGCCAGTGCTCTGACCACTGAGCTATCCTGTCCCCAGACGAGGTATGTTTCATAGACTGTTTCAATTCAGTGTTAAGGCTTACCAAACTCTTTCAGTTAAATATCAGAAAATCTTTTTATATATATGCCTATATTGTAATTTTCAGTCTGTTGAAATATCTTGAAATTCTAAGTATTTTTGAATATGTTATAATTTTCTAAAAATTGCAAATTTCTGCGGTTAAAATGTGTCCTCAAATATTGTGGTTTAGTTTCAGTTTAGTCTGTTACAGTTTTCAGTATAATCAAACAGTTTGGAGTTTTCTTTTAATCTGATGAAACATGCTGTAGCTGATATAAATATGAAAAGTTTATTTGTTGGGGTTTTTCCAATCTATTCAAACATTTTCACTTTTTTTTTTTTGCAAGTCCATTGATCATATTTGTGACGCTCCACCACATAATGAGACGGAGTGCACATGAGGTCAATTTTTAGTTATTGACATATTAGTAATGTGCAATAAAGTGGCTATCAAATACAAAAAACAGATTGAAAATTGGACAATTCTGTGCAACATTATTACAAATTGAAATGATATACTGCAGGATGTGACAAAATGAGAAACGGGCAAGTTTATTTTAGTAACAGGTTGTCAGAATGAGTGCTTTGGTATTTTCAAAACACATTTAAAAGCAAAAGGAATAAAAATTATGCCTTGATATTTCATTATAAGATAAATAAACAGATGTAGTTTAATAATCAATCAAAATCTCAAAATTGACAACTTGACCCCCACCTGCCTTTAAAGGCTCCTAGCACAAAATTGGGTAATGTGCTAAGCGACTCATTTCGTGGTGGAGCGCCACATTTTTTAGAGAGTCCAAATCTGTGGACACCCATGATATTGGAGTCTTTCCTTGCTTGATTTTCAGCCCGTTGGAGCTACTTTAATTTGGCATTGCAGAGTGGAATTTGATATTGGATAGATTTCATGGTGTTTCACTTCATTTTGGGATTGGTTGTGATTTATTTGGCAAAGATCCTGTGATCAGTTGGGCAAAATAGGCCGCCAAACTGCTACAATGATTTACCTACACGAGTTTTTGGAGATTTTTACTTCAGCATTTGTAACCCTATAGCATTTGTTCATGTGCACTGTGGCATTTGTAACCCTATAGCATTTGTTCATGTATACTGTGGTATTTGTAACCCTACAGCATTTGTCCATTGTTGTTTTTGTAACAGTATGGCATTTGTCAATGTGCACTGTGATAGTTGTAACTATAGCATTGGTCCATGTGCACTTTGGTATTTGTATAGAATTTACCCATGTGCACTGTGGTATTTGTATAGAATTTACCCATGTGCACTGTGGTATTTGTATAGAATTTACCCATGTGCACATGGTATTTGTTACTGTATAGCATTTGTTCATGTACACTGTGGTATTTATAACTGTATTTGTTCATGTACACTGTGGTATTTGTAACTGTATTTGTTCATGTACACTGTGGTATTTATAACTGTATTTGTTCATGTACACTGTGGTATTTGTAACTGTATAGCATTTGTTCATGTACATTGTGGTATTTGTAACTGTATTTGTTCATGTACACTGTGGTATTTGTAACTGTATAGCATTTGTTCATGTACACTGTGGTATTTGTAACTGTATAACATTTGTTCATGTACACTGTGGTATTTATAAGTGTGTTTGTTCATGTACACTGTGGTATTTGTAACTGTATAGCATTTGTCCATATACACTGTGGTATTTGTATAGCATTTGTTCATGTACACTGTGGTATTTGTATAGAATTTGTTCATGTGCACTGTGGTATTTGTATAGAATTTGTTCATGTACACTGTGGTATTTGTAACTGTATTTGTTCATGTACACTGTGGTATTTGTAACTGTATTTGTCCATGTGTACTGTGGTATTTGTATAGCATTTGCCCATGTGTACTGTGGTATTTGTATAGAATTTGTCCATGTGTACTGTGGTATTTGTATAGCATTTGTCCATGTGTACTGTGGTATTTGTATAGAATTTGTCCATGTGTACTGTGGTATTTGTATAGCATTTGTCCATGTGTACTGTGGTATTTGTATAGAATTTGTCCATGTGTACTGTGGTATTTGTATAGAATTTGTCCATGTGTACTGTGGTATTTGTATAGCATTTGTTCATGTACACTGTGGTATCTATAACTGTATAGCATTTGTTCATGTACACTGTGGTATTTATAACTGTATTGCATTTGTTCATGTGCACCAAGAGTACTGGCCATGACACACAATGTTTTCTTCAGTGTGTACTGTATTTCTATTTATATTTCATGTAACACATGATCCATTATGGTGATCAGAACAGTTGTCTGTGAAACTGTCAACATGTCAGTCTTTCAGTGAAACTGTCAACATATCAGTTAGTGTATGATCATTGTTTTTGCTTATCATTTTGCCAAATGGGGAGGGGGGGGGGTCATTTTAAAAACATCCCTTCTACTGGAAATTCTGTGCTAGAAATTTTTTTCTATCCCTTTGTTTCTGCTTTGTTCCTCTTCTTCCTGCCACCTCCTTCTTGTCTATTTTCTGCCTTCTTGGTCCATTTTCCTGCCTTTTGTCCAGAAAGACTTAAAATACAGCAATTCTTTCCCTCGCTGAAGTCGAATACTGGCCTGACTTGTCAGGCAATTAACGGAAGTGCATCGTATTTTTGCTCATATGACAGACATCTGTGGCTGTCCGAGCCTTCGACAAAGTTTATTATTTTGGTATTTTATTGTATTATCGCCATATCATTTTTTAATCAATTGTTTCTTTACATGACAAAATGAAAATACCTGATTCAGTGACTGTATTGCAAGTGGTGTTTTGCCTGCTTCCATATTTCTCATATCTGTGATAAAAGTCTACACAATAATTATTTGGGTGTAGATACAAAGAGCATTTTGTCTACAGGAACTCTGTAAACCTGTGCTGGTAGTGTGCTTCCTTTGCTTGCATGTTGCCATTTTTAGACATGAAATAAACTTAACTTTTCTTCTTTGACTATGATTGACTGTATTCGGTTTTTAAGATGTTAGCATGAGTTGGATATCTTGATAATGTTTTCATGATGTGAACATGTGTTCAATGTTTCATATATGCTATGTAAAACCGGTATTGTTACAGAGAAGGTACAAAATGGAGACAGGAAAATTTGAATTCAGAGGTATATAGATGGCAGAAGAGTTGAAAACAATTTTCAGAATCTTGACCAGTACCTAGACATGTATTTCATTGAATAAGTGAAACTGCAGGACCCATACATTGAATGTGTACACCAGCAGGTGAGCATTTGCCTGTGCATGTGTAAAGCTTGAACTACATGTGCATCTGCACACTGTTAACCAGTTTGGGAGGGGAAGGGAGAGTACACCTGTCTTTAATGGTATAAAAGGGGTATATAAAGGCTGAAAATGCTTGCTGAAGTATAACAGTCAAGTAGTAACGCTGTGAAAAAAATCAGATTTCTTGCACTGATGGAAAAGTACAAGGCTCTTTTTTTTCACAGAGTAAAATCGCAAACATTGGTTTCACTCTATCAAATTGTTTTACATAAAGAATGTAGCTGTCAAGTGTTTATAAAGGAAATAAAATTGGGAGCTTTAACCAGCAGAGGCACAGCTGATGTCACATCACTGACAAGCAGCTCTACAAGGGGCAGCCCCTCTGTCACTTAGATAAGCCATCCTTCTCTTGCCTCCCAGACCCCCTCCCTGGGATTAGATGATATGGCTTTAATCTTTTCTCTTGAACGATAACCATTAAGGAGGGGAAAGAGAGAGGGAGTACAAGTGGCTGTAACCTTTCATCTTTTCTTTTATATGTTGACCAGTTTTGGAGAGGGGGAGTACAAGTGGCTGTAAACTTTTACCTTTTCTATTATACATTGACCAGTTTTGGAGATGGGGAATACAAGTGCCACAGAAGACTCCTCAAAATATCATACAAAGAACACAAGACCAATAACTATGTGAAAGAAGAAATCAAAAAGCGTGTGGGCCCCCAAGAGCCTTTGCTCTCCACCATAAAGAGGAGAAAGCTGATGTGGTTTGGTCACACCACAAGACACAACACCCTAGCAAAAGCCATCTTGCAAGGAACAGTCGAGGGCAAGAGAAGAAGAGGCCGCCAAAAGAAATCATGGGTTGACAACATCAAAGACTGGACTGCCCAACCCCTGCAACGCCTCCTGCTAGCCACACAGGATCGTGAAGCATGGAAAAAGATCTCCGTTGTGTCTTCTCTCATGTCCCCCCTACGTCCTTTGGGACATGGGACTGAGTGAGTGAGTGAGTGAGTAACCTTTCATCTTTTCTTTTCCCTTATACATTGACCAGTTTGGGAGGGAAGGGGGATAACAAGTGGCTGTCATCTCTCAATCTTTCTTTTAATTACATATTGATCAGTTTGGGAAGGGATGGGAGGGGGAGTACATGAGGTGGCTGTAACCTCTATCCTTTTTTTTTTTTTTTTTAATATCCCACAAGAGTCAGGAGATATAGCACTGACATTTTGTGAGGAAAGTTAGATTGTGGCGTAGTCCACCATTCTCCAGGCTGCAGATTGCATGCCAGGTGTATCTCTGGCCATCCACTGGTATCAAGATCACTGAAGGTAAAGGGCAATAGCTCCTACATCCACTTTCTCCACAAAGACCTAAAATGTGCAACGGTGGTCTAGAGGTAACATGCATGCCTAAAAAGTGAAAAGTCTGGGTCAGAAGTGTGCTGAGATTAGATCCCAATTTGGGCCCAAAACTTTTCCCCCCATCCATTTAAAAAAAAATTTTTTTTATTCATTTTATTATTTTATTTCAAGGATAATGGAAAAAGCACTCGTGTGCTTTATTACATCCAGTCCCTGTGTGTATGCATTTTTGTAAAGCTTGTTGTCATCCATTCCCACCGGCACACAAAGGCCTACTCTTCCAAAAAGCCGAACAGATTTCAACATGTGTGCAAGATGTTCTGTGTGCACTTGCACATGGGTCCTTGGTTTATATAGTCTCATTGGAAGGACCTTTTAGGGGGAGTGGAGTCAGCACTGATGTTAAGTCAGAGAAAAAAATCCTCTTGAATCCCCCCATTAGACCATAAGTGATAGTCTGGTTGCTAGTCTTCCAGGTGAGATGATAAACCGAGGTCCCCTGTGTTACACAAAATAATTTAGTGCTCGTAAAAGAACCCATGGCCACAAGTGAGTTGTCCTTGGCAAAATTCTGTAGAAAAAAGCCACTCAGGGAAACAAGCACACTCCCCCCCCCTCCCCTGACACTCTTCCCCCCTTCTCTCTCTTTCTCTCTTTTCCATTTAATACCACAACTTTTGAAAAGAATTTGAATGCACACACACACACGCACACAATCTACAAACCAGCACAGATCACAGTAAGGCATTTGAAAACAAAACAAGGGGGACCTTTAATGAATCAAAAACCTCAAAATACATTGTCACACAAAAAGAAAAAAGAAATCTAAAATAACTTTCCATGTTCACACGCACACACACACACACTTCCATCTTCAGACTTTTCGTGTTCTGAAGAAACTGGGCCAGTAGTGGAGGGAGGGTAGAGATGGAGGAGATTTCATCAGTGTTGGTACCACACAGAAGAAAAAAACAACAAAAACGAAAAACACATCAGCTGGCACACAGATCAAATTACTGAGACAACATGATCTACTTCATACAATTCTTCATAAAAAAAATCCCTGGATATCAACCTTTGGTTTGCAGCTATCTGTCTCACAACAGAAAACGAACTCTACTGACTCAAGGACTGAAAAAACTAAGTGAATCTTAAACTGTCTGAAACAGCCTACCCCACCTGTTCATTTATTGATTTTATTGCTATTCTGAACAGATGGTTTTGAAGGATCACTCCCCACTTTTAGTTATTCATTCAGAGGAGTTAGGGACAAAACACATCTGTGCTGCTTTGGGGGCTGATCTAGTTTTTCATGTAGTTTCTTGCTTGTCTAACAGCCTCACCCTCACCTGTCTAAAATGGCTTCTAGTGGAAAACTGCATCAGGTACAATGTGACATATGTCATGGTTAAGAATTACATATGGGTTTCTATCCATACACTGGAGGGTAAGATCTTTCCATATGGGTTTCTATCCATACACTGGAGTGTAAGATCCTTCCATATGGGTTTCTATCCATACACTGGAGTGTAAGATCTTTCCATATGGGTTTCTATCCATACACTGGAGTGTAAGATCTTTCCATATGGGTTTCTATCCATACACTAGAGGGTAAGATCTTTCCACAATTTTTGGGTTTCTATCCATACACTGATTTGAAGGATAAAGACCTTTCCATATGGGTTTCTATCCATACACTGATATGATGGATAAAAATCTGTCTACATGGTTTTCTATCCATACACTGATCTGATGGATAAAGATCTTTCTATATGGTTTTCTATCCATACACTGATTTGATGGATAATGATCTTTTCATATGGGTTTCTATCCATATAAATCCATAAACCAGATCAGGACCAAACCAATCTCAGAAAATACATGACATCTGAGTAATGTGTTCCTTGTTTACAAAATGCTGCCCTGAGCCACTGCTGTTAAAAAAAAAAAAAAAAAAATTATTGGCAATATTGACAATGTGACATGTAATTTTAAACGACACCAACCTAGACACAGCTGTTACAGGTGAATCAGGGTCCTATACTCTCTGACCTAAAAAGACAGACAGCTGAATGCACACACGCAAACACACACACACACACACACACACACACTCGCACTCGCACACACACACACCTTACGACAAGCACTGTGATGGACAGTACTATCTCCTTCTCCCAAAAAGCAGAAGAAACTGTCAAAGCAAGTGACTCCATACTTCCTTCCAGCACAGTTTAAAAATTAAATAGCAGGCAAATTTAACATACGGATGGGAATTCATCGTTCTCCATGCACATGTTTTCATACCTTTACATCAAGATAAAAAAAAAAATCAAACAGAAAAAAAATCAGATCAACTCTGAATCTCTCATACACATAAAAGCTGATCACACTCTCTTGTCTGACAAAACCCAGTAAAGGGCAAAAGCCACAGTGCCTGACCTTCTTCAAGATGGTACCCTCCCTCAGACACTTACAGCCTCAACATAAATACCCATCAGTCAGCTCAATAAAAAAAAAAAATAAATAAAATAAAATAAAAAACAACATTCCTCCCAGCCACTATCTTCACTCTTGACAAGCCCTTTGCCACAGCCCTAGGACGACACATGCTAGCTATACAAGGCGGTGTGTACACAGTACAGACTTAAGCTCAAGCTCTGTTTATTCCACATCACTCCAGCATTCAGGACCCACCAGCACACTTGGCTCAATTTGTTGACGAAGGAAGCGGGTGTTAATAGTCTTCGTCAGAGTCATCCAGCTGAGCTCTTCGACGATCGAACTGAAACACGACAGTCCACATGAGTTTTTTTTTTTTTTTTCCAAAATGGATTAAATATCACAAATGTACAAATGAGCTTCTCTTTGCAAAGCCTTCTATGTCTTTTTACAGACAAGTTTCAAGCTTGGTCTATAGATTACGTTTAAATGCTCTTCATGCAAAATACTGCAGAAACATATTATATTTATGTATGAATATATGGAAAACAAATATTTGTCAGAAATACACTTGTCCTTAAAATCAAAGAAATTATTCCTATTGCACTGAAAGATCCGTTTCTGTTAGAATCACCTGTAACACTTACAAAACAATGACATACTACTTCTCTGCAGAATTTCTAAATGTTTGCTACCCAGTCTCAGTTGCAGACCTGCCTACCCCAGCAATTAAATTAACAGTAATATAGTATTCACAGTCATTCTCACTCTTGATGTGTTCATCATTATCATCTTTTACTTTATGGTTGCAATTACGGTCTATTTTCCAAGAGTTTTTAAGATGCTTTTCACAGCTTGTCATTCTGGTCCAAAGTTTCAACAGGATTCAAGGTTTTGAATCTAATATTTCTTTTAAAATGAATAGATAATAATCTGAAAATCGTCAATATAAAATTTTGTTTTAATCACAGGGAATATCACCCTTGAGCACCTGTTTGAGCATCTTCTTTCTTTATAGCATGTTTGTCAGGCAACATAACCTGCCTGTTGTTACACAGAATATATACACACACATCTTGAAGTAAACTTAACTGCTAATTCTTTTTCTTTCAATCTGTGCAAATCACAAGCTGAGTTTGTATTCGAACATTACTAATAAATCAGACACTGGTCAACATGTTATAGGCCAGCAATCTCCAAATGGAAGGCCTTAATTAATCATCTTCCTACATGTATATGAACTACTTCATTATTGCTCTTTCAGTTCGCAAAACAAATTTCAAAAAAGGGCTTTTCTGGGTCCACTTTTATTCACAGACTCATATACAATGTACACACTTTCCTGATATCACAATTTCATGAAGGGTGTTAAAACTATAGAAAACATATATGCACACGCGCGCACGCACGCGCACACACACACACACACACACACACAACACACACACACACACACACACACACACACACACACACACACATATTTTCTCTATTTCCCCTCGTCCAATATTCATCCACCCAAGATTATCTCTCGAGACTGTACTCACCTTCACCGTGGTTTTCGTCTGAGTCCTCTCACTGATATTGGCCAGCAGAGACTTCAGCGACTCTTCATTCAACTGCACACACACATCCACACATGCAAAATACAGATGGCTTGATCAAAAAATTGCTTATTCAATGTACCATCTGGAAATAAAACTTTGACACTCTCTCTCTCTCTCTCTCTCTCTCTCTCTCTCTCTCTCTCTCTCTCTCTCTCTGTCTCACACACACACACACACACACACACACACACACACACACACACACACACACACACACACACACACACACACTAAGGGTGAAGGGGGAGGATGGTTAACTGAACATTTCACATGATTCACTTATAATGAAAAAAATATTTAAATAAAATCAATAAACCAGTTATGAACACACACACGCATGCAAGCACGCACGCACGCACCACACACACACACACACACACACACACATACACACAAACACGCACAAAGCATACATTACATGCATCTAATGTGGATCCACCCACACCTATGCATACACACACACACACATGTAATGAAGTATCCTCAGACTATATAAAATTAATACACACAGGCAATGTCCCACCTTTTTATTGAAGCCCAGTTGTCCAGACTTGGCCATCCTGATGATGCAGTTCTCCACCATTGCCGCCTTCTCAGGTTTGGCAGCTTTGATGTTGGCCACTGTACACACCAACACCACAGCCTCACTGATAGTGATCATTTTGTGCCAAAATAACAAAGGCTATATATACTATAGTATGCTGCTGTTCTTGTTGCCTGTTCCCCAGCTCTTAACAGTACACCCTGGAGGTCTCCCAGAATATGCACTCTGTCTCACTCACCCAACCAGGGAATCACAGTGAGATAGCACACGCTCTGGACAACAGGTTTGTGTACATTATACGATAATACTCTTTTCAAGCACCTGACCAATTATTGACCACAGCATCAAATTTTAGGCAACATACAGCAAAGGTTAATTCACCAGACACTGCTGCCAAGATTCAAAAAGGTCTAGATATGACTAATGGACCCGCAGGATTGAAGTCCAACCATCTTAAACACTTGGTTATACTTATATTGTTATAAATAGTGCCTCACTGTCTGTTACACACACACACGTACACACACACACACACATGCACACACACATGCACACACATGACACACACACACATACACACACACACACACACACACACACACACACACACACACAACCACACACACACACACACACACTAACACACACACACACACAGTCACACACACACACACACACACACACACACACACACACACACACACACACACACACACACACACACACACACACACCACCCCAGAGGAGGACCACATACATCGTGCCCGTGCAGCCTGGTCCAGGTGCTGAGAGAGCACGGCCTCCTTCATGACCTTCTCCTGCTCCTGCCGCTCCTGCTGCTCCTGCATTGCCTGTGGGCTGCCCTGCATCCCAAAAGAGCGAACACTAACAACTGCTTTTCTTACATGTATACATATTACACGCCTAAGTAGAATTACCTTAAATTTATAATGAAATAACAATGCTGCCACACATACACAATGCTATTACACAATACTGTATACTCACATAAAAAGCAGTACACAATAAAGAGTAAAACCCCTCCCCCCACCCAAATTGATCGCTTTGAGTATGAACTATAAGTATTTAATTAAACAAAAGTGTGCATGACATTGCAAAAACACACACACACACACACACACACACACACACACACCACACAAACAATAAAGTGACACACAGACATTTTCCATTATGTAAAAAGGTTTTAAAACTCAAGAGTCCATATTAAACTTTAACTTGTATTATAAAGCACTTTTTTTCAAGAAATGCACAAAAAATACAATCATGAAAGACTTCAGATTTGTTAAACTTCATTCATAATGGGGATGGGATAGCTCTGAGCGCTCGCTTTCCCTCAGTCAATGTTAAATTAAGCAGTGTCAGTCAAGCATGGTTACCAATTCTGGCAATTGGATGGGTGACCACTGCGAGCCTTGGCTTCAGTACAATTCCCCCAGTTCACTCACTCACTCACTCACTCAGTCCCATGTCCCAAAGGACGTAGGGGGGACATGAGAGAAGACGCAACAGAGATCTTTTTCCATGCTTCACATCCTGTGTGGCTAGTAGGAGGTGTTGTAGGGGTTGGGCGGTCCAGTCTTTGATGTTGTCAACCCATGATTTCTTTTGGCGGCCTCTTCTTCTCTTGCCCTCAACTGTTCCTTGCAGGATGGTTTTTGCTAGGGTGTTGTGTCCCCCAGTTCACCCAGCTGTAAAAGGGTACCTGCCCTATGTAGGGTCAGGGAAGTTACATAAACCAGCGAGGGAGAGGAGGGAGAGGAGATGGGCACCGCTCTCAACATGCTAGCCCCTAGTAAGAGTAGGCCATTGTGTGCTGGTGGGAACAGATGATTAGAACATACACTTGCACCTCGCCAAAAATGTTAATAATGGTCAAACTACTAACCGCTGAACATTAATGGAAGAAGGTCTGACGCCTGGCTCCCCTACGACTACAAGTACAATACTGTCAATAATATTCTTAATCTTCGTTTGCGAAGCCAAGCCATGACTTTTTAATAGTCGTCTTCTGATCCAGTAAAACTTCTCATAAAATGCAATGATCTGCAACTTTGTTTGTATGTGGCTGAATAAGGATCTGCTCTTTACTTAAAAGTGGCATTAGATTTCCTGATGAATTTTGGTGAAGTCACCTGAGCTCCTTAGTTACTGAGTCAAGAGTAAGATACTTAGAATGGGACTGGGAGTGGGAGACTCGAGAGCCTCTGTGAACTGGAAAACAACACTCGATTAAATATTACAGACATGTATTGTTCGGAAACCAAGTAAACTTACCCCATACCAAAAATAACTAAATTCATGTGAAAGTTAACACTTAATACCTGAAAATCGCCATGCTGCCCTTGGATTTCGGCCAATCTTTTCCGACGTATCGCTTCCAACTCGTCGTCCGCCATGTTGAACAAGCACAATACCCCTTGCCGTGGTGATTGTCTCCCTTGAAAAAGCTCTCGGTGTCGGCCTTAATTTGTTGACCATGCTGATCGTCGTCCAGCCTAGAAGACACTGATGGTCATGACAAGATCAGCTAGGCCTAGGCCTAGGCCTAGGCCTAAGGTTCTGATGATGAGCAGGATGTGAAATACACTTATACAGGGTGTGTGTGTATGTGTGTGTGAGAGAGAGATGTATATATATAAAAATTGACCGGGGCATTTTAAAGAGGGGTCAAACGCGTTTCGTTCATAAAAGCCAGAGTTGTCTTTTCTTATGCCCTACTGATAGGCCCAGAGACATCGGCCTTGAACCAACTCGTAAACAAACTTTGTTAGTGAAAGTGCATCAGACAGTAAGAACTGCGTTTTTCTAAGGTCGCACAGACAGGTGATCACACCATCCGTCTTGGCCATAGTGTACTTTTCCCAAGTGTGGAGTAAACCAGTGAAGAAAACACACACACAGATCCCGTGGCGCTGAGCCCACTAGCCTGCTCTTCCTGTATCCGTGTATGCGGTATGTAATCCAGCCACTAGTACTTTTCCTTCTGCATCTCGTCAGTTTGGTCCATAAAGGACATCTTACCTTTCTCAAGATTCACACCTTCCTATCCACTGTTCTGCTATTCTTCTTTTGAGTACTGTCATCGTAAGTAAAACCTTAGTCTAAAACCAAATTGAGACCATCTCAAACTGTAAATTGTGTAACCTGTGATTATTGTGGGCAATATTAATTTACCAGAACTCTAATTTTATAGAAAAGAATAAAATAAAAATGATGATGATGATAATAATAATTATTACTATGAAATACCACCAATTTTTCTGCTTGTATCCCCCCCCCCCCCCCCCCCAACTGTTATTTAAAACAGACCCATGACATGTTCATCAATAATTTCTGCAAGCACACTGACAGCTCTAACCAGCTTCCTGGTACCCCCATTATTCTTGGGGACATAAATTTTAAATTCAAGCTGCTACTTTGACCGTCCAGATGAAACGCTGTGTTAGTCAGTTAAGTATTTCCAAACAGACACACCTGGACTTCTACTGTTTTAATCAATGGGCAGGGGGGGGGGGGGGGGATATATAGTCTAGTGGTTAGAGTGTAGTGCTCAGGATCTGATGGCCCAGGTTTGAGCCATCACCAAGGCACCCATTCAAAACATCAGTACTGACGCTAATTTAAGTTCCAAATACTTCAGTAACTCACTCCCAGAAACTAAGTGATAGTACTTCCAGTGAGATTTGATTATAAACTAAGGTCCCATGTATCATGAGTACACTTTATACAGAATATCCTTCTCATATTAAAACCTATTTAGCCTTTCAGAATCGTGAGTAGCAGTAGGCCATTGTCACTGTGTGCCAGTAGGAACAGATTACAAAATTAATATGCATGCACACTGATGTTGTGTTTAGACATGTTTACACATATAATGATCATCCCTGAAATCAGAATAAGGCTACCTTAGTTAACGGTGGGCAAAAACAGTCACATATGCAAAGTCTCACAATTGGTGAAACCCTGGATCTCAAACTAAAGCCGTAAAGGACAAAATAAAATTCCTCAACCATCATGTGTATCAGCCTGCTCACTTTCAAGTTTCTTGGCCATTAATTATAGAGTAGATTCAATATATGTCAACCTGAAAATAAAATAATTTTAATCTGTAAATTCTGTGACTCGTTCTCTAGCTTCTGATCACTATGTCAGTATGTCACTATGTGCTGTGACTTGACGTTTTGTCATATTACATGATAACTTTGTAACTTGTTTCACAAATTATCTCACTATGGAATCAGCTAAAATCCATGCTGGAAGTTGGGTGATGTTTTCAGTAGGTTGAAAGTTGAATTGTATTGTAGTCTTGTTCGTTGTTTGCTTATTCCCTGATTTAAAAAAAAATCATATTATCATGATTTTTCTCTGTGTGGTGTGTGTGTGTGTGTGTGTGTGTGTGTGTGTGTGTGTGTTGTGTGTGGAAAAAGCATTTTTTGTTGTATGTCTTGTTTGTTTTGTTTTTTTTAATTCTGTATAATGTAAAAATGGGATGTGGTGATGATTTTTTTCAGAGCAGAGGAACATGACAGAGTTTGTGCAGTTGCCTCCAGAACTGATTGTCCAGGTTGTGAAGTTTCTGAAATGCCAAGATGTGGCAGCACTGTCCCAGACCTGCAGGAGGCTGCATGAACTATTGCTGTCTGACTGCATCTGGCAACATCTGAGTAAACAAGGTACTAGGTGTGTGTGTCTGTGTGTGTTGGGGGGGGGGGGGGGGGGGTGCCTGTGGATATGTGTGTGTGCAGTGTGCGTGTTGCAGATTGCAGCCTGGCTATATTTGTATTATACATGAACTATCCAAGCCACCAGCTATAGTTTACAGTACTTCTACTCTTCTTTAGAACTACAGAAAACAGACAGGTTTTAAATGTGTGTACAAAATGATGATGCAAGCATGTGCACACAGTACCTTGAACAGTTTAACTCACTCAACTGACAGTTCCCTCTCCTGCGACTCACTGCATCCCGGCCATCTGTAACAGTGTAAGGATTAGTTTTAAAAATATATATAATATATATTTAATCACAAAAAAGTTATTGGAAGTTAGAAAGTAAAATTTATCTTAAGAGCTAATTAGTACAATACAATACAATGAGTGTGTTAGTTTCAGAATACAAAGTTCCTTTACTTGAATAGTTCAGTAGAAGTAGGTAAAAAGTATCCCAAAAATCAGGTTCGAAAAAATGCTCACTCACAACTTTAGACTGTATGCCAGGAACCACAAGTCTGCCAATGGTCAAAATAATACAAACAGTGATTGAAATTTATCTTAGATGAAAATGACAGACATCAGGATATGGTGTCGTCTTCTCCCCCCATCCCCACCCCCACCCCCCACCCCCCCCCTCGCAGAAGAGTCATTAACTTTTTTATACGAGAGAGAGAGAGAGAAAAGGTGGATGCTTTACCTGAATATTTAAGACCGTTTGACTGCTGGGTCCATGAGGTCTTGGGTTCAGATCTTGGCAATGGAGTCTGGTGTAAAGTGGGGATTTTTATTATCTCCCCCTGGGATCAACTTCGGTACAGGCCATCCACTTTGCCAGTGCCTCCATTCCCTTCATGTACAGTATACATGTACACGTCTATGCATGTTAAAGATCCTGTAATGTGTGTCAGTATTTGGTGGGTTATGGAAATGTAAACATTTCCTAGTATGCATCCTGCTCACACACTAAAAAACCCAGTTGAGCTGCTCTGTGGTTGGAATGTGTTGGCTGAGGCCAGCAGGCAGACCTCCTGCAGAGTTACAAGCACAGGAGAAGACCAGGCACTTCACATCCCACCTAATCAGGGAACACAGAAAAGAGAGAAATGTGTGATATACTTTATGTGAAGATCTGGGCTGGCTGTTGATTTACTGTTGCGATGCTGTGATGTTTGTGCAGATTACAAGTTGACCTCTGTAGACGGATGGGGAGAGAATGCCACGTTTCGTGAAGTCTACTCCAAAGGTTGGTTTTCACCATTTCTGTCAACCTGCTTGTTTGGTGCAAGAATGAATGAACGTGTGTGT